>PVHT021183646.1:6606716-6715701 GCA_004024745.2 Catagonus wagneri | reverse complement strand
GGGGTTCAGGTCTCAGCGGCTAAGGGATCACTCGGTTCCTGCCTCCACCCCTGCTTCTTCTCCAGTGAAGAAGGTGCCGCAGCGCTCAGAGGCAGGGGGCGCTGTGGGGCCCGATGTCAGGCCTTGTTCTGAGGCCCTTGAAGGGCTCCTCCCTTCCTGGGAAGGCTTCTTGCCCCAGGCAGGTCCAAACCCCCTGGGAAAGGATGTGAGAAAAGCTTTCTGTGATTTAAAAAAAAAAAAGTGGAGGTGAAAGAGGGCACTGGTGGGTGTGAAGTCGTGTCCAACCTCTTTTCAGCAGTTTGAGCAGCGAGCGCTGCAGAAACGGCTGCTTTCTGCCAGGGCTGGAGGAGCAGCCATCTCCATCCCAACAATGTGAAAACCTCTCCCTGCCTGCAGGTGACAGCTGGAGAGGGTCGCAGGGCTGCACTCTGGAAGGGTCGATAGGGCTGCCTGGGGATGTTTCGGTGGAAATCTGATGCCAGGATATGAAAGCTCTGCTTCCCGGGGGCGCGTCCCTCTGAACGTCACATGTCATCCACTGTGAGGTATCATAGTGCCTGGCCTAGGGGGCAATTACTGCTGCTTGGCTAAGGCCAGCCGCTTCGTAGAAGGGAGGGGGAGAAACAGACAGACAAAACTGTGGTTAAAGGCCTAGACTCTGGCGTCAGACCAGCCTGGTTAGAGTTCCAGAGCTTCCCTGCTGTGTGACCTTGGGCAAGTTACTGAACCTTTCTGAGCCTCAGGTGCTTCCGCTGTGAAATAAAGAGACTAGACCCTTCCTCGTAGGATGACTAGGGGTACAGGAGAGAGTGAGGGTACAGGTAAAGTGCTTAGTTGAGTGCCTGGCGTGGAGCAAGAATTCTGTTCATGTTATTGTTAATATGATCTAACAAGTATTGTTAGATATTGGGATAGAGGAAGACAGAGAAAGAAACCACTTTTCTGTTTTTTTTTTTCTTGAAAGTGATAATCAAAAATAAGCATCTAAGTTTTTCAGATCTGAGCTCCTCCTTTTACAAAGGGGAGAAGCCCGTGGGTGGAGGGGTGATGGAAGGGCTTGCCTGTGGGGGATGCTGACAATGGGGTGAAGAGCCAAACCTGATCTGGGAGGAATCCTGAACCTGCACTGAATCAGGGTGACAACTGGGCAAGTTACTGCACCTTTCTGGCCCTCAGTTTCCTCCGTATGGAAAGTAAATAATAACAAAGGATTCCTATTAGGACTAACTGATTCACTCTATAAACAGGGCTTAACACAGTGCAGTACATAGGAAGCACTCTGTAAATATTATGTATTTATAATATTATTGCTATTATGTTATTATCGTTATTATATCACTATATTTCTGTTCACATTGTTGCTATTATTTTTTGTTATTACTATCACCATTGTTGTTAGGGTCACACAGCGAGCCAGTGGCGGTAGTTGCCACCTCTTTTACTGAAAATCTGCATGCCAGCCTTGCCCACCCTTGCTCCTTCATGTGACCATGAGACTGCCAGCCTCCCTAGCCTGCAAGAGCCCACTCGGCCTGCCCCCCGAATGGCAGCTGAACCCACTGTTCCCAGGACGTTCTGAGCCAGTGCTCAGTCTCAGGCTCCCCAAGGTGAAGGACAATGCAGAGCCTGTCACCGAGTGCTGCCCAGTAAGTGCCAGCCTATCAAGGAGTGCCCCGTTGATACTGCTGTTCTGATTGTTGAGAGGAGGGGGGCCTGCAAACCAGGCTATCACAGTGATTGAAGAGCTACATCTAGAGAAAGACTAGACTGATCTAGAGGCAAGATTTAATTTTGCCACTTATCTACCTAATGTTCTGCAAGTTGCTGAACGCCCTCCCCCCCAGCCTCAGTTTCCTCATCTGTAAAATGGGACTCATAGTTGTATCTGCATCACAAGGTTATGTGAGGATTAATGAGATGATGCTTGTCATTAAATTAACGCAGGGATTGAGTAAGCAGTCGGCCACATAGTGGTTGTAAGTATCTTTTTATTTAGGAGAAAAGTACTCCCTGGAGAGAGTGAAGTTAGGGATTAACAAGTAGGCACTGATATGCTGAGAATTTTTAATTTAATTATAATAATTGTGGTGTCAGAAAAAAGCCACTGGCTAAAAACTTAGATGACCTGTGGTCCGGGCTTGGCCTCACCCCGACTTTGCTAAGTGACCCCAGGCAAGTTACTTCCTTGTCTGTACCTTGTCTCTCCGTCATGCAACAAAGTGGTGGGAGCAGGGGTGCCCCAGTGAGTGGTTCTGTGTGATTTCACAGGCATCTCCCACCTCCCCAGGTCCAGCCCCTCCAGGTAACTGTGTTTCTGCCAAGGTATAGCCCCACCCCTGGGGTCCCAGAGTCCTTCGACAGATGATTACTGAGTGCCCAGGGTACCAGTCCTGCATCTAGGTCCTACGTTAAGGTGCTGAGAATAGAAGATCGAGGGGTCCAGGTCATGGGGGGCCTGTCGAGAAGTGAAACCATTCTTGCTCTAAAGAAGATGCTGCAGGATGATGGAAGAAGATGGCAGTGGTGGAGCTGGGCGTCCGGGGTGAATATTAAATGGAGTGGTCAGAGAAGAGCTCTGAGGAAGTGGCAATGGACTTGAGACCTGGATAACAAGGAGGTGGCAAGGAGATGAGCCAGGGGAGAAGATTCTGGGCAGAGGGAGCAGCAAGTGCAAAGGCCTGAGGGCAGGAGGTGGTGCTGGGGAAGGAGGCTGGCTTGCTGGAGGGGCAGAAAAGGGGCCAGTTTGGTTGTAGAAATGAAGAGAGGAGAAGGGCCCCAGACAATGTTGGTTTGCAAGCCTTGAAAGAGGCTCGAATGCCATTCACACTGAAGGGTGGGAGTCAGAGCAGAGGGGCAGGTGGGGAGGCAGGGAGGCCGGAAGAGAGCTTCTGGTTCTGGTTTGGTCCAAGTGAGGGCTGACAGTGATTTGGATGCTGTAGTGGTGACCTTGAAGTTGAAAGAAGCAGGTGGACTTGGAGGCTGTGCTGGAGGTCAGAGCTGATGATGGTCCGGGTATGGGAGGCTCCAGAGGGAGCAGCTGCGACATTTCCCCACATTTCTGGTTAAAACACTAAATGGGGTATTTATTGAGGTGGGGAGGATGGGAAGGGGGCAGTTTGGGTAGGGGAGATGGCAGGAAACCAGGAGTTCTGTTCTGTACCTCATAAATTTAAGATGCCTAATAGCATGCCTTTAGAGTGAACTTGCTAAATTCCTCGTTAGGGTGGCACCTGGCTTCCAGAAGCACCACCAGGCTGGCCATCTGCCCCGTGGATGCTCAGACCTTTTTGTAAGAACCAAAGGTGATAAGATTAAAAGCTTACAGTCTGTGCCCTCTTTCTGTCTCCCCATCTCTGCCTCTATCTTTCTCTCTGTCTCTCCGCGTCTCTCTGACTTTCTTTGTGTCTCTGTCTCTTTATCTCTGTCAGTCTATCTCTGTGTTTCTCTGTCTCTCTCCTCACCTGTGAATACCTTCATTCAGATGTTCCAGGTGACTGGTGTTGCCCTTCCTTTGCATCTTCAGGTACATTAAAGGCCTGAGCAAGCCTCCCAAATGTCTCCTTTGTCTCTAGGAAGGGTACTTATTTGGCTCCATGTGTTTTCTGACCCAGCAGACAGGACTGCCATGGCTGGATTCTCCTTGACTCTGGGTGCCCTGCCTGCCACCCTCTCCAGCTCAGTGAGTCTGCAGCCAGACCTGGTCCCTCCCACAAACCCACAGTGATGGGCGTGCACAGGGCTCCACGGGGACACAGAGCACTTCCCTTAGTCCTAATCAGTTGGTGAGTGTAGATGGTGTCGACTGAAAAAATATGCACAACCTGAAAGTTGAGAGTTATGACTTGTTCGGTGGACAAAACTGAGAACTTAAGGCCTGGAGGCAGCATCTCAAGTAACCCTGAGAAAACCATTCCTAGGAGGCAGGAGGGGAGAGCTAGGATATATAGGAGTTTTGCCACAAAGGGTAGGTAGTCAAAACAAAAGATTATTGTTAATAAAAGAAAACTAGACATCTTAAGTTAAAGAATTTATCGCCATGAATGGGAAGATACAAGGATCTGGGCTCACTGAAGTCATTCCTTTGATATGCACCTCAGCTCTCTGGGGCCTTCCCTGTGTTTTCACATCCTGCCTTTCCTCAGGCCTCACCAGCTCCCCCTAGCAGGTGGCTGCAATCACTGATGGCTGTGACATCCTTTGTTTACTGATACGGCAGGTGATATTTCATTTTTCATCAGGGAAGCCTCCCCAGAGGAGAAGGGGATAAGCTGAGTCAGAAGTGACCAGCTGAAGAACGTAGGAAGGCAAAAGGGAGGTCGTGCCTGGCAGAGGGAGCAGGGATGTGAAACCACTGCGTGTGGGGCAGGGCGTAGGGGACGGGGAACCTGAAGCAGGTCTGTTAACTGAGCTAAATTTAAGGCACCCGAGCAGACAGAGTCCAGGCTCACGGAGGCCCCAGGCACCGTGATGTGATGGAAAATCAACAGGCCTTAGACAGACCTGGGTTTGCGTCCCGATACCTTGGAGGAGAAGTGCCACCCGGGGGTTATGACTGTGTCCATAGGAGCCAGGTTGCCTGTGTTTGAATCACAACTCTGCCCCTTGTCAGCAGTGTAACTTTGGGCCTCAGTGGCCACATCTGTACAGTACAGGTAAGAACTGCACGCCTGCCTCATAAGGCTGGAGGAAGGATGGCGTGAGTTAACAGGGTCAAGGGCTTAGAACAGTGTCTGACAGAACTGTCATTATATTTACAAGTGGAGTAAATTATTTATCATCTCTGGACCTCAGTTTCTTCTTCTGTAAAATGGGGGTGATTGTACTTCCTGAACAGGGTTGTCGTGAGGCTTGGGGACCATCGGTGTGCAGGGCCTGGCTCCTGGCAGGAGCTCAGTAAATGGCAGCTGCCACCACCACCACCAGCAGCACTACCGTTACCATGGCTGTTATTATTCTTATGTGTTGGCAGTTCTGGTACCAAGTCCCTGCTTATTACTTCCTCCCTCTGTCCAGCAGGCGTCATGGGTCATTCAGCCTAGAGACTGGATGTTGAGTGCTGTAAATGTGGCCCACAGTGGCCCAGGAAGACCATCTGCGTTTCCCTGGGCAGCAGTGACTCAAATGCTTTTCTGGCCTTGCTGGCAGCTGTGTTGTCAGCTTTCCCCCAGTCATGTGAAAGGCCAGCAGCAGGGCCCTCCCTGAGCTGGTGCAAATTAATTAGCATTACGCAGCTGCCTTTGGGGCCCAGCGCCTACAAGGACGGAGCTATGATCAGCACAGGGAAGTCCCGAGGCTATTCCAGTCTCCGTTCCCTCTACTCACGTGGAACCTGATATCGGTCCTGTTCACCGTGAAACCGGAGGGGACAGCGCAGGCTCGTGGGTGTCATGGCCGTGTTCCCTATGTGCTCTGCCCTGGACCCTATCCAGTCTTCATTTTAGGAAACAGCTTAGGGTAGTTAAAACTGGACCCAGGGAGACCCAGACTGCCTGGGTTTGAACTCCGTCTCCACCATTTAACCACACAGAAGGCCTTGGGCAGGTCACTTCATCTCCCTGTGCCTCAGTTTCGACATCTTTATAACGGAGATGATGTTAATAATGGTTTATATCTTCTAAGGTCATTATGATGATTAAATGAACCAGAGTGAAATGAAACTCACTTCTCTTTGATGGGCTCTTCTTGTCCCTTTGTTCATACAATGAGGTAGTTAAACTGGATCCTCTTAGGATTCCTCTTCAGAATTTCAGGCACCGAAGTATGTGGAAATGAATTTTTATTTTACTGACTTGCTATTGGATCTTGGAAAAGTAACTTAACCCCCTGAGATTTTTATTTTGCTATTTTTTTTAAGGAAATGAAAATACTTACATGATGGATTTTTATTAGTATCTTAAGTAGAATATAGATACATAAAGGTGTGTGCATGTATGTGTGTGTGTGTGTGTGTGTCCCAGCAAAATGTTTGGGGCTTCATAGGTGCCCAGTGAATGATAGCAATTAACACTGTAGAAGGAAGTTCCACGTTGAATAAGAAATAGCATCAACTCCCAAGTCTTTTTCAAATTCAAGATTAGTTCCCCAAAAAGTGGAGGAATGGAAGATAAAGAATCTGGAAGGAGAAAAGGAAGGGAAGGAAGAGGTGATGGAGGGAAGAGGGAAGGAAGGAAAGCACAGAAGTAAATAAGATAAAAACAAAAAGATGGAATAGACGCTGCCCCACTTGCATTTTCTGAGCAGCCCTCCATGCAGAATGAGGCACTGGGAGCTCTGCTGGGGGAGGATCCCAGATCTTATTACCCACCATCAAGGGACACCCCCCACCACCACCACCACATCCCCTGCTCTCAGCCACACTCTACACCCCAGCGACATTCCCAGACCTCAGAACTTCCTGACTTCATCTGGAGAGAATCCAAATGTTCTGTTCTCTGACCTGCAGCTGCAGAGTGAAATGCAAGAGGCAGTGAGGGGAGGAGGGGGATGGGGTTGGGTTCTAGAGCCAGTGAAGAGACAGAATCCACGGAGCACCACCGGAGAAGCAGCAGAGGGGGAAGAAAGACTAGGGAGGTGTGTGAGTGAAATGGTATTTTGGGGCTTGAGCCAGCTGAGTGGCTAGGAGGGGCTGAGGGGGCAGAACTGTTCACCCTCAGGACAGAATCTCGCCCTGAGGGTCCAGCGTTCGAGATGATCGCCAAGGTGGGCACCTCTCCAGTTCCCGTTTAGAATGAAAAAGCCTAGAAATAATATTGTGAACTATATCCCCTAGACCATATCTGGTTTTTATTTTATTTTACAGTACATGAGCATTGATTTTGAAGAGCTCACCATGGGCAGCAATCAGAAGGGCCCAAGGTGACCACTGAGCTTCAGACCTCAGGTTATCAGGGGCTGCAGATTAGGTTTTTGACAGTGACCTTCAGAGGAAGGTCGTGTTAATCGGAGACAAGCTGGTGTGATTGTCAGATGATGCCAAGCTTCCGTCCCAGTCCCACCTGTGCTGTCTGGAGAGCTCTATAAATTCTGTTTGTAAGTAAATATCCTGCGATTATTTTGTGGGTAACACCGTTACAGTTGCTTTACAAATTTAGATTAAAAGCTTTAATCCGCTAAATGTAAATATTCATGGAGTTCCCACTGTGGCTCAGCAGGTTAAGGACCCAATATTGTCTCTTTGAGGATGCAGGTTTGATCCCTGGCCTTGTTCGGTGGGTTAAGGATCCGATGTTGTCCGATCTGGTGTTGCCATGGCTGTGGTGTAGGCCCCAGCTGCAGTTCCTTTTAGACGCCTGGGCCTGGAACTTCCATATGCCATGGGTGTGGCCATAAAAAGAAAAAACAAGGGAATTCCTGTCGTGGCACAGCCGTTAGCGAATCCGAGTAGGTACCATGAGGTTGCGGGTTTGATCCCTGGCCTTGCTCAGTGGGTTAAGGATCCAGCGTTGCCGTGAACTGTGGTGAAGGTCGGGGACGCTGCTCAGATACCGCGTTGCTGTGGCTGTGGTATAGGGTGGTGGCTACAGCTCCGATTAGACCCCAAGCCTGGGAACCTCCACATGCCATGGGTGTGGCCCTAAAAAGCGGAAAAAAAAAAGCAATGGTCATAGTCACGGACATTTTTTGTGGCCCTCCTGGCATGTCTTCATTTGGAAAGATCTCGGGTTGGGGAAGGTGGTTTCTAATAAAAGGCAAGAGCTCACTTCTCTTGACCTCAAGGAGACCCTCTCCCATGAAATTTCCTGACACCCTGAGGGTTCTCCAACAAGAGGAAGGGGTTGTTGGCACAAAAGCCCACTCTCCTATGAATCCTATCTCTGAAGCCTGAATGCTTGGCTGGGGACCCACGGTGTCCCACCTGTGGGAACCAGAGTGTTGTCACTCACAGGAGACAAGGCTGGTGTGAGTGGATTTGAACTCATCAAAGACAGCACACGCTTTCATGTCGCTGTGCTGGGACAGAGCTTGAAGGATGAAAGGCCCAGCAGAGCTGTTATGTGGAGGTGGAGCTGCTTCCTAGGCAGATGCGTGTGTGGCCTTTTTGCAGGAAGTCAGGCATCTCTTAGCTCTGTAACTTGAGCGGCACATGCTCTGGGTCTGAAGGCTCACCCACACTCATCAATATATGGATGAAGCTCAGCCCATGTTGTCTCCATGAATTTTTAAACTTTCTGCTCAGGCAGAAAGAGTTTTAGCAGCTGTTAATTACCCAATCTCTGGTTCCTGGTGGGGGGGGGGGCGGGAGTGAGGACAAAGGAAATCTTTCAGCACTCATTGAGCCAGAGACAGAATTTATGAGGCTTGGTCTTTTTTTTCATGGGGAAAGCTAAGAAATGAAATCAGATACCCCCTCCCATTATTCCAACTTTGGTCCAGTTTAGGCTCATCTACGTCACAAAATCATATGTTGAGTCTTTGCAAACCAAACGTAAGGATGGTTTCATTTTGTTCCTGTTATTTTAAGCGAGTTCACTCAACAAATATTTATTAAGCCTCTACTATGTGCAAGGCACATTTCTAAGAGCGAGGGATATGGCAGTGAGCAAATCAGGCAAGGATATCTGTTCCTGGGGGCTTGCATGCTGTCAGAGGGAGCAGAGAACTAACAAGAAGAAAAACAAATAAGTAAATTGTATAGTTTATAGAAGGTGATGCATGCTGGGGAAAAAAGAACAAATGCGGTAGAGTGAGAGAGATCCAAAGAAACAGATGGTTTAACATTCGGTGGTCAGGGGAGGCCTCGTTGAGAAGGCGACATTTGACAAAGATCTGAAGGAGATGAGGGGTGAGCCATGCAGGTGTCTGTAGAAAGAATTGTTCCAGGTGAAGGAACAGCCAGTGCAAAGGTGACTGATGAGTGGGGAGTTCAGTCATTGGAATTCGTCTTCTTCCTTAATGTTCTAAAAAGTGTGCCAGCCCTTGAATATTCATTATCTGATGTCCCCTAGTAGGAGAGCCAGGCGTGAGCCCGTGAAACACCATGCCGTCAACATTTGCAGAGCACTTTAAAGATTAAAAAGCTATTTCCCTTGGAGTGATGGAATTTTTCTGTACCCTGATTGTGGTGGCGGTTCCATGAACGTGTTAAAATTCATGGAACTGTACACCAGAAAAGTCACATTTACTCTGCATTAACTTAAAATAAGCATATTGAAAAACAATTTAGTGCATTTAATTTTGGCCTAAAGACCTGCAGAGTGGGGAGGCCAACAATTAGCATGCCCACTTTACAGATCCAGAACCTGTGGCTGAGAAATGTTACTCAGCTGCAAGAGGCAGACTGGGTCTCAAAGTCAGATCAGTCCAAAGCCCATTCTCATATGAATACTGCAGTCCGTACGAATAGTTGCCACACTATGTCCCAAACTAAAGCGGACCGTGCTGCCTGGGCTTCTGGCAGTGGAAACACAAACTGTCTAAAAAGCAGGCAGTGTGATAACAACAGCTAACGCAGTTGTGCCAGCCCATTTCTATACACTTTACATATATTGTCACCTAGTTCTCACAAGAACCCTGTGACATAGGTACTATCCCCATTTTATAGCTAGGAAACTGAAGCACAGCGAGGTTAGGAAACTTACCAGAAGCTGTGTAGATAATAGGTAGCAGAACTGGAAGTAGTCACAGACAGTCAGTTTCCAGAGTCCATGAGCTTAAGCTTCAGGCTTACTCCGTCTTCCTCTGTCCAGCTGTTTCCAGCACCAGAGTGCTAAGGCCATGGTGATCCTTCACGTGGTTTTTTTAGGGGGTCTTGCACTCGAAGAATATATCTGTTTCTTTTTTTCAGTTAAACTTTTTTTTTTTTTTTGAGTGTACGGTTCACAACAAATTGAAGGAAGCTACAGAGATTTCCCATACACTCCTTGCCCCAATACATGTATTGCCTCCCCCATTATTATTCCCACCAGAGTGGTAGTTTGTTAAAACTGATGAATCTGTGTTGATATATCATAGTCACCCAAGATCCATAGTTTGCATTAGGGTTCACGCTTGTGTTGTACCTTCTACGGGCTTGGACAAATGTATAAGGACATATATCCATCAATATGGTGTCATGCAGAGTATTTTCAGTGCTCAGAGGTCCTCTCTGCTCAGCCTCTTCATCCTCCCCTCTACCCCCGCCACAATCCCCAGCAACCACCAATCAATTTGCTCATTCCATAATTTGGCCTTTTCTAGATGTCAAATGGTTGGAATCACACTGTACCATAGCCTTTCAGAGTGGGCTTCTTTCACTTAGTAATATGCATTTAAGTTTCCTCCATGACTTATCATGGCTTCAATAACTCATTTTGTTACTGACCCTTCTAAGTTGGTTCCCAGCAAGGGTCCTTCTCTCTGGTGTTGTTTGAAGGGATAGAAGGAGAAACAAAAGAAAGCTTTATTCTTTGATCAAAGAAGGGAGAGATACTGGCTCCTGCTGTAGAATACACACTCTCAGGGAAAGGCTATGGGCAGGGCTGATTTATAGGGTTCCTGTCTGCCGCAAGTAGGGCAGAGGTCCTGTGGGTCCAGCACAGCTGTGCTGCCTGCCTGTGCTCCACAGATCAAAATGTCAAGCGCAGGGCTTCTGCACCTCGTCCGCAGACATCCTGGATTGAGGCGCGGGCTCATGTACCCCGTCCACCACCATCCTGCACTGAGGTGCTGTGCCCAAGGCTTCTGTCCTGTCGCCACCTCCCACCTGGATTGAGGTGCTGTGCCCAGGACTTTGGCACCCAGCCAGCCGCCATCTTGGACTGAGGTGCCATGCACGGGGCTTCTGCGCCCTGTCAGCTGCCGCCATCCTGGATTGAGGTGATGTTCCCAGGACTTCCGCACCTCGTCTGCCGCCATCTTGGGTTGAGGCGCTGTGCCCAGGGTTTACGCGCCCCGTCGTCAGCTGTTGCCGTCCTGGGTTGAGGTGCAGCGCGCAGGGCTTCAGCACCTAATCAGCTGCCACCATCCTGGCCTGAGGTGTCGCGCGCAGGGCTTTTGCGCCCTGTCAGCTGCCGCCAGCCTGGATTGAGGTGCTGTGGCCAGGGCTTCAGGACTCGGTCTGCCGCCATCTTGGATTGAGGTGCGCTGTCAGCAGCTGCCATCCTGGCCTGAGGTGTCGCGCGCAGGGCTTCTGCGCCCTGTCAACCGCGGCCCTCCTGGACAGAGGGGCCCTGTGGAGCACTTCTGCGTACCATCTGCCACACTGAGGTGTGGGCTGCAGCCATTTTGCACTGGTACCTCTGGTCGGAAGTGCTGGGTGTGAGGTCTCTGCAGGCGGTCCCCCGTGAGCAAGTGAAACCAGACTAAGCACAAAGGAAAAAAAAAGGTTAGATTTTATTATCCAGACTCTTTTATTTCCTGGGAATTGTGAATGAACTTTGCTGGTGACAACTTATTTTTAGCACTGAATAAGATTCCGTTGCCAGATACCAGAGTTTATTAATTCACTTCTGAAGGACCTCTTGATATCTTCTCAGTTTTTGTCATTAGGAATAAACATCCTCTGTAAACATCCTTGTGCAGGTTTTTGCGCGGACATACAAGGAGCACAGTTGCTGGTAGTATGGTAAAAGCATGTTAAGTTGTATAGAAATCACCAGACTTTCCTCCAAAGTGGGCGGGTCATCTTGCATTCTCGCCAGCAAGGAACGAGAGTTCCTGTTCCCCATCCTCACCAGCCTTTCCTGTTGTCAGTGTTCCAGATTCTGGCCTTTCTGATGGATGTGTGGTGGTATCTCATTGTTGTTTTAATGTGCATTTCCCTACTGGCATATGATGTGAAACATTCTTCTGTGCTTATTGGCCATCTGTCTATTTTTAGTAAAGTCTCTCTTAAGGTCTTTGGTCCATTTTTTTTTTTTTTTTTTTTTAGCAGCATGTGAATCGGGACTATGACAGGAATGACGGAGGGGAGAGGATGATATTAAAGATGCTTTGGGAAACAAAATTGACAGGGCCTGGTGACGGAGTGGCGGAAATTGCTGAGGGTTAAGGAGGAGCGAAGTCAATACTCAAGGTTCTGGCCAAAGTAAATGTGTGGACAATGGTGCTTTTTCCAGAAGGAAGCCGGTTGCGGTGGGGAGAGTAGTACAGGTGCAAAAATTCTTCTGTGGATAAGCAAGGAAATGAGTCTGGGTGTCTAAGATACATCCGAGCATAGAAGTCCACTCTCCTGTCCAGTTCATGACCAGTTGCTCATCTTTTCCCAAGGTGTTTGATGCCACTGTGGGGCAGCTCTCACTCTATGGAGTTATTCCTGCTTTGATGCAAAACCTGCATCTCTGTGATTTACACTTTACTTCTGTCTTGTGACTCCACTAGCAAGTGAGAAGTCTCCAACCTCTTAAAAATTCTTCACAGTAAAAATTTCCTTCTTGCCACAGCTTCAAAGAAGTAAGCCAGCAAAGTTGCTTTATGGGGTAAAAAAAAAAGTTTATTTCTCCTGTCTGGTGTGGTCACTCCTGCCCTCTAGTGGCCATTGGTGAAGCAGCATGGAGCTGAGCACTCACCTTGCTTTTTGGATTCTGAGGATTCTGTCCTAGAGTCTTCCTGCTCTTCTGTTCCCACTGCCTTCCTTCCAGAATTCCCTTCACCCCACCGCGTCTGACCATCAAATTAAGTTTTTCCTTGAAGATATATCTGATGTCTAGTGTCACAAGAATCCAGTGACTCACAGAACAGGGAGACACCTTGCAATCACTTAATCCAACTCCCTTCTTTTATGCCTAAGGACCCAAATGATTGTAACAGAACCTGCCTGGCTGCTTCCATATACATACTTTACAGTCTGTTTCCACATAGGGACTGGTCAGAGGGTTATATCCTTCTTGCTTATAACCATCCAATGACTTAACTTTCACACTTGGAATAAAATCAAAACTGTTTTCAGGGTGGCTCTTCACAATCTGGCCCTTCTACTTCTCTTAACATTTTCTTATAAAAATCTCCTTTCCTGGTTGAACTGGCCTTCCTTTTGTTCTTCAAAGGTGCTTAGCTCTTTCCTGCCTCAGGGCCTTTGCATATATACTTTCCTTTCCTCTCATCCTTAAGTCTCAGATTAAAGGTCATCTCTTCAGAGAGGCCTTCCCTGACCATCCCCATGTTAATGTCCATGACAGCATTCTGTGTATTCCTTACTAGCTCTTGCCCCAGTCCATGAATATGTGTCCATTTCCTGCCTCCTTTTACCAGACTGTAAGCTCCCCTGGGGCCTGCAGTGGGAGAAATTATAAAGGGAGACTTTAGCATTGGAGTTGGTCAAAAGGTAATGAGGTGACTCTTAATAATGAAACAATGGTGAAATTCCCACCATTGTTAAGGTGGACCAAAGTTCCTAAGGAAGGTATTGTTAAGCAATCTCTAAGGTTCCTTCAAATCTAATACTTTGTTAACTTTTCTATCCAGTGTTTAAAAGATAGAAGAGGTTAAGATCCAATAATCACTCAGCAGCTTGTGCTGGCCTCTTTCATAGATGGTTATTATAAACTTTGGATAAAGTATTTAAAAGACTCTATTTGAGGGAATTCCTGTAGTGGCTCAGTGGAAAGGAATCTGACTAGCATCCATGAGGATGCAAGTTCGATCCCTGGCCTTGCTCAGTGGGTTAAGGGTCCAGCATTGCTGTGGGCTGTGGTGTGGGTCACAGATGTGGCTCACATCCCGCGTTGCTGTGGCCGTGGTGTAGGCCGGCAGCTACAGCTCTGATTCGAACCCTAGCCTGGTAACCTCTATATGTATTTGAGGATGCTGCCCTAAAAGGAAAAAAAAAATCTAGCTGAGGTTCCTGGAAAGAAACAAAAGTAGGTGGAATCTGGAGGGCATTTGACCCTTGAAAGAAGGGAACCGCACCCACTTAAGTAAGGTTCATATTTATGTGACCCTTCCTTTAAAAGCACTCCTCAATCCACGTGGCATGGAGCAGCTAGAACCAAAGCAGAAAGCTGCAGTTTTATTGATTTGACAAGGAGCAGGTAGAGTGCAGGCTAACAGAGTGGCTGGAAAATGGGGAAATCTAAAGAAATGCTCCTAATCCATGCTCCCAATGAGATTAACTGAGGCCTCTGTGAAAATTTTGTTCCAGTTTAATCCCTCTTTCAGCCCATTTGCACTTTTCAAGCTGCCCCCCAGTTGTAAATCATGGAGGCACTCGCCAAAAAACTTTCCAAATCATCCTGGCAGAGTCAGCTTCCTGGGGAAGCTGACTTTACAACAATCTAATTGATGTTTATAGAACATTATACTGCAGTGCAAATATGCATGAAACATTCATCGAGGTAGACCATATTAAGCCATAAAATTAATTTCAATGAATGTCAAAGATGTTGAAGGGTTAAAACCTTATAGACTGTGTTCATTAATCACAAATGAATCATATTAAAAGCAATAAGAATACAATATCTGAAAGAGCACTGGAGCTTGAAAATTAAACTTGTTTAAATAACACATAGGTCAAAAAGAATTAGAAAAAAATAAGAATAAGTTGAATGATAATGTAAATAAATACATGTCGGATTTCTGGGTTTAGCTAAAGCAGTGCATAGAGGGAAATGCATTGCTTTAAATGCTTATATTAGAAAAGAGGAAAGGTTTAAAATTAATGATTGCACTTAAGAATCTGGAAAAAAGAAGAACAAATTAAAACCTTAAACTCAAAATAAGAGAGGAGGTAATAAAAAGCAGATAGAGATGAAATAGAAAACATAAAAAAAATAGGAAAAGCTACAAATTGGTTCTTTAAAAAAACTAACAAAATTTATAAATTCCTAACATACAGATTAACCAAAAAGAGAGAAAAAGCAAATTACCAGTATAAGGAGTATCAGGGGAAGTGACTATAAAAATCTGCAAGAAATGAAAGGTTAATAAAGAAATATTGTGAACAACTTTATGCCAATAAATTTCATAACTAAGATGAAATGGGCAAATTCTTTAAAATCACACGTTGCCAATATTGAAATAATAAATGGAAAATATGAATAGATTTTTAAAGAGACTGAGTTAATAAACATTTTCCAACAAAGAAAATTAGCTTCAGATGGTTTCATTGTTGAATTCTGCCAATAATTTAAGAAAAAAAATGAACATTACACGAACTCTTTCAGAAAGTAGAAAAGGTGGGAATGTTTCTCAACATATTTTGTGAGGTCAGTGTTATGCTGATACCAAAACCTGGCAAAGACACTGACACAAAAGAAAATTACCGACCAATATTTCTCATGAACATGGACATTAAAAAAATCCTCAACAAAATATTCTTAGATTGAATCCAGCATTTTATAAAATGGGTAATTCACTATAACCAAGTGGGATTTATCCTGGGAATGCAAATATTTTAACCTTTTGAAAATCAATCAACGTAATTAACTACATTAAGCAAATAAGTGAGTTTTAAAAACTTAATCCTCTCCATTGATTTAGAAAAATCACTTGGCAAATTCAACATCCATTCATGATAAAAACTAAGACTACAAGGGGACTGTCCCAATCTGATAGAGTGCATGTACAGAAAACCTACAACTAACATTGTATTGACAAGAGATATTGAATATTTTCCCCGTAAAATTAGGAACAAGGTAAGGTGTCTGTTTTCATTATTTCTATTCAAAATAGAAATAATGGAGGAACTAACAACTGGAATCGGAAAAGTTAAAGAAGTAAAAGATTGGAAAGGAAGAAGTAAACATGTCTCTATTTGTAGGTGGCATGATTATTTGAATAGAAATCTTAAGAAATTTATAAACAATCACGAAAAACAATCATTGACTTTATCAAGCCAATATATTGAGAATTGGCAAATATATGATGCTGCTACAAACGGATAATAAAACTTAGAAAACAGTATATTTTGAAATACCATCCAAAAAAGGCCACCCCAAATTGTTAGGAATCATTTTAACAAAATGTGTGCAATACCTCTGTATTGAAAATCACAAAACATTTCTGAGAGAAACTAAATATTTAATGAGTAGAGAGCTCTACCGTGTTTATGAGGTGGAAAATACCGTATGGATTCTATGTCATCCAAAACAATATCCCAACAGACTTTTTTTTATACAACTTGACTTTATAATGCATATAAATGTAGGACCTAAAACACCCAAAAGAGTCTTTTTTTTTTTTATTTTTAGGGCCATACCTGCGGTAGATCAAAGTTCCCAGGCTAGGGGTTGAATCAGAGTTGCAGCTGCTGGCCTGCACCACAACCACGTCAATGTGGGATCTAAGTCATGCCACGTCTGCAGCCTACACCACAGCTCATGGCAACGCTGGATCCTTGCTTAACCTACTGAGTGAGGCCAGGGATGGAACCTGCATCCTCGTGGAAACTAGTCATGTTCCTTACTGCTGAGTCACAATGGGAACTTCCCAAAACAATCTTGTGAAAGCAAATCTTGGTTGGAAGACTTTCTAGAGAGCCACAGTAATTAAGCCAGTGTAAGCATCAATGGAGCATGGTAAAGAGTCCAGAAATAGATAATATGCGGTCATGGGTGCCAATAAAGCCACCAAAGTAATTCACTGGGGAAAAATAGTTTCATAAATGATACTGGAAAACTGGATAAATAAACCTCAACTCATGCCACTCAAAAATCAAGTTTTTGTGGACTACGGACCTAAGCAGTAAAGTTAAAACTATAAAGCTTCTGTGAGAAATTGTAAGACAGTATCATCATGATCTTCATGGCAAGGGGTTTTTAAAGCTGTCACAGAAAGGACTAAATGCAAAAGAAATTTGTTAAATTGGATTTCATAAAAATTTAAATTTTCTGTTTATGAAAACATGTGCAGGGAGTTCCTTTTGTGGCACAGCAGAAACGAATCTGACTAGTATTCAGGAGGATGTGGGTTTGATCCCCGGCCTCACTTGGTGGGTTAAGGATCCGGCGTTTCTGTGAGCTGTGGTGTTGGTCACAGACACAGCTCAGATCTGGTGTTGCTGTGGCTGTGGTATGGGCTGGCAGCTGTAGTTATGATTTGACCCCTCCTGGTAACTTCCATGTGCCAAGGGTGTAGGCCTGAAAAGCAAAAAAAAAAGAAGAAAAGAAAACATATGCACATTGATGTAATAGATATCATATATGTACATATAAATGTGGATATATATGCACATATATATTTTTTGTAAGCATAATAGGATATTCCTAATAACTAAAATATGGAAGTATGGTCTCATCCTATGGTATAATTTTTTCTCATTGGGGTTTTTTTATCTCAAGGAACAATTTGTTTTTCATAAGTTATTTTTTTCTGCCAAACTTATGCTCATGAAGGAAATAAAATGGCAAGCCAAAGACTGAGAAAAAATATTCACAGTATAAATATCTGACAAAATGCTTGTATCCTACAAATACACTGAAAATATAAACAATCCTTTTTTTTAAAAAATGGAACAAAGACTTGAACAGATACTTCACCAAAGGAGATATATCGATGGACAGTGAACCCATGATAGTTGCTTATTCTCATTAGATGTCAGAGAAAATAAATAAGAAACACAACAATATCCTTTTTTTTTTTACAACCATTAAAAAGGCTAAGATTGGAAAGATAGACAACAGCCAAATGTTGGTAAGGATGTGGAGCAACTGGCACTCAAATGAAAGGTGTGAATTAGCACGATCACTGTGGGAAACTTTTGGACAGTTTCTTAAAGAGTTGGATATACCTACTCTATGACCTAACAAATTAACTTCTCAAAGAAAAAGTCAGCGCCTCCCACCTCTCTCCCCACCCGCTCCTTTTCCTTCCTCATTTCCTCTCCCCATCTCTTTCTTTCTCTCACTAAACAAAAATACTTAAATAGCAAATTCTTAGAGCAATTCTCTTCATAATACCCCCCCAAATGGATATATTTCCAATATCCATCAACAGCAGAATGTAGTAACAATTTGTGGTTTATTAATCTAGCAGAATACTGTTCAACAATAAAAAACAGAATGGTGCACACAGCATAGCTGAGTCTTGAATCCATTATGTGCAGGGAAAGAAGCCATTCATAAAAGAATAATGCACAATTACATTTATTTATATGAAGTTCAAGAATAGTTAAAATTAATATATGATGACAGACATCAGCATAGCGTCTGCCTGTGAGGATGTGTGGATTAGTCAGAAAGGGGCACAGGTGATTGGAGTATAATAAATCTTATTATGCTTTTGTGTACATTTATCAAAACTCCACGAACTGTACACTTACAGACGGTGCATCACTAAGTAAATTCTACCTCAGCAAAAGTTCAAAATAATCTTAACAAAAAATGTCACTGGAGTCTAATGGCATGATTTCAACAGTCATTCTTCTCATGAGATATTTGGATCACAAATGAACAGTTTGGCTTTTTAAAACTCTTCTAGTGTTCAGAAAAGTAATACATGTGCTTATTGATCTGTTGGAGATGCCATAACAAAATTTCACAAACTGGCGTAAATGACAGAAATTTATTTTCTTATAGTTCTGGAGGCTGCAAATCTGAGATCAGGGTGCCAGCGTGGTTTGTTTCCGGTGAGGGTTCTCTTGCTGGCTTGCAGATGGCTGCCTTCCCCTGTGTCCTCACGTGGCTCAGGGACACACGTGGCAAATGCTCTGGTGTCTCTCTTTATGAGGACATTAATGCTATCACGAGAGCACCACCCTCATGGCCTCATCTAACCCTAATTATCTCCCAGAGGCCCCATCTGCAAATACCAGCACATCCACATATGAATTTGAAGGACACAGTTCAGTCTACACTATATATTCTTGAAAATTTGGAAAATATAGGCAAGTGGAAAGAAAAAAAAGAGACCACATTACCCAAATATAGTCACTGTTAACATTCTGATATCTTTTCTTCCCAAAGTTTTGTTATTTCAACTTTTATGTGTTTGTAGTCATTCTGTACCTATGATCTTGTATCATGATCTTTTAAATTACAACATGAATTTTTTTCTGTGTCATTAAAAAAAAAATCCCTTTTTGAAGTTTCTCTTTTTAATAGCCATAAGAGATTTCACCAAAGGACCATGCTGTAGTTTACATATTCACTGTCCTGTGGTCCAACTTTGAGATGCTTTCTGGTAATTTTGCTAGTGTAAATCATGCTGTGATAAAGGTAGTTTGAGAAGAGGCTTTTTCTGTAACTTAGATTTCTTTTGGGGGATAGAGTTCCAGAAAATGGAAATTGTAGGTTAAAAGGGTATGCTCTAATTAGGCTTTGCCAAGTTCCTTGCCAAAAAGAAGTCCCTCTTTACATTGCCCCCAGCAGCATGCAGGACGGGGCATTACCTGCTTGCTCTTAAGGGACTGAGGTTGTTTCCACTAATGCGTTTGTTGGCCTGTTTCCACAGGTAAAAAAAAAAAGACAGCTGTAGCTCTCTTGTGTGCGGCTCCCCTGGCTCTTCTGGCCCAAGACCCTGCCGCTCCCTCAACCTGGCAGCCTGTGTTCTGGGCCTCACCTAGACGGTCTGAGTAGGAACAAGCCATCTCATCCGTCACAGCCATGAATTTCCTCCGGCGGCGCCTCTCCGACAGCAGCTTTGTGGCCAACCTACCTAACGGCTACATGACAGACCTGCAGCGCCCAGACAGCTCCACCAGCTCCCCCGCTTCCCCGGCCATGGAGAGGAGGCACCCCCAGCCCCTGGCAGCTTCCTTCTCCTCTCCAGGATCCAGCCTTTTTAGCTCCTTCTCCAGTGCCATGAAGCAGACCCCACAGGCCCCCTCTGGGCTCATGGAACCTCTGGGTCCCTCCACTCCTGTTGTTCAAAGGCCCAGGATCCTGTTGGTGATCGATGATGCCCACACAGACTGGTAAGCAGGAACCTGCAGGTGCCCTCACTGTGGGGCAGGAGATGAGATGGGGCTTATCTCACTCTTGGGAAAGAGAGGGGAAGAGCTGTGAGAGGCTCTATGGTATCAGGCTGGCATGAAGGAGGGACATTAAATGCCAAGCACCATGGCAGCTACTTTATGCCACACTCTGTCCAAAGGGCTTTATATTTATGATCTGCAGTATCTCACCTACACATCCAAAATCCAAAAAGCTCTGAAAACTAGAAAATATTTTATAGTCCATTTGACAGCAAAGCCTAACCTGAAGGAAAGTTAGACAGTAACATCTTCATTTCGCCACTCACCGTGCTTATTCATATGATTTGCTGCAAACATATTTATACATTTGACATGGGGTGCTACCCAGAGCTCACTAGAAAGAAGTATCATATAATATATGGTTGAAGCACCATATTAACTTCCTAAAAATGGGAAACTGGGAGTTCTCTTGTGGCATAGCATGTTAAAGATCTAGCATTGTCACTGCTGTGGCTTGGGTCACTACTTGGCTTGGGTTCAGTCCCTGGCCTAGGGATTTTTTTATGCTGCAGATTCAGCCAAAAAAATTTTTTTTAAGTGGGAAGCTTAAACTAAGCAATAACTTGCAATTTTCTTAACCTGTTTCAGCTTTAGCCGTGCTCCCTCATTAAATGAGGTGGCTATGAGAGTGAAAGAAACCAGCAGAGGCCCACAGTCCTTACTGGAAACCCTCCAGAGCAGAGTGCCTGAGTTTGCACCCCTGCTCTTCCATGTACTGGCAATCTGGTTCAGAACCTGTCCCCTTAACAGGAAAAGTAGGCAGAAATGATATCCCTTCCAGCCTCTTCTCAGGCACTCCCCACCCTGATAGATGGTGAGCTCTTTGGGGAGAAGAGACTAGACACATGTGTCAATGTCATTGTAGCAGTAATTCTACAGGTAGTTACTGAGCACTGATGGAGTGCAAGTAACAGACTTTGTTACTCAGGTAAGTAATGAACAGGCCCTGAACACATGGAGCTGCAGGTGGAGAATAGGTCTCTCTTCAAATTTTTGGTAGGAAGAGATGATAAACATTATCAGTCCAGTTGGAGACATAGAATTTGTAGTCCAGGAAGTAAACCCCAATATGGAGACATGAAAGTTCCATATCCAGGACAATTCTGACAGTGGATTATGTATGGCCGTGGGGCTGGAGGGCAAGGTTTCATGCATGTGCTTCCAAAGCTGCCACAGTGGGCATCCGGTAAATGTATATTACATGAATAATTAATCACTCCATTCTCTTAGCATGCCAGGTGCTTGGTTATTCTAACATGGGTGTGTATACTCACATTGATTCCGTGACAGGTTAACTCAGGTTGGGGATGGTTGAACCTATACTTTGGAGTGGGAAGTATTTATAGTTTATAATGTATTCAATACAGTCAACACTAAAGCACATTCAGTGGGTTCAGACATCGTCTTTATTTTCCCACTAAGAAATTACTTCATCTTCACCAGGGTTGTCCTGCGCCTGGCCTCTGCTCGGACCCAGTCTGAATTGCCTTCAATTCAGACTGTTCACTTGAAGGGTCTTATATGAAGCCTGTTCATCCTGGCTTATGCTCTTATGTAAAGTACCATCTTTAGGGGTTTATTGCTGTGGAGGTGTTGCTTCTAGGCACTCTGGCCTGTACGGTCCTGCTGCCGATCTGCCTGGTAATCAAAATTCCTGCATGGCCGTGGTAGTCCTCTGTTTCTCTTTAACCCAGTGCTTGCCCTTGATTTTGAGTGTTCTCTGATGTGTTATCCCTGGCTCAGTCAGGATTTGCCAGAACATGGTGATGAGAGCTATTTATCAAAAAAAAAAAGTTACTTCCTGTATGGAGGCTGAGCTAATAAATGGCAGCATGGTGCAATGGTTAGGAACTCGGACTTCAGAACTAAGCTGTCTGGATTCAAATCTCATAATAGCTATATGACCTTTAAAAGTTATGGCACATAAATAGGAATGAAATAGTGCCAAGAGTTAATATATGTATGTAGGGTTAAACTTTCAGTTTATATAAGTGTTTAGGATGTGTCTAATAGACAGTAAGTGGTATTTAAATGTACATTATTATTGCAGACTACTGTGGCCTTCTGCACAATATTGTCTTGACAGCAGCCCTTTGTAGGCGTGTGCATTTAATTTCTTTATGCCCAATATTGGATTTACCCCCATTGTGCTAAGGTTTTCTGCTGGTTATTCTTCCCTGCTAGCTGTCAGGTAATAAAGATGGGTCTTGTTTAATTAATCTGTTCCCTAGTTGCCCATGGGGTATGGAATATAATGTAACAGCACAGTGAATGAGACTGAAATGCCATGAATAGCCCCAGTCAAGTCACATTTAAATTTTGACTTCGGTTTCCCATCTCTCTAATCTACAGTTATGACCATAGTGTGAAATTCAGGGTGTGCACTGTGGTGGGAGACACGGTTTTGGCCAGAGGAATTTCTCCCAGTCTGTTTCAATCATGCCTCATATGTCCACCAGTTAGTTAGGTATTGAGAACAGCAGTCTTGCCTCTCAATGGGTAAAAACGTAGAAAAGTGAGAAACTGAGACTCGTTAAGTTGCCTGGAGGTTGGCTCTGAACTCACTGGATGTTTGTGACGAGAATTCCTGCCTGCAGACTTACCAGCTTCTCGTACAGAACTCTGTCAGATTCTTTAAGAACCTGCAAGCCTTTCCAAGTCCGTTCCCGGCTTTCCAAATTGATGGTGGCTGCCTTAGAACTTCCATCCTTCCTGCAGAATTCCTTAAGGATGCCTGTCCCCCCATACCAGGAGCAGCCAGCAGGTGGCGGGCCACCCCCACTGTTTCTGCAAGGCTTTGGCAGAGCCTGGCTGCCTTGGGGTCAGCCGCCTGCCCAGCCCCTCCTTCATTGTGCAAACTGTCTCCAGAGAGGAAGGAGTTGTGGAAGGTGGAGACGTCAACTCACACAGCCCCTTTCTTCCTCCTTTGAGATGATAATGAGGCGGGGAGATGAACCACTGTCTGGACTGAGAGTGAACCCACCAGGAACAATGTGGCTTCTTTTTCTCCCTTGTCAACCCCAGTTCCTTCTCTCTGTCATCTCTTTCCCTGTCCAGGACCCTCTTGCAAAGAATCAGATTTCTTTGGGGTGAGAAAGTTGCAGGAACTTCCCACTCTTGCTTCCTGGCAGAGGCCAGCTTCCAGAATCTCTGACCCAGCCTGGGGCCCTCAAGGATGATCTGATACTTGGCCTGTGACCCAGGGTTGGGGAGTGAGGGAGAGGACTTTTTATTTTCTAAGGAGACACAGAGGGTCCCAAAGCAACCTTTGTTGGGAAGAAGGACTCACGGCTGAGCATTTTAAGATCCCACCACCTTTTGCAGTTGCCCCAAAGGTGAGCCTGGCTGCAGCAAGGATGTTGGAGGCCTGTGGACCAGGCCCACCCCCCATTAAGGTCTGGCTTAGTACTAGATACGGACTAAAGCCGGTGTTCTCTTCTGGAAAAGGGGGAGATCAGTCAGCCTTGAGAACCTCAAGGGGAAGGAGAAATAAAACAAATGGATTTCATGCTCAGTTTTCTTCAGCCCTACTACTTCTCCATGCATTCTCTTACCTGGAATTTTCCAGGAGTTTCACTTGTTGTGGGCCTCCAGTCTTGACTTCCCCTTCTGGTTACCTTTCATATTACCATCAATATCAGCTTTCTGAAATATAAATCTGATCAGTTTCCTCCCAAACCCTTTGGTGGTACATCACTGCCCTCGAGTTCGAAGTCAAAATGGTAAGCATGTCTGTCCTCCTTCTAGTTCTGCCTCCAGCTCTACTTCCTGCTCTCCTGCTTATTCTGCGGGAATAGCAAGTGGCTTGTAATTTTCAAACACACTTCCTTGCCTTAGCACATTCTGTTTCTTGATACCTGGAATGCCCTTCCTTATCTCATTCACTGGACCAATTTCCGTCATCCTTAAGAAGCTGCCAGGTGTCATTTCTCTGAGGGCATCCCTGACACACCTATCCTGCCAACAGTGCTAATAGCTACCTCCTTTGATAACTTAAAATTTACGTCATTGTGCCACTGCAGCATACGTCACACTGCATTATAACTGGCTTTAGGTGGCAGTCTCTTCTGCCAAAACAAGACCTGTGTCTTATTTTTTTTATGTCTGTGGTGCTCAACACATAGTAAATTTTCATTTAGCAAATGCCACTGTCTCCAACCCAGTCCAATCAGGGTCACCTTTATTGGGCATCACGGTACTTTAGGAGTCAGCAATATAGCACATACATTGGAGGGGTTTCCAGTCTTACTCACCCGTGTATATTCCAGTGTAGCTAGAAAAACTGTAAGGCAGCTATTTGAGATTCTCAAAAAGGAATGAATAGGCAGGCTTTTTTTTCTTTTTTTTTACTATTACCACAGAATGTATTGGAACCCCAAAGCTGATTTTTGAAATCAGAACGTTGAACATGACCAAAAAAAAAAAAAAATTGTTCATAACCAGGTTGAGGTTGGGTTTACTTCCCTGCTCTCAGATTCACCTGCAAGGTCTCTGGAGCCTGATGGGCTTTGGGGTGGTGATGTTACGATGTAGGGAACATAGAGTAGCTAAGCTTGGCCCCCAACCCCTTCCTCTAGGGACCTCTGGAATCCTCTTCTCCTCTCACTTCACCAGGGGCCCTTGTTCCCAGATTGTCTTCTATTCTCTTTCTACAATGACCTATTGTTAACTTCCCTTTTATTCTCCACCCATCCCTAGAGTTTCTTTTTTCTTTTATTTGTCGAGGAGGAAATGAAAAGGTTTGAAACACCCCTTAGCTTCTTTCTTTCTAGCCTAGAGTTTGTGAGGCTAACAGCATCCTACTAAATGATGGTTAATGACCTGGCTAATGATACTCATTAAAGCACCTTGTGCATTTCTAGATTCCCTGAGAGAGTCATTACACTGTGTGATAATTTGTGTCCTCACCACTCCCGCCCCCACCCATGCCTACTTGCTGTCTTTGTATCCCAGTGCCTAGAACAGGGCAATAGATAATAGGTGCTAGGAAATGCTTCTTGGTTGAATGATGTTTTAGGTAATGTTATTGGTACTGACAAGGGTGATGGTATGACAGTGAAACTGAAGAGTGATCTTTGCAGCATTCTTCAACCCGCTTTTCCCTTCTATCACCTCCTACTCAGTCCAACAGAAAGTCACACTGACCACAGTGAGAGCATTTATACCATGGAAACTGGCAAATGCTACAAACCAGGGCTTTTCGGTCTCCCCTGAGAGCTGGTTGTTAAGCATTAGCCAACGCATTACTACTCATTGCACTTCTTGATTTTCCTGAGGAGTGTTTTACAAGCAAGGAAGCAGAGCACAGAGAAACCGTGCACTTGCTCAAGGAACCATAGTAGGAGAGTGGTATGCTGGGACTTGAGGGGGACTAACTTTCTTTTTTTTTTTTTGCTTTTTCAGGCCGCACCTGTGGCATATGGAAGTTCCCAGACTAGGGGTCCAGTTGGAGCTACAGCTGCCGGCCTACACCACAGCCATGGCAACGTAGGATACAAGGCACATCTGCGATCTATGCCAGAGCTCATGGCCACTCCAGATCCTTAACCCCCTGAGTGAGGCCAGGGATTGAACCTGCAACCTCATGGTTCCTAGCAGGATTTGTTTCCGGTGCACCATGACAGGAACTCCAGGACTAACTTCTAAAAAGTATCTCCTTTTTTTTTTTTTTTTGCATTTTAGGGTCGTGCCTGAGACATATGGAAGTTCCCAGGGGAGGGTTCAAATCGAAGCTGCAGCTGCCAGCCTACACAGCCACAGCGATGCGGGATCCAAGCCGCATCTGCAACCTGCTCCACAGCTCATGGCAACACCAGATCCTTAACCCACTGAGGGAGGCCAGGGATTGAACCTGCATCCTCATGGATACTAGTCGGGTTTGTAACCCACTGAGCCACAACGGGAACTCCTTAAAAGGCCTTTCTGATGGTCATCTGCCTCCTGTTGACCAGGGCGTCAGTGTTTGGCATGATGGAGATGCTGAAAAGCCTTGGTTGAAAAAATGAACACACAAATGAAGAAACCATGAACTCCTTGGGGGAATGAGGTCATGACCTCATCCTCATATGGCAAACATTTGTGTACTTCCATGACCAGACATTGTAATAAATGTTTTCATAGATTCTCTAGTTTATTCCTCCCAACAACCATATGGAGTATTGTTCTCATTTTATGAATAAGGAAAACTGAGGCTCCAAGCCCAAAATGAGAGCAGGCGCCCGCGGCATCTGAGATCAGCTTAGGCCGTCCAGTCGACAAGCCTGAGCATCCCTGTTCTCTTGTCATTCTTCCTTCTCCCACCTGAGCACAGTCCCTCATGTGCTGTGTCAACCCAGGGGGCGGGGCTCTGGAGCTCACACATGTGCACAAACCTGCACACACTCGGCATCTTAGGGTGACAGGAGGGAACAGGTGGCAGGACTCTTTGTTAGAGCCCAGTGACCAAGCCTAGTATCCTGGCAACCTCACCCTCGGAGGAAGACGTCTACCTCCAGCCAGCTGGCCCACCCTGCTGGGGCCTTGGACAGCCAGAATGTTAAGGTGCCAGGGGAAGAGTGGTTCCTCTTTCAATCCAGACACTCATGAGCTCAGGCCTGGAAATTGGACCCATTTGCCGAAATTGCACTTGGACTATTTTCCTCTTTTAAAACACCAGGGGAGCTCCAACAGGGTCTTTTCTCTCCTTTTCCCTGTATTTTGATATTAAAGATGTAATTTCCTAACACATGGCTGACATGTTTCCCCAAGAGCATTAAAAATGGAAAAGAAGATAAAATGCAGAGAACTCAGGGCAGGCAGGTGGGAGGCTGGGACTGAAGTGGCAGCTCTGCTGCTCATCCTGTGTCCTTGACTAAGCTGTCTTACCCTTCTGAGCCTCAGTTTCCTCATCTGTAAAGTGGACTTACATACTTCACTGTACCACTGAGCTCACAGGGAGGTATGAGACTCCGGTGAGAGCACTCTGTGCCTCTCCTTCACAGGCGTTTTTCATGTGACAGTTTATTTACCGTGATGCAGTTCTGCTCTGGAGGGCAGGGTTTAGGCCTCTCTTGTTTAGTGGCTGTATCCTCAGAGCCTAGCACAGTGCCTGGAACTTGGTACAGTAGGCTAGGTGGAGGATTTAATTCACAAGCAAACGGATGTTCTTGCCAAGGCTGCTATTATTGTTAAGGGGAAGTTCAGGATTCTGCCCTGGAAGAGAGCCTTTCTCAGAAAGCGCTCAGCTGCCCTGGAACGTGGGGAGAGTAGCAGATACTTCCATGCTGTTCCCCAGTCTCCCTCCTCCTTCCTGCCAAGCCGATAACCCAAAGCCTCCAGCCTTCACCTGAGGGCTTGAGCTGCTGCAGGCTGCTTGAATGAAGGTATGAGGACCGCAGGGTGTCTTGGCAACCCCTTGAAGCCTTACCATGGCCTAACTAGTGAGCAGGACTTTCCACTTCCCACTGTGCTGCCTTTGGAGAGGGTTAAACTCAGAGCTGGTGTCCCCATTAGAGACTTTTGGTTAGAGTTGCCAGATTTGGCCCATAAAATATGGGATTTCCAATTAATAATTGAAGAAACAATCAGTATAAGTATATCCTGTGTAATATTTGATATAGATTTATGCCTCAGAATTATTTGTTGTTTATTTGAAATTCAAATTTAACTGGGTGTCCCATAGTTTATCTCGCCATCCTACTAATGGAGGGTGGCACTGAGAGACAGGGCCCAGCTCTGCTAATGCCGGCCCAGGGAGAGGCTGGCCTTTGCATGTCCTTGCCTTCTGGTTGGGAAGCCAAGCCAGGCCCTCCCAATCGACCTCATTCTCAGGAAGCAGCTTTCTCTGCCTGTGAAGAGGACTGAACAGTCTTAGTCACCAGCAGGGCAGGAGCAAAACCAAGTGGACAGTCTGGAGGCAGACTGCCTCAGCCCCTGTTCTCTCTTTCACTTATGTGACCTTAGGCAAGTCTGACCTCTGAGCCTCATGTTCCTCAGCTGTAAGGCAGGATTGAGGCACATCTAACTGTAAAGTTAGAGATGATGGCATGGGTGGGGCTGGTACAGGGCTTAGCTGTCATAACAGGCATTGAAATGGTAACTGTTATTAACAATTAATTGCAATCACTAATTGCCAGTGAATATAATAGCACTGGGAGCCAAGGGAAAGGAAGCCACTTGGCATGTTTCTCGGTTCAGCTGGATAGGCTTGAGGGCTGTCTTCCAGAAGCCCTGGAGGAGGGGTGTCTGGATACTGGTAGGCGGGCACACTCTCTACTCTAAAGACAGCAAGATGGGGGCTGGAGGCAGTCCCCTCCTCCTTGAGTTTGCCGGAGGCTCAACGCAGGATACACATCTCTTTGTTGAAGACACTTGCTCTAGGATACAAAATCCTCAAGCCTCACTCCACTTCCCTAACCCTTAAGACTCTCCTTGAACAAGGGCAGGCCCTGCTTGTTTCCTGTGGGGAAATCCAGAGGTGGAGGGAGAAGGAGCTGGGAAAGGCCTGACGGGGTGGGGGGGTCTGGCCACCTGCCTACTCCCTTCATTTGCTGACTCACGCACGCCACCCCATGCCCCCTGGAGTGGTTCTGGACTTCTGGACGTGTCCCTCCACTCTGGCCCCCCTGCCACTCCCCCTCCCTCCCGTGGTGCCTGGGGCTGGAGGGGCCTTGGGCATTCCCCAGCAGCCTGCCCTGTTGCTTGGACACCGGCGCTGTTTTCCCAGGCCCAGCCCCTTTTATCAGGGGGACAATGTACGCACACAGTGAGGGCCTTGTGTGGCACCCAGGCCCCGAGCCCTTTGACTTGAGGAATTTTTCAAGTGCTGACCTCTCTCCGTGAGGTCTCCCTGCCATCCAATCCAGAGGCCTGTACCCCTGCTGCTTCCTACCCGCTCTTGCAGGGAGAGAGGGCGGGAGGGGAAAACAGTGAAGAGTTGTCTCCTGCCCTGGTAGAGTCTTCACCCCCTGAGACTGTGGCTGGGAAATCTGGGGGAAATGTCTTTGAGCAGAAGGGAATGTGGGGAGGAATCTGATGGGGCTGTTTCTTCCTAAGTTCCCCCTTCTCTGCTGATGCTCTGAAATCTTTCCTCTCTAGGCCTCGGTTTCCATATAAATCAGACAATGACAACAGACTAAGATCATGGTCCCCAAAAGATTGTTTACATCAGAATGACATTGAGACTACCAGGCACCACCCTACACCTTTTATATTAGGGAGTTGTTTGTTTACAAGAAAAAGAAATGACTTTGGCTGACTTAGGCAAAATGGGGTTTCTTGAAAGTATGTGGGGAACTCACTGAATGAAAAGAAAACATGAAGACCCGAGTTTCGGAAGGATCAGGGGTCAAGGCTCCACCAGGACCTAAGAGGCAGGGACTTGCGGACAGTGTAGATAAGTCAGCTCTTTTTTCCTCCCAGCCTATGTCTCTGCTCAAAAATCAAATTCCTTGGCAAGAACAAACCTGGCTGGTTCCACAGGGAGTCCTGGGGACACTTGGGAACAGCCCCACCAAGTCTGTGTGCAAGAGGGAGGCTTGGTTTTATGAATGCAAGTGGAGATGAAAGTGCTGCTACTAGAAGTCAGAATGCACGTGGGACCAGTCACACTAGGATGTCCCCATAGAACTGCTGAATCAGAATAACCAGAGGGGCTCTCAGGGAACCTTTTTTTTTTTTCTCTCTGCTTTTTAAGGTGCACGTGTGGCACATGGAAGTTCCCAGGCTAGGGGTCCAATCAGAGCTACAGCTACCGCCCTACACCACAGCCACAGCAGTGCGGGATCCAAGCCACATCTGTGACCTGCACCACAGCTCATGGCAACACCAGATCCAGAACCCACTGAGCGAGGCCAGGGATTGAACCCACATCCTCAAGGATACTAGTTGGGTTTGTTACTGCTGAGCCACAATGGGAACTCCAGGAACTAATTTTTTAAATGATGACGAGCCCAGTTTAGACACCATTGAGCTAGAGAACCAGTTTCACATTGGTTTCCAACTGGTAGCCAATGGAGCCAGTGGGACAAACAGACAGGGAGACGTGTCAGCACAGTGTAGCGAATGGGAAAGTCATCTAAAGACCAGCTGGGCTGCCCAGGGAGGGAGTGAGCGCCTTGTCACTTGCGGGTATTCCAGCAAAACTGACTAGCCGTTTGGGAGAAACAGTGTGTGAAAGGCTCAAACTCTAAAGGGGTCAGCCTACAAGTCCTTAAAGGAGTCTAGAACTTGAAGTTTTTCATTTTTGCCTCTCTGGCTTTATGTCTCAGTCACTTTCCCTGCCATTTCCCTGCTTTTCTCTGAAGAGTTCAGCTGTTGTGAGTCTTCCTTCATCCTCCAAAACGTGGTTTTCTAGCCCAGGTTCTCCTCTTTCAGAGGAGTCCCTCGGACACCCTGGTCTCTCCTAGCAATAACTGTTCCTGTTCTTCCAGACCTCACCCGCCTGGTTGCAGCCTTGCCCTGGGGGCGGCAGGTCACCGGGCAGATGCCGGCCTCATTACAGAATGTCTCTCCTCCTGGGCCTGTGGAAGCCTGCCTGGGATGTGTCTCCTCCACAGGACAGAGGCTGTCTGGTGGTGAGAGAGGGGATGGTGCTTTGTGTCCATTTTTCTGACTTCCCACCTTGGATTTGCAGGAAAGGCAAGGGTGTGAGCCTCCTGGAGATTTGCACTGAGCTAATTGCCATCTTCAGAATGAAATTAGTTAAATTAGGGGTTGCCTGTGCAGCTGCTCATAGGAGGCAAGGTGGTTGATGAGTGAAGGGGCAGGTGTTAGGAAAAGGCACAGGCACAGAGAATATTTCCCTTCTGTAAGGAAAACAACAGCACAAGCTCTATGACAAATGTATCTGCCACTTGGTTCTGGCTGCAGAAAGACAACAGGAAGCAGTGGGGACTGTCAGGTGAGAACTGATGTCCCTGTGAAGGTAGCAGTAGCCATCCACTCAGCCAGTTTTTGCAGTGTGGGCATACAGGTCTGTTGTTGATGAGTTATTGATTTTCAAGGGAAGCCAGAATTTTTCTATGAATTTTCTATTTTAAAATTAAAAGTGGGAGTTCTCCTTGTAGCTCAGCAGTAATGAACCAGACTAGTATCTGTGAGGATCCGGGTTTGATCCCTGGCCTCGCCTCAGCTGGTTAAGAATGTGGCGTTGCTGTGATCCGTGGTATAAGTTGCAGATGCAATTCAGGTCCGGCATTGCTGAGGCTGTGGTGTAGGCTCTGGTAGCTATTGCTCCGATTCAATCCCTAGCCTGGGAACGTCCATATGCCACAGGTGCAGCCCTAAAAAGCAAAAAAAAAAAAAAAGGTAAATCATTTAAGTCTAACAAAAAAAGACTGTGGACTATGAGGTTTGCCTCTTGGCAGCTTTTGATGAAGACGACAGAAGCAAATATTCCTCATCTGGTTCTGTCTCTCAGCTGGACTGTAAGCACCAGGATGGCTGGGGGCTGTTTTGTTCAGCACAGTTTCTGGGGACTAGCACAGTTCTAAGCACATAGTAGACCCTGGATGGATGGATGGATGGATGGATGAATAAGTGGAGGAAGGGAGGGAGGGAGGGAAGAAAGAGGCGAAATAACTTCTCATAGCCTTCTTTTGTGCCCTGCCCTTCTCACCTAGGCAGGCTGGCCCCACACCCCCTTCCTCTCCCTCTCTCTCCCTCTCTCTCTCTCCCTCCCCCCCCTTTCTCTCTTTCTTTTTAGGGCCACACCCTCGGCATATGAAGTTCCCAGGCTAGGGGTCAAGTCAGAGCTGCAGCTGCCAGCCTTCACCACAACTCATGCCAACGCCAGAACACCTTAACCCACTGAGCAAGGCCAGGGATCGAACCCGCATCCTCATGGATACTGGTCAGGTTCGTTACTGCTGAGCCACATCATGAACTCTGTCCCACACCCCTTTTCTAAATCAAATGCAATATTCTCATGGTCCTCTTCTTCTCATTCTCTTTATACCGTCTAAACCCCCCCTTTTTTCTGGATGATCATATATTAACCACTTGCACTTTGGTATGAATTATCTTTCAGTGTCTCATCTTTCCCATGGGGATTTCCCTAGGTTGGGCTCTTAGTAAATGCTCATTAAATGTTTACTGAGGGAACAGCTTAGCCTCTGAATGTGAACTGTCTTGGTGGAGTGAAGGCAGTGGACTTTTAGAATTCTGTGGGAATGAAGGTGACACAATGTTGTGTCTTTGGAGAGGAGAGGGCTAGGGCCTGGGAGGTAACATTTTAGCATGATCTCTGCAGTCAGGGTGAGTGGCTGATGACTTTACCCTAAAGGCTGGTGCTGGGGAGGAGGAGGAGGAGCTCCCAGAGGGCAGTCAAGACAGGTTTCCATTCTGTTAGACAGGAAGCAGGAGTTCCATTTAGAGCAAAGAAGATGCTGTCACCTTCCTCCTCTTGGGAAGAGGAAATGCTATGTCACTTCCCCAACTGTTGAAGGACAGGAGGGAAAGAAATGAACATTAAACACCTGCCATGTGTCAGGGATATCGTAGGGGGCCTTATAGCAGACATAGCAATGTGCTTATTTTTGCAGATAAGACTGGGGCTTAGGAAGGTTGATGTTTGTCTGAGGCAGCCCTGGGAAATAAACAGCAGAGCTGGAGAGGACCTGGGTCTGTTCTAACACTAGCAGTGCCCACCCACCTCTCTACCTGAAGGGTGAAGTCTGCCCCAGCACCCCACCAGTGAGCACCTCATCTGCTGGCATGGTTTTGGCAGGTTCCCAGCGGCCTTCATATCTTTGTCTTCATTTAATCCTCATGACCCTATGGGTAGCTCTTCCCATCCCCACCAGAAAAGGAAGCAGAGTCTTATCCAAAATCATGTAGCAGGTGCAGAGCTGCCAGCTCAAATCTAAGTCTTCTGATCCATGCCTGTCACTCATTTTTCCTGCATATTTAGGGACATGCCCTAGGAAAATTCATCAGCCCCCTGAGCACCCCTAGTGTTGTCCAACTCATTTGTCCTTGTCTATACCTTTCACGCAAATACACACATATTCAGACCTTCTCAGATTCATCTTGGCAGCCTTTGGTCCTGGATTGGGCCACTTCGCCAAGGAAGCAATTCCAGGCTCCCAGACTGTGCTGAGTCCATTTCTGTATGCTGAGTGGTTCATTGTCCTTTATGGGTCCCTCCCTGCTGTTAGGTAGTAAGACCTTCTGAGGCCAAAAACTGTGTTATTTTCCCCGTTTCCTTAGAGCCTGAAGGCTCTGGCACACAGCAGATGGTTAGTATGAGTGTGTTAAGTGCCTTCCAGAGAAGCTGCCCTGACTACCCCAGGTCAGATCCCCCTGCTCCCTCATCCTACCTTTAGCCTTGTTCATTGTATTCATTATTTCCTTTTCATCTGGTTCATTTCCTGACTTTTCCTATTGCATGTTAGCTCCACAAGGACAGAGGCTGTGTCAATCTCCCTGCCCCAGCCTGGTAGGTTGCCTAGTCCTTATGAGGCTCAGTAAATGGTGGTTAAACGAGGGAGTGAATAAATGATGTGAATTTTGACCAGACCCCTGCCCATACAAATTTTCCTTATTGCTGTCAGAAGCCAATGAGGGAGACGATCATCACATCCTGTGGCTCAGGACCCTAGTCTGGCTCACCTTACCTTCACAGATTCCTGTGCAGGTGCGAGGGGCCTTGTTACCCTGAGAGGGTCCCCCCCGTCCTAACTCACTGGAGCCCCCCAGTTGCAAAGAGGTACGACAAGGCTGCCCTGTCATTGCCGGGCCCCATCTGGTAATGGGAGGGGACCAGGCGGTTTAGTTATTCTTGGGAGTAAATAAATGGAGCTAGAATTGGATCCCTGCTTTTGCCATACCCCCACCCGTCCAACCTGGTGTGTGCCCCTCCTCATCTTGCTAACCGGAAAAACCCTGAGGGTTTCCACCTTCAGGGTTCTCCTATGGGGTCCATCATCCATCCCCCCCATCTCTGTCCAGGCCACAAATGTGCAATGGACATGTTGCAGTTTCATCAGAAACATGAAAATCTGTTTCTAGAGCCAGATCCCTGCCTCCCCCCTCCCCCCCGCTACTCCCCCAACAGGCAGAGCTGTGCCTGAGACAGAACCCCTCCTCCCTGGGAAGGGCATCTCCAAGACCTAGCCACACTGACTCTATATCCCAGACGGATTTATTAGAAGGACGCTGCCTGGACGCAGGTGGATCCTGTTTGTGCTAATTCTCCTCTTCCTTCTGCCCCTGCTACAGCCATGAAAGAGCTCGGTATCTCTCCCCATAAATCATGCTCACCCACCACATCCCGCCTCCCCAAACCAGGGATTTCCCACCCCAGGCAGCATTGGTTTTATAATATTCTCCTTCCTGGTGCCTCTGATGTGGCAGTAAAATATGAGACCACCCACAGAGATGGAAGCTTTATAGAATCAAGAGCTCCCCCCCACCCCTTCCCAAGGCAAAGGACTTGACTGATTGGCTTGCGTATTCAGGGAGTTCGTTATGAGGATAACATGTTAGAACATTAGGAAGGGGTCTGCATGAGGGAAACAGAGCCGTCAGGCACAGAGGGGTCATCCATTTTGCCCGAGGTCAAATAGCCAGGCAATTATAGAGGCAGCAACCCCAGCCCCCAAGGCATCTAGAATTCCAGACCATCCCTACCCTTCCCTCTGCCAGACAGAACTGTTCAGAGGCCGCTCAAGCCTGAATGAGCCCCAGGCAAGGAGGCAGCAGTCTGTGTGGCCTGTCAGGAGACAGACTTCTGACTCTGGGCCAGGCAGGGGGATGGACCGCCTGACCCTCAGCTTCAGCCTGAGTCTGTCTGGCAGGCCCTGCAGTAAACATTCCAGAGATGGGCAAAACAAGTGTTTCTCCTGGGAAGGTGAGGCCCATGGAGGCCAGAGCTGCTTGGGGGGTATTGGTGTAGGGCAGTGTGCTCTGGGTTCTCTTCTAAGATCATATTGAGGGCTGCTGGTTGTGCGTTTTGGACACTGAACGGTGACCCCACTTTGTAATGGGTGTGGATTTGTGTGTTACAACAGTGTACCAGTAGATGGCAGTAGAGCACCTGGAGCATGGAATGCCCCATGGCCTGTCCCTGGAAACATTATTCATTTACCCAGTCAGCAAACATTCCTTAGACATGTGCCTGTGCCCTGGCACGTTGTGTCGGATACTGGGAATTCAGCGAGAATTGAGACACGGTTTCGGGTTTCCAGGAGCTCACAGACTAGGTGTACAGGGGCAGTGATTCCAACACGGAGTGGTATGTGTTATAGCGTTGTTAAGCAGAATCTCCAGTGGGAGCTCAGAGGAGGGATACTAACCCAGCCTCGTTAGGGGGGTGCTTTCAAGGAAATACTAGGCAGGGATCTTGGAACCTGAGAAAGAAGTAACCAAGCAGAGGAGACAGCAGCGCTTGTAAAGGCTCAGAATCCTACAAGCATAGGAGTCACAGGACGTTGAGTGTGTCCACGAGAAGACGTGGGCCATAGGTTAGCAGGGTCCAGATCATGAAGGGCCCAGAGGGTCTGGACTGAATCCTAAAAATGTTATAGTACAAGATCTGACTCACTATTGCTGCTTAGGGGCTCTGTGTGCCTTGAATTTGTGGGGACTGGTCCCAGCCCTACTATTGCTAGGGGTTGACACTGGGGTCAATAGGAGGAGGGATATGATGGGTGCGCAGGCCTTCTATGCCAGTGCCACCTGTTCATCATCATCATCATCATCAATCACTGCACTGATGGGACCGATCAACATGAGGTGTTCTGTTCTGTAGCCTCCGTGAGGGTAAAGATTATGTTTGGAGTCCCTGCGCATGGCCACCGGAGCCACAGAGTAAACACTCAGTGGTTCTCTGTTGTCATTGTCAATTCTGTCTCAGGCCCTGGGCTGTATACTTTGGAGCTTACTATGTGCCAGGAACCTTTGTAAGTGCTTTGTACATTGTGTCTCATTTAATCTTCTTATTTAATCCTCATGGGATAATTACTGTGATTATCCCCGCTTCTCAGATGTGGAAGCTGAGGCACATAGAGGCTGAGTGAGTTAGCCAAGGTTGCATAGCAAGTGAGTTGTGGTGCTGGGATCCCATCCGGGTGGTCTGGCCATGAATCCACACACTCTACTTACTACCATGGACGGGGAGGATCTCGTGAATTTGTTACCACACTTTGGCTGGTGGATGTTATCACCACTTGACAAATGAGGATGCTGTGACCTGAAGGGGTTAAGCCCCTTGTTTTAGAACACGCAGTGGGTGAGCTAGAGAGCTAAGATTTTGCCCAAGCCTCTGTGATCCTAGATCCATGCTTTTTCCAGGGAGCACACTCATTAGCTACCATCCTGAGGTACTGGGATCATCCAGTACTTCTAAATCCAAGCAACAGGGATCCCTGACCTAAGTCCTGCTCTGGCCTTACTAGCTGTGCACCTTCTGACAGCAAAGGAGGACCCTGCAGATTGCAGCCTGAGATCATACAGTGGTACCCAGAACTGTAGAATTCCCTGCCCATAGGGACCCAGGCCCAATTCCAGGCCAGTTCCCTGATCTCTCCTCCCCAGGCATGGCCAAGAAACTGTTGATAAGAGTGTGAGTGAGGAGGAGTTCTCTTTGTGGCTCAGCGGTGAATGAATCCGACTAAGAACCGTGAGGTTGCAGATTTGATCCCTGGCCTTGCTCAGTGGGTTAAGGATCAGGCGTTGCTGTGAGCTGTGGTGTAGGTTGCAGACGCGGCTTGGATCCCGCGTTGCTGTGGCTGTGGCGAAGGCCGTCAGCTACAGCTCCTGTTAGACCCCTAGCCTGGGAACCTCCATATGCCGCAGGTGCAGCTCTAGATAAAAAGGCAAAAAGACCAAAAAAAAAAAAAAAAAAAAGAGTGTGAGTGAGGAAATGAAGCTTGGAAATCTGGAGTGGGCTACCCATAAGCATGCACAAGAAACCCCAGTGATGCAGAGAGGAGGATGGGAGGAGAATTAGGGAGGATGATGGGAACCAAGAGCTGGCAACTCTTAAGCCACCATGCTCTGGGTAGATCTCCAAGAATTCTGAGAAGTTTAAACTCTGACCCTTCCAGGTCATTATGAGGTTGTATTGGTTGAGGAAGGAAGATAGACATATTTTATTTAAATGTTTCCTGGCTTTATCAATTTCAAATATTAGGCTTATGATATCTAGGCTTCTACTTGTTATTTTGCCACAGGCCCTACAAATGTTAGAGATGAGCTTATCCCAGTGTTTGGGGTTTAAGCATTCATGATAAAATTCAAAAACTATGTGAAAGATTCCCTTTGTATGAGGCTGGTTGCACACACATTTTGTCGAAGACCATCCTGGGAGAAAAAGGTAAATCTTGCTTTCAAATTATACTAACAGGTCCTGCTCCCATAAAGTCCTACATAGTTAATATCTAAGTCTATCGACATTGTAAGAAAAAGTGACATTAATTTTAGAGCTGTCAGTCAGTGATTCAGGTAATCTTAGAAAGAGATGAACTCCACTGTCGGTGCATGCATTTCTTGGTGTCAGTCCATAAGCGCTTAAGAGGAGAATGGGGATTGGGAGCAAAGAGCTGTCTGTGTCCCAGAGAAGAACCATGGAAATGCTCAACACAGCGCTCAGACTGCAGCAAGTCCCTAAGAGCTATCAGTCTTATCAGACCAACAACCAAAAAAAGCAAATGGGAACTTTTACTTTTGTTTTGTGGGAGGGGCACCCCAACATTTGCCACTGTTTTTCAGAGTTGAGTAAAAACATAGATGTGGAAATGAAAGTCCAGGATTCAAGCCGCTTAGACAAAGGATTGCCTCCCTCTGGATTTTAGTTTCCTTGTCTATAGGATGGAAGTAATAATACTCACCTCATGGGGGTAGATGTAAGTGTTAAATGAGAAAGACTATGGGTTAAAGAATATAACACAGTTTCTGGCACAGGGAAGTACTCAAATGTATTTTTTTCTCTTCAGTCGTGTATTCATTCAGCAAATAATTGAGCTCCTACTTTGTGTCAAGCACTCAGGAAGGTTTTGGGAATAGAATGCTTAATAAGAGATTGTTCCTGACCTGGAGGAACTGTGTTTAGTTTGGTAGGACACAGGCATGAAATACAGTTGCTACTTATAAGTAATCGTAATTGTAATAAGTGCTGTGAAGAGTGTATGAAAAGAGAATTTAGGAATTCCCATTGTGGCTTAGTAGAAACGAATCTGACGAGTATCCATGAGGACACAGGTTCGATACCTGGCCTTGCTCAGTGGGTTAAGGATCCAGCATTGCTATGAGCCATGGGGTAGGTTGCAGACGAGGCCCAGATCTGACGTTGCTGTGGTTGTGCTGTAGGCCAGCACCTACAGCTCCGATTGAACCCCTAGCCTGGGAACCTCCATATGCCACAGGTGCAGCCCCAAAAAGACAAAAAAAAAAAAAAAAAAAAAAGATAAGAGAATTTATTTGAGAAGAGAGATAACTAAGGACAAGATTAGGGTGCTTATAGAAAAAAATGGGCAAATGGATAGATTTGAGAAATAATTAGAATGTAGAATCATTGTAGATAGGGAGAGAAAGGAGTAACAAGAATGACGTCTGTGTTCTCCCCTTGAGTGATGGGTAGGTGGGCTGCCATTTACTGATAATGGGAAGACAGAAGTAGGGGTATAGAGGAAAGGTGATGGAAGTGTGGTTAGATGGATGGATGGACAGATGGATGGACGGACAAAGGGACAAATGAGGTCTGCTTCATTGGACAGATGAACAAATAAAGAAATGAGTGGATCAATTTAATAAGTCCTTTATAGATTATATAGGGTCTAACTCAAAAACATAATTCTGCACTATTTATTTATGTGGCATTATTTATCTCTTTTGACCCTTAAAATAATGTTTAGAAATAGGGAGTTCACTTCATGGTTCAGTGGTTAATGAACTCAACTAGGATCCATGAGGATGTGAGTTTGATCTCTGGCCTCACTCAGTGCGTTAAGGATCCGATGTTTCGTGAGCTGTGGTATGGCTCAGATCTGGCATTATTGTGGCTGTGGCGTAGGCCAGCGGCTACAGCTCTAATTCGACCCCTAGCCTGGGAACCTCCATATGCCGTGGGTGTGGCCCTAAAAAGCAAATAAATAAATAAAAACTTTAGAAATATATCATGTAGCTATTAATATCGTCCTTTTACAGAGGATAAAACTGGGATTCAGGGAAGTAAAGTGACTTGGCAGAACCAGAACCTGAGTCTGTAGTCCTCCCCTCCAGTATTCTTTCTCCTCTCCCACACAACACATTTAAATAGTGAAAAAAGGATCTGGCGTTGCTATGAGCTGTGGTTAGGTCACAGACTTGGCTCAGATCTGGCGTGGGGCTGTAGCTGTGGCATAGGCCAGCAACTACAGCTCTGATTGGACCCATAGCCTGGGAACCTCCATATGCCGTGGGTACAGCCCTAGAAAGATTAAATAAATAAATAAATAAATAAATAAATAAATAAATAAATAAATGAAAAAAGTCATCCATCCAGGAGGGAGGAAAGAGCAGGAAGGTGGGGGATGTGTCTGGACATACACCTCTGGGGTAGCCCCTTTGGGAGAAGGAGAAAAGAGTGAAGCACTTTGCATCCTTACTCAGTATATTTTTTCCTCTCCTTCACAGGGCCAAGTATTTCCATGGAAAGAAGGTGCATGGAGAGATTGAGATCCGAGTGGAACAGGTAGGTTGGAGCTGAGTAGCACTGTCGCCCTGAACTTTTCTATGCCTGGAGCCATTCCTAGGAGTAACCTGGGTCCCCATCTTATGTGACTATAATGAGCCAAGATTACCAGAAAAGTCCTGGTTTATATCTGGGAGTCTTGTTAAATTCCAGAATTATTTAGTTCAATGGTTTTCAACCTTTTTGTTTTAGCAACAGAATCTTTATTCAGAGGAAATCTCCAGAAGAGGCATAGACACCCAGAACTCTACAAAACAGAGACACATAGAACTTCTGATGGAAAGAGGCATAGGCAGCCCCAAAGCTCCATCCTGTCCCATCTCCTTCCACTCCCCACCGTGGTCCCCGAGGCATCTCCTTGGAATCACTTAGGTTGGGCAGCACAGCGTGGGAGCACAGTGGGTTTGAATCCAGCTCCCGCGTTTTCTAGACATTAGGCAAGTGAGTCTTTCTGTGTCTCATTTTCCTTATAGCATTGTTGCTGGGATTAAATTATGTAAAGCCTCAAAAGAGATTAGAACCTCAAATACTGGCTCTTGTTATTACCACCAGTATCAACATCCACACCCCTCATTTTATGGGGAAAGAAGCACAGACGACTTGCCCACAGCTACGTAGGAAGTCAAAGGCAGAGTTGGGACTAGAGCTTGTGCTCTCCGAATCGAGGGCTTCTCCCCTTCATTCAGTGAACACTGTTGGGGACCGACTCAATGCCAAACACTATGCTTGGCCTTAGGAGAACACCGCAAAGCATGAGCTCTGGAACTAGACTCTAGGTTCCAATACCAATTAACTGTGTGACGTTGGTTGAATAATACTTAAACTCTCTGAAGCTCACTTTCTTTGCACATACAATTGGGGTCATCACAGCATCAACTTCGCAAGGTAGCTGTGAGGATCAAATTAGTTAGTGTAAGAAAAGTACATAGAACAGCACTGGGAACATATCAACATATAGTAAATGCTATCCATTTATTGTCATCATCATCATCATCACCATCACCGTCAAAGGCAACAGGTAATAACATAGAAAAAGTTCCTGCTATAAGATGAACTCAGCAAAACACCATTAAAAAATAGTGGGGTGTGGCTTTTCCAGCACTCTTTGAGTTTGGTGTGTTGGAGGAACAGAAAGTCTTTTTGAGCATCAAATTTGAGTTGGCTTAATATTAAAACACCTACAGCTTGAATTTCAATTTAATCCTGTGGCTTTCAAGTCAGTCCAGTGTCTACTGGTTTTCCTCCGTGGCAAAGAGCAGGTTATTTTTGTTCACTTAACAAATATTTGTCAAATGTCTACTATGCTAGCTAGCTACCATGTGGGGAATGAGGCTTTAGAAGCAGACGCTCTGTCCCAAAAAGCTTGTGGTCTCAGAAAGGAGGCAAGGTGAGTCTTCACAGAATCTCCATCCGGGTGGAATCCAGGAAAGAGAGGGGCAGACTTAGTGCTGTGGGCACCAGAGGCCACAACTAATTGAGGGAGTCAGAAGTGACTTCAAGGAGGGGGTGGAATTTGAAGTGGACCTTAAAGGATGGATAGGATTTCAGCAAGTGGAGATGGCAACAGGAGGAGTGCATAAGATTGAAGCAGCCTGAACAAAGATAGGGAGGTTGGACATATAGGGTGTGGAATGAGGTGGGGACACACCATCTTCCTCTGGCCTCAGCCTACTCACCCTCCCAAATTCTCTCTCTCAAAGACAGTGCCACCATGTACCTTACACCTTACCCAGAAGCCAGCACAGTCTCCTGGATGCCTTCCTCTCCCCACCACTACATCCACCCAGTTAACGGATGCTGCTGCCTCCACATCCCACATCTTAACTTTTGTCTACTTTTCTCCACTCCCATGGCCTAGGTCCTTGGCTGAACCATCATCAGCTCTTGTCCCATCTTCCTAATCAGCGGCCTCCTTACTTCATCTTTTCATCCACTTGCAGTTTATATTTTGTACTGAAACCAGAGTGATCTTCCTAAAGAAGCAAATTAGAGTCTTAAAAGTGTTATTAGCTTTAAAATTATTTTCTCAAAGACTTTATTTGAGCCCTCCCACCTCAGTCTAAATCAGGTAACCTGATTATTCCCTTTCAGGGCACCCCAACTTTTCCTTCCTAGCCCTTTCAGAGTTTTTAACGACATACTTTTTTATTTTATTTTTATTTTTTTGTCTTTTGTCTTTTTAGGGCCACACCCGTGGCATACAGAGGTTCCCAGGCTAGGGTCAACTGGAGCTGCATCTGCCAGCTTTTGCCATAGCCACAGCAATGCGGGATCCAAGCTGTGTCTGTGCCCTACACCACAGTTCACGGCAACGCCAGATCCTTAACCCACTGAGCAAGGCCAGGGATGGAACCCGCAACCTCATGGTTCCTAGTCGGATTCGTTAACCACTGAGCCACGAAGGGAACTTCACGACATATTTTGATGTGGGATTATCTGCATGAGGATAGGGACCGTGGCTGTTTGGATCTCACTCTGTTAAGTAACACAGGGCCTGGCACATACTAGAACGGAAGCAGATATTTTCAGAATGAATCACTGATTGATTCCACAGATTCCAGGCTGCTTGTTTATTTCCAACGGAGATAAATCGCTGTTCTTCAATCTTCCCTCAAAAATCTGAATTTTCCATAAACCATCTGGTAAATGCTTAGTTGCTGGCTTAGCTAGCCCTGTCTCGTCCCATCTGTGAAACCCCCAGGAGCATGTTTTAATATTGCCCTTTATCTCAGTTTGCCTCTGGCCCAACTTATGGGTACAGCATCTACATGCAGGAGCATCAGAGGAAATTGCCCTAAGAATAATTCACCTAGAACACTGGGGACACTTGGTCAGTCTATGAAGGCTACAATCACACTGGAAAACATTGGTTAATTTAGAGTCATCTTGATTTCTAGTCATCCCTCTCCCATGGCAGCCAGAAGGCAAATTAGCCAGGAGACCAATTATCAAGTCATTTGGGCATTTTTCCCTGGAAGATAGCCTTCCTAAACTCATCTTAGAGTCTGAATTGTTTGTCTTTTCCCATCTGGATTGATGGGTAGGTCACATAAGCAACCCCTAGGAATCTCACATGCATCCTCTAGAGCTTAGGAAGAGTCCTAGGATGTAAGCCACTGTTTAGTCTGAGCCGGCCTCACATTTTGGAATTCTGTCTCCCAACTAAGGGCCAAATTAACCAGATAATTGCACTGTCTGGGTTTTGCTGGACAGAGCAAACGAGTTAGTTGTGGTTGGCCTAGAGGAAGCCTCTGCTTCTTCTCTCCACCCTCTTCCCCCCAGTTCAAAAACTGTTTGCCTCAGCTTTTGCAGAGCCAGGAATCAAGAAATCCTGGGGAGGTCAGTGGGGGAACTGCCTCATGTTGCATTCCATTACCCACAATGCCCTATTTACTCTGCAGGGACTCACAGCAGTGTCCTCGTAGGGTCGGAGAGGTTCTGGCCAGGGTGGTTGGCATGTCAAGCTCTCCTCTGTTTATATTTGAGGCAAAGGGTCTCTTTCTCCACAGGTACAAGTCACCCCTCTGTGGGACTCAGCAATGAGGTTGACGAATGGATTAATATCAAGTAGACTCAACAGTTCTGAGACTAGTGGACTAGGACCTGATGGGGCAGACCTTGGGCCTCATTCTTCTCTAATAAAAAAGGCTGAAATTGCAGTAGACGGTCTTTCCTTGGTGTTAACAGAGGTACTTAAAGCATAAGGAAGGAGTGCCTTGCTCCAGAAGATGGAGAGGAAGGCAGGAGAAGGTGAAGATCCTTTTCTTCTGAAGCTGGACAAGCCATAGATTTACAGTCGAATGCCAGTGGCGCCTTTGGAGTCTTTTCTTGTGTGATGCTGGAGTTGAGATGGGTTTAGGTAGATGTATATGGATCTCAGCAAAGGCTGTTGGTTGGAATCCTGTTCATTTTCTGCCCTTTGTATATTTCCTCAACTTTAATGTCTTCGGGAAGCAAAGGTAGAATTTCTCCCTTAGAATAATTCAATCACTCAAGACCATATATTTTTTTCACGCCCACTTCAGCCTATCATCCACAGTTCTTTCTTAGAGTTGACCCTAACTGTAGTTAGTGTTATAAGAGCCATGTTGTATTTCAAGAAATAGTTGTCAAGGAGATAGGGAAATGAGATTTGGATGTTAATTCAGTTTTGTGGATTGGTAACAGGTTGGGCATTACCCCCATTAGGAAATGATTGCTTGATAGTAATTCAGCTTGAGAGAAATACATCTAATGCTTTGCCAAAGGTCTCTGCCCTTGGCTCTGCTCTGCTTCTCCTTCTTAATTGTGATTTATCAAATTACATTTGCTGATGACTTAAGGTTAATGGAGAGAGAATACACTGGATTAAATTTGATACCATCAAACCAAATAGGGATACAATATAAGGTCCTAACCAAAAACAACCGAAGAGGAGCAGGGTTGGGAAGACTTAGTTTATCAAAATCACATGAGGAAAAAAAAATCGTAATTTTTTTTTTTTTGTCTTATCTTTTGAGGGCCGCACCTGCGGCATATGGAGGTTTCCAGGCTAGAGGTCCAATCTGAGCTGTAGCTGCTGGCCTACACCACAACCACAGCAACTGGGGATTCGAGCTGCATCTCTGACCTACACCACAGCTCACAGAAATGCCGGATCCTAACCCACTGAGTGAGGCTAGGAATCGCATCCGCATTCTCATGCATACTAGTCCAATTTGTTAACCACTGAGCCACGACGGGAACTCCATAAAATTTTATCTTAACAAATTTTTGATACTTGTGAGTGGAGGTTAAGATTGTGGCTCCAGAGTGAGATAAACTGGGAATGGAATCTCAGCTCCACCATATTTCAGCTGGATTAACCTTCCACTTAGAACATCTCTAAGCATCAACTTCTTCATCTGAAAAATGAGAATAATAATTTCTACCCTCTAGAGTTAATGTTGGAGTGAATAAGTCAGTGTGAGTAATAGGCTTGGCAAAGTTTCTGGCATGTATGTTAAGTGCTCAATAACTGTAGTTATAGCTATTACTCTCCCCAAACCTGATGCCACTTCAGGCTTCATTATCACAGTGTAGCATTTAGAATCCAGGAATGGGATGGTGGCACATACACACATGCAACACACACACTCTCTCACACACTATTTGAGCTGGACTCTAACGAGAGGTCCGGTTGTAGTGTCACACTGGGAGGGGACAGTAGCAACTGGAATGCCTTCTGAAGACAGTGACTGGAGTAAGAAGCAAAGATCAGTGTCAGGACCTGGAATGCTTGGTCCAGAAAAGAGAGGGCTTTGGTAAGACCCACTCTACCTTTTGGGACTATCCACCCCTTGAGTGAGTGGTTAGAAAGAGTAAGAGCTACCAGATGTTGTGATCTTACAAGCTATGGATAAATGGTTTTTATTGTTGGGAGGGGCACTGTCTTTGCCTCTATCTTACGGAAACTGAGGCTCAGAGGGAATAAGTGGCTTTCCCAAGCTTACCTGATTTGTAATTGGCAGGAACCTATTTTCGAACTCAGGCAGTCTGAATTCAGTCCTCCACTTATCCACAACATTTGTCTGGTGGTGTTGCCAGAGATCAGGAACAATAATCAAATGTATTGGTTAAATCACTTCACATTCATAATCTTATTCCAACCTTACCACAGCCCTTTGGGAAGGGTACTGTGACTTTCCCCACTTGGCAGGTGAAGAGACTACGGCCCAGAAAGGAGGTTAAATATCCTGCTTGAAATGAGTGGTGGAGGAGGACTTTGAACCTAAGTTTCATCAGCACATGGGCTAAATCACCAGCCTATTTGTTTCACTGAGATTAGAGTTCAGGCTAGTGGGTACACTCATACAAGAAGATGGATTTTAACTTGGTCTGAACAGAAACTGTTCATCAGTGCTGAATAATGATGACTAGACCACATCTCTTTGGTAGTTAGGGAGTCCCTGTGCTGGAAATGCTCCGACAGAAATTAGATGGTTAATTTGGGAAATATCTCACAGGAAATGTATGTACCTAATTGGAAATAACTTTTATTATTTTTTCTTTTCTTTTCTTTTCTTTTTTTTTTGCATAAGGGTAGTATATTCAAATAGTCAAAAATTGAAAAGGTAAAAAAATGGTACCTGGTGAAAAGTTTACCTCCAACCCTGCCCCCACCAATCTAGTTCTCTTTAACCATTCATCTGACCATTTATTAGCCAGTTCATTTAACCGTTATCACTCATTCCTTGGGCAAGTTTCTAGAGAAATTTTAAATGCAATAATCAAATATACATATATGTTTATTTTCCTTTGCTTTTCATGCATGATAGTTGGTCAGAAAAAAAAAATAAAGGATTGTGTTTCAGAGGAGTATTGAGTAAGGAAGGTTGATTCCAAGTGGGTCAAAAGGGGAAATCATATTACCCTGATTCACCGTTGTCACTGCTACTGTTGGAACTTCCACTCTTGCCAGTGGAGAACATGAGCTAGCACTGCCAGTGAAGCTGCAGGAGTTGCTACCAGCCTCCTCTAACTTCTGTTGCTGTTGGTGAAGCTTCTGTTGCTGCCCCAAGAAACGGAATAGTTGCCACCATCTTCCTAACTTCAGCTCTTACATGAATGTCTCCCACTGGTAGAAATTATCAGGAATCAGTTGTCCAAAAAAACCTGTGAAGTGTAGAGTTAGGCTTCCAGCCCTTGAAGTACAGGAGAGAATATGGGAGGCTAGGTGTGGGGCTGAGTGGCATAGTCCATCCCTTTAGTTGCTCGTTATCCACACTCACCCTTCTATTTATCCATACTATTCTGCTCCCTGACTTTTTGCTTAATAAGTCTTAGAGTTTCTTCCATGAAAGTATGTGCAGAGCTGCCTCATTCTTTTTAATGACTGCTGAGGATTGTCATATGCATACACCATAATTTTTTTTCCATTATTTCACTATTATAAACAATGTCATTTCAAACATTTGTTAGTGTATCTGTAAGATTTCTTCCTAGAATAGAAAACTGCTTATAAAAGTATTGCATATATGGGTGTTATAATGCACCTTGAAGAATGAAGGACTTTTCCCCCAGCTGCTGGAATTGATACTGGAAGAGAGCCCTCAGCTTTCAGCCCTCCTTCACTCAGGTGAAAAGAACTGTCTTGCCCAAGGGCACATCTCTGGTAACCTTGGCTGGCACAGGATGTAAAGACCTCATTCCTTTACTCCAATTTGAGACAACTTTGAAGGGCCATCCCAGCTTCAGAGCTCCCTGTGGAGTTGGTGGAGACCTCTGCTGAGACGACAGTGCAGCCCAACTTTTCCCTCTGCACAGTCCTGCTTCCTTCCCTTTCCTTTCCTTCCAGTGGCAATGATTCCTAGAATATTCCCTAATGAACCTCTCATAGGCTAATGCTCTTCTCAGAGTCTGCCTCCCATGACATTTATAATTCTGATAGATATTGACAAATTAGCTTCCATAGGGGTTATATAGATGATCTATAAGATCCTTCAGATACGGATTTCTAGGACTTTATATGACCCATGGGTTCCACGTAGAGTGTACTAGGACCTTACATAACCCATCCTGCCCAGAATGCTTTCCTGATTACAGCCCCAGTACTGATGCTGAATTATGAAGTGCTCCTTGATTTGATCTTCCTATTTGACCTCCTTGTGTTTGAAATTCACCAGAGCTTGGCTTTTCTTTGCAGGACTGAGTCCGGCAGAATTTTACCCGCTCTGATCCACTAAGCCTTGTTTTGTTAATACAATCCTGCAAGATTTATTTGTTTGGCTTGGCTTAGCCTGACCTCAGACATTCTGTTTTGTATTATTTTTAAAAGCGTGCAGGTCTCCATGGAGGGTTTTTTTTTCCCTTTTAAAATCTAAGAACCAGCTGGAGGAATAAAAAAAGGCAGGTGGGACACTAGGGCTATTAGCTGAAACGTAACTCATTAGAGAACAAGTGTTTCTCTCCTCAACCATGACATTGATTGATGTGGGTTTATCACCATCCTGGGCCTACCTTTAAGCTCACTGACTTAAGATAATAGGGAAATGGAGAAACAATAATCATGGTGATAGTTGCAAACTTTTGTTGAGCATGGACTTTATTTTAGGAAGTGTGCTATGTTCTTCCCATGTGTTAATTCATTTAACCCTCACAGTATGCCTGTTGCTGATGAAACTGAGGCTCAGAGAACTTAAATACATTGCCTGGGCAGGGTCACACAGCTAGTAAGAATGTGGATAACTGGGGATTTGAACCCAGGTTCAGCCAACTCCAGGGTGCCAGTTCGTAACCGAAGTAAATATATTAGATATATCAATGTATGTGTTAGGTCTTGAATTTGCCTTCATCAGGTTCTTTTTTTCTTAATAATATTTTTCTCTTTCTCTTAATTTCTTTTTTCCCCTTTTTTTGCCGCCTTTTTAGGACTGTACCTGTGGCATATGGAAGTTTCTGGGCTAAGGGTTGAATTGGAGCTGCAGCTGCAGCTGTAGCCTACACCACAGCCACAGCATTACCAGATTCCAGCTGCACCTGAGACCTATGCCACAGCTTGCAGCAATGGCAGATCCTTAACCCACTGAGCAAAGGCAGAGATTGGACCCATATCCTCATGGATACTAGTCAGGTTCTTAACCCACTGAGCCACAACTGGAACTCCTACTTCATCAAGTTCTTTGCCTTTCCTGTCTTTGCTCAGGTTCTTTGAGCATCATTCCACCATCACAAGTTCTTATGAAATGTTCTTCCAGCAAAAGACTCCTCCTTTCCTGACTAACCCTCAAGGCTCTGACTAATCATTTGATGTTTCTGGCTTATTGCTGCATAGTTGCCCCGTTAACAGTTCTGTTCGTTCTTTGTTTTCCCCCAAGAGTTAATGTTTACTATTTGTCTTTAAGTGTAGCTGTATGTCTTTAGACTACATGAGTAGTGTTTGTAGCTTAGACTCTGGCACCAGACCACCTGGGTTTAAATCTCAGTTCTCCCACTTCCTGAGTGACCTTGAGCAAGTACTTTGGCTTCTCTGCACTTCACTTTCCTTATGTGTAACATATAAATTATAATACTAACAACAACAGTAAATACCTATAGAGTTGTGAGAATGAAATAAATGATCACGTGCGAAAAATGCAAAGCAGATCATGGCACATAGAAAGTGCTCCATAAGTGGTGGTAACTAGTTTTTACAATCACCTTCACCTCATTGAATAGAACACATGTTGCTTGAGTGGTTTCTAGGTATCAGTCTCTGAGATTACTCAGAAAAGGAAAGAATATAATCTATACTCTAAAGAATTTTCCTGTGTCATTGGGGGATAAGAAATATGAACAGTTCATGTTTATATGTGTGTTTTTATTATTGATATATATATATATATATATATATATATATATATATATATATATATACAATATCATTTCCCATTGAGACATGGCACTCAACTGACACCTAATGTAAACTTCTAACTTTTCCTTGATAGTAGATAGTACAGATCCTGGTCAAGATGTTCAGTGAGTGTTGAGTGAATGTGTGATGACGATGGTATAGTATAAAATGGAGCTAGAAAGGGACTTTGGAGATCAGGTAATCCAGAGGTTCAGAGAGGAAGTGATTGTTCCCAGCACGCACATCAATTTACTATTGGAGTTCAAAGTGTGAAGAACCCAGGCTCCCATCTCCTACGTCATTGTTTTTCCTACTATGTTTCTCTGTTTTCCAATGTTGTCTTTTGTCTTCCCTTTTAAAGAAACTGTTAGTCCCTTCTGATGATTTTAAAAGCAGAAAAATTAATGTTACTCTCTAGTCATGCAGTTCATATGTTCCACATTTACTTGAAAGAGACTTTCTTCTTTGAGAGGGGGTGAGGGGGTTTGTCTAGGAATGAGTGCTGAGCAATGGCTGATAGCCAATGAAGGGCTCCAAGCAGTGCAGCAGGGGCAATATTGAGGCCATGGTTGGATGAAACCTGCTAATTCTAAATGCAACAGGGACTGCTTTGCCAGTTGGATGATCCTTCATGGCTCACCTCTCTGGTGTGGCTGTATCTTAACCAGTGATGAGAAGAAAGGAGCAATGGGCATGAAAGTGAGTTCCATCTTCTTGAACTGAGAAGTGCTGGGATGCTCCTTAGCCTCTACCTGCCATGTTTGCAATTTACCCTTCCTAACTGCCATTCCATCAGCATCTGCCCTGCCCACTGTTAATATCATTGGTAGTTGAGAGTCCAATGGAAATTAAGTAAGAATTCTGAAGGAGAAGTCAATAAGCCGTTTAATTTCTAGAGGGTTGTATAATAAAAAATTAAACAAAACCTGTCTTATCCTAACCTGCTCCTTCGTTCAAGAAATGCTTACTGAGCACCTGCTTTGTACCTGGCCTTAATGACAGAGCCCTCCACTCTCAAAGTGTTCTTCTGGTGGGAAGTTGGACCCTGGGGGTGGTGACTTCATATGCTGAGGCGAGGGCTGCCACAAGGATCTATGAAAAGTATAGAGGAGCACCCCAGAGGGAGGGGTTGCCAACCTTGCCTCGGGAAACTCTTAGAAAAGCCTTCTCAGAGGCTTGGGGATGAGAACTAACTGGGTGTCAGGCCAGGAAGGAGCAGATGTGCACATCAGGCCTTCCCACTAAAGAGCATGTTTTAAATCTCAACTTGTTGTGGGGGAAAATAGCCAGAGTGTAGGCTGCATGAAAAAGGGTGGTGGGAGATGAAGCTGGGAAGGAAGATAGAGAACAGTCTCTCTTTAGGGTGGACTTTGTAGGACAAGGCATGAGACTAGAAATTGTGTCTCAGAGGCGGTGGGGACATACTTATTGAACTTTTTAAGCCATGGAGTGATGTGATCATGTTTCCATTTTACGATGCACAGGCTGATAATAGTTTTAGAAGATAGACTGGTTAGGATTAGTGACATGAGACTGGAGACAGGGAAACTCAGCTCTGGATTGGGTGAAAAAGACATTCTATCCTTGAATATTATGCTTGGGGAGGAGGTTCACAGAAAGGACTTGATAAAATGCGTGTGTATTCCTGCCTCTGCCTTCTTTAGTTCTTTAAGCTTTATTCTCATACCTGTAACTTGTATTTAAGAGTAGGAAAGATGACTTATTATTTTCCTTAAAACACAGAGGATGGAACCAGATGCATAAGATGTGTTTGAGCTGGCATCACATAAAAACAAACCCCTGTCAGCCACATTTTATTCACCAACTTAGTCCTGACCACTTGCTCTGACCCATTTCACACCCGCATTCCAGCTTACTCTCAACCTACCTAATCTCTGGCCTCGTGATTCCTTCAACTGCTTATGTTCTCCTTCCTCATTCCCTTCTGCCCCTCCCCACACCATTTCTCTAGCTTTGACCTTCAGCTTTTGCTGGACCACTCTGTACATTTGCAGCCAGCTCTGCTGTCGTCTCCACTGTTTGAGGTTTTGCTCACTCCCTGATGAGAGGAGACCTGCTGGGCTCACCCCAGCCCTGCCAGCAGCCCTGCCCGGATGTGCTTGCACACAGGCTTTCAGTCTTTGCACTTCAGTAGGAATCAAGGGTTATTAATTAACCCAGGGTGGAACCTATTATGAAACATCCCAGAAAGCTGGAACGAACCAAAGGGACTTCTGAACTCACAGCAGGAAAAATGCCTTTTAATTGACTTGGATGACTTCACCACAGAAATCTGTCTGGCTGTTATGCTAAACTGGAAACTAATCTATTAGATTGTCTAAGGAATCTCCCAGCCCACCCTGACCAGAATCTCCTGAGGAGGGGAGTGGGGCCTACACATAAACAGGACATATGCTTTGAAATGGCTTCTTTTGGATCATACCCAGTCTAGCTGCATTTTCCAGGGCCTGGGAACAAGAGGAAAAGCAGATATCTGAGAGAGGAGTTTCTGTGTCCTACAGTGTGTATATCTAATACCACATAGGAGCTTTCCTAAGGTCCTGCTTCCTTTAGAATCAGTTCAACCTACGCTGAATCTGTCTTGGACCACTTCTCCCAGGGAGTTTAGAGGGTGACATGAGATAATTTCCACGGATGGTGTTGTCATGTGCATGACAGCTGTGCAGCCTGGGCTCGGAAGGGATTAGTGAAAATAGCCAGTGTCTAATCACGTGCTTACTAAATGTCAGGCACACACTGAGCACTTCATACAGATTAGTTTATTTATCCTCATCCCTTCCCCACGAAGAGTAGGTGCTCTAAATTCCCCCATTCTTCAGATGAAGAAACTGAGATAAAAGAGGTTATGTGGCTGACCCAAGGCCATACAGCTTGCAAGTGGTAGAGGTGGAATTCATAGTCTGACTGCAGGTACTGTTTTACCTGGGAAGGTGTATCCTGGAGAAGTACAATCTGAAGACTTGGTGAATTTCTTCTTCTGTGTAAGGACTGACTTGTGCATTAGACTGCTTCTGTGAGACCCAAGTTTGGCCTACAAGGTCCTCTGTGAGTTAGGCCCTGCCTCCTTTCTTCAAGGTTTAGCTCAGGTATTTCTACTCTGCTTCCCCTGAGCACCTCATCTACCCAAGCAGGCGAGATGCCTCTTATCCCTGCTCTCACCACCTTGTGCATGTTACTACCATCTCACTTACTTTAAAACTGTTCGTTCACCTGCCTGTTACTCCCTCTAGACTCTGGGCTTGTAGAGAACAAGGGCAGTATCTTTGTTCAACCTGCTTATGTTTACTGAGTGCCTACTATGTGGTGGGTGCTAGGGCTGCAGTGGCAATTAAAAACAGATGTGGTCTCTACCTGACAGAGCTTAAAATCTAATGAAGGAGAGACATTAGTCACATAATTGATCTCTCCCCCCCACCCTCTCTCTTGCACGCACGTACACACACACACACATGTGCGTGCACACACACACTGTAATTACAAACTGATTAGGAGCCATGGGAAAAATATACACAATATTATGGTAGCATGCAGTGAGTAGGATACTGCTGGGCACATATTCAGGTACTTAGTAGGTGCTTCAGGTATCCATATACATAATCTGTGCTCAATAAATATTTGTCTGAAATAGGGGAAAATGAAAAAGCTACAGAGAAAATATTGGATCTGCTATAAGAACTTCCTAGGAAACAGACTCACTCATTCTTTTGCACAGTAAATGACACAGGTAAAGCACTAATCTGACAATAGTGATACAGGTAAAGCAGTGCTTACCAGCCACTGTCTGAAGTTATCTGTATACATTTAATCCTTACCACAACCCCACCACGGAAATACTGATGGAACTGAGACTCAAGAGATTGATTGTCCTGCCCAGAGCCACCCAGCATTTGGTGAAAGAGCTGAGATGTAGGTGATCCAGAAGCCTTGAGGCCCACACCACTGACCCTGCCTTTAGCACCTCTCTCGCTCTTCTCTCAAACTGTGACTCATCGCTGGGTGTTCCCTGTCCAAAGGCACGGTGCAGGTTAGAGTTGAGCCAAACCACTCCCCACCCTTGTCTCCTCCTTACCAAGTTAGGATTTGGGAGTTCTTAGGGGAAGAATTTGGTGATGATAAGAGGGCAGTGCCACATGGGAAGTGGAACTCAGTCCCAATTAGGGGCTTCAAGAGTTGCATTTTGGGGGGTTTGATGTTTATGTTAAAGGAAAGAAGAAAATTTATTATTGAAGGTCAGTTATGTGCCCTTCATCACTCTAGTGCTTCTCAAGTATTTCTATACTTAGTCCTATTATTGTCTAGCTGAGGAAGTTGAGGCTGGAAGTGGTAAAGTAGGTATTTGTAGGGCCGGAGGCAGAATTGCCATTGGAACCTGTGTCTGCCTGGTTCCAAAGCCCAGTTCCCTTGTCTCACCTGTTGCCCAACCAGATCTGGAAAAAAGACTTGCTTCCTTCATCCCACAGCGCTTTTTCAGATCGATTTTCTCAGAGACCACAGGCAGCCCATCTGGGTTTTCTAATCTCTCTTAACGTGTGTTTCTGCAACTGTCTTTGCTCCCTGAGCAACAGCCCTGGGGTTCCCTTCATGAGCTTCTAGGTGCATTCTCAGCCTGTTTAAAATGGAACTGAATCAAGTGAACTCCCCACCCACCCCACCTTGGGAACTACGTTCATTCCAGACAGGGAGGAGACAGGCAGCCCTCCCCTCTGGCTGCCAGGAAAAGCAGGGGAAACAGAGGGGCGGAACCTCCCATGGCTGGGCCAGCCAAGTGCCAAGAGCCCCAGCTTTGCATTCATTGGACAGAACCTGGTTTTGATCACCAGTCACACTTTGCTTATTCTTATGCAACTGTTTTGGTCTCTCTCTGCTCTCCATGGTCCAGGCTCCTTGATGTCTATGGGATGAAGGCCAAATTCTCTAGGCAGCACCAACGCCCTCCCCAACCAGGCACCAGCCTGGCTTTATTACCACCTCTCTTTTCCTCTCTCTGCTCAGTGGTGCCTCTAAGGGTCTGTGGAGGAGCTAGTACATAGTTCAGATGGTCTCTTGTTTATAGTGGGTTTCCCTGAAGTTCTTCTGCATCTTGGTTTCTAATATATTGTTTCTAAGAATATCCATTTGTCTCTTCTTCTATCCATCCATGTACCTGTTTATCCATTTACCCATTTTTCTAAAACCTAACTCTCTCCCCACTGCTTTTTTGGGGAGATCTCTAATCAGTTTATAACTGGGCTGCTTTCCCTAAGTTCCTTCGGCAAATTTAGTATTTCATAATATTAATAACAGTGATAATAATAATAAATTACTCCCAAATATAGGTGTTTACTATGCGCACACACACGCCTGATGTTCTACCAAGGTTTTGGTATATGTAGCCTCATTTTATCCTTACAGTGGCCTTCTGAGTTATCTATTACTATTACAGAAGAAACTGAGGTTCAGAGAGGTCCATCAATGCAATTACAATCGGCAGAGCCAAGATTTGAACTCCTGACTCTCAAGCAGCCCATACTCTGTAAAACACTGTATTCTCCTGACTCCCACCGCTAACTCACCCCCCATTTCTGGGATATGCATCTGATATCCCTACCACCCTAGGTATGGCTTCTGGTTTTTAGTAATCATTACTGCTCTTTGCATATATTTATTGGGAAATGACATTAAGAGTCTAAAAGTAAACAGGCTTATTTCATTAATTCTTATTACTACTCTATAGTATTTTACTTGTTTGAAGCAAAGTTTTCATTGCTTCTAAAGAGAGATGAAATATTTCAAGACAATTTGATGTGATGCACAGAGCTGTGCCTTGGGTCAGAAGAGCAAGGAATCGAATCCTAGCATGGCCTCTTGTTGCCTATGGGACTTGGAGCATGTGACTCAGAGTATTCTAAGCTTCAGTTTATTTGCAAAATGGAGATAGTAATGACAATACTACTGTGTTCAGCGCATTGTAAGAATTTGGTTTATTTTAGGTAAATCCAGGAGGACCCTGGATCTGGATTGACTCATTTGTAAAGGAGGAGCTGGCAGGTACACAAGTATTTCCTACTTGCCAGCTCTCCCCCAGCCAGAAGAGACACCACTGCTCAATGAGGGCAGGCTTTCCCACTAAATTTAAGGCAACCTCATTATTCTCCACATAGCAACCAGAGCTGGCAGCAAGATGAAACTCACTGGGTAACCCCAAAGGAACTTTTTGTTCTCACATTGTGTGGGTTTGATATGTGTCTACTTAAAAAGGATGGTAAATTATGGATAAGGTGGTTGGATCTTGAACAGATGAGCCGAGTTGGTAAATATATGGTAGGAATGAAACCAAGACCCACCAACAAGAGAATGTTAAACCCACTAGAGCAGCTGTTTTCCAGTTGTACCCCTTAGAACCAGGTGTTCACAGGGGTACCTGGGGTTGCAAACTGTTGAGCATCTTTGGAAGAAGAGAAAGAAGGGGGAGTAAGAGGGGAAGGGAGAAGCAGAGGAAGGAGAGGTAGAGAGGAGAAAAGAGAAGAGGAGAGAGAGCTTAACTCAACCCTTCTTATGTATCAGTAATTCTCAACCAGAGGTAGTGCCCCCGCCCAAGGACATTTGGCAATGCCTGGCAATCGTTTTGGTTGTCACAACAGGGGGATGTGACATCTATGGGCAGAGGATAAGGATGCTACTAAGCATCTTGCCACACACAAGAAAGCCTCCCACAACAATGAATTAATTATCCAGCTCAAAAAGTCAATGTTCCAAGGTTAGGGAACCTTGATCTAGACCGAAGCAGCTTCAAGACTGTACCTTTTGGGCAGAGAGCCCTGTGGTATCCTAAAGACAGGAGGTGACCATCCTGTTTCTGATGATGTGGGCTTCCCAGACCACTCCAAAGAAACTTCACCTTTCACTCCCTTTTGGTCATCACAGTGGCTTTAGTACAGGGATGGGGCAGGGACCTTCTTCATTCTTATAGACATAGACACTGAGGCAGACGCTTCTGTGATGTCCCCAACATCCCACAGCAAGGAAGTTCCAGAATGGAATAGAAACTCAGGCACAGTGATCTTTGCTGCACAGCCCATCTCAGTAGCTATGTCCCCTAGTCATGCACCCAGCAGCCCAGCAGAGACCCAGAATGAGCTGAAACCGTGAAGGGCTAGACCAATCCTGCTGTTGAAAAGGAGCCCAGGATTTGTTTTAGATGGTGATACACGCAGACACAGAAGGAAATGACTCTCATGAAGGAAGAAGTGTATTATATTCAGGGTGCCCTATAAGCAGAAGGCATGGCATGTCAGGGCCACACGGGGAGGCACCGTGGCTGGTCAGGCGGCAGAGGGAGCCAGGGGAAAATGTTGGCAAGAGTCTTTATTGTGGTTTCCCAGGAAGGAAAGGGTGAGGCAGGGTAAGCAGGTTCAGGATTGGCTAACTGGAATAATTTCAGCAGGCTCTGGGGTATAGGGGCTGTTCCTGATTGTCTAGTACCTGGCCCTGGGTTGTTAGGGAATGAGGAGTAGGGAGGGGATAGTTGCCTTGAGTCTGAGAGTCTGGTAGGGGAGGTGGTTGCAATGTGGGCTCTGGATTGGTTGTCTTGCATTTGGCAGGCACTTTCTATTTTTTTTTATTTTTTATTTTTAAAAAATTTTATTTTGCTTTTCAGGGTGTCACCTGTGGAATATGGAAGTTCCCAGGCTAGGGGTTGAATCGGAGCAGTAGCTGCTGGTTTACACCGCAGCTTACAGCAACGCCAGAGTCTTAACCCACTGAACAAGGCCAGGGATCAAGCCCACATCCTCAGGGATAGAACCACTGAGCCACAATGGCAACTCCCAAGGCAGGTGCTTTCTCTAGCAAGTCTTCTACCCCCTCTTGTGCTGATTAACTCTGTGAGAGACAGCCCATCTTAGGTCAATGAGGCCCCAAGGTGTCAAAGCATCAGAATACAGAAAATAAGACCCGGTATTTAAAATAATACCCTAGGAGTTCCCATCATGGTGCAGCGGTTAACGAATCCGACTAGGAACCATGAGGCTGCGGTTTGATCCCTGGCCTCGCTCAGTGGGTTAAGGATCCGGCGTTGCCGTGAGCTGTGGTGTAGGTTGCAGACGCGGCTCGATTCCTGCATTGTTGTGGCTCTAGTGCAGGCCAGCAGCTAGAGCTCCGATTGGACTCCTAGCCTGGGAATCTCCATATGCGCAGGTGTGGTCCTAAAATGACAAAAAAGCCAAAAAATTAATAAAATAAAATAATACCCTAACTCCAAAGCCTCACCACACTGCTGCTTTTTAAGAGTCTTTTAAACAGAACTCTTTGTTTCGAACTAAATCGTATATAAAACCCAATACCTAAGTTAAAAAATAAAATTACTGCTCCGTTTGATGCAGCTCTCAAAAGGTCCTGAATCATTTGAACCTCAAGTGGTGTCTGAAGCCCCTCCTTAGATGGCCTCTTCAGAACTTAGTTCTCTTAAGACCGCCTTCCTGCTGTTCCACCTTACCTTGGGTTCTTTTTTGGAAGAAGCCTAGCAGAGAAATTAAGAGCAAGGACTCTGGAGCCAGATCACTTGTGTTTGCATTCTTAGTCTGTCACCTTGGGGAGTAATATTTAATCTCATTGTGCCTTAGTGTTCCCAGCCATAAAGTGGGCATGATGATAATAGGACTTACTTTATGGGATTATTCTCAGAAGCAGTTAAGTTATCAGATGCAAAGCCCTTAGAACAGTGCCTGGCATAGAGTCGGTGCTTAAAAAACTGTTACAGATTGCAATCCTAATATAAATATAATTCATGATATTGGATAATACATAGACTCTATCATAATTCTTATATTGCTGCTGGAACTACCAAGGCGAAACGTACCATTGCCAGTCCTGCTGCTACTAGTCATGCTCTTAGTACTGTGACTACTTTTGTCGCCACCTCTCCAGAGACTACAACTGCTACCTCTCCTACTTTGGCTTCTACTGCTGTGGCTTCTACCATTGTTCCTACTGGGATAACTATCGCCCTCGTTGCCACTGGGTATCACTACCACCCAGTGAAAACAGTGTCATCTGTTCCTTAGAGTCAGAGCCAATAAAAGAAAGGAGCCATCACGAATGGGCCACATGGACACGCTTGCCCTGTGTCTCTTGCATCCTCTTTGCACTTCCCTTGCTCTGGGTTTATGGGATGTTTATAAATAACATAAAGTCCCCAGACATGCAGAGCTGATGTTGATGAAGTTGTACAGTGATTCTACATTTATGAGGTGTTTTCTCTGAGCCTGCAGTGTCAGGAATGATCCAGTATAGCTCTTTGTGGCGCTGGACATGCAAGTGCCATCATGAGTCAAGAATGTCATTGGTTCAGCAGCACAGAGAGTTGCCTGCTCTCTGGAATGTGGAAGGAGAAACCTACCTGCCTCTACTTCTTGACCTGGGAGTTCATTTACTGCAGCGGGCTCGTCCTTGACTGCCCCTTGCCATCCTCATTTGGGGATTAGGTTCACACTGGCTCTTGGCTCTATCTGGGTCATGCTGTCTTGGAGCTACTGTGGCCCCTTGGGAGGAAAATGAGCATCTGAGAAGGGGAACCTGGCCTTTCAAAATGTTCGTCTCTATTGAGGAAAAAGAATTGAGGAAACAGCCCTTCTGCAAGGAAGAAAATGGCCTTGGGCTCCCTTTTCCCGAGCCCACCTTAATTTGGAGATATTTTACAGTGGACTTTTGAGGGGGTGACCAGTTCATACCAAACTGCCTTAAATGCTTAGAGCAAAAGCCTATGGGGACTTGCAAATCAACCCCGGGAAGAGAAATTAGCTATGTCTTGTCTCAGAACTCCCAAAGCCTACTCCAAAATAAACATATAAGCTGTGCCGGCAGGGAAAGCATGAGCCTTTTTTCTTCATTTTAGAAACTCCATGTGTGCATTATTTTAAATAGGCGCCAGCACACGAGGCCCTTTTAACAAGATTGAAAACAGATGGGGCCTTAGGCTGTTCAGTAGCTCTCAGAAACTGACATGGGAAGTGCTAAGCCATCTTGTGTCCAGGCGACGTTCATTTTCTTCTTGAAGCACAAGTCTGGCCAGGCCTCTCATTCCCAGGGAGCAGGAGTCTGCTTCCTGCATCAGGTGTGTCAACCAGGGGAAGGAAATATCTCCTTTCACTGCATTTACCCGTGTTTGCATTTCCTTAACCCTTTGGCAGCTTGGGAGAAAAGAGGATTGTGCTGGCCTTGGAGGCCCCATGCTTCTGGAGCTGGAAGCATTACGTTTTAACTTCCTTATTATAAATGGGATTATGACTCTCCATAGCTCATGGCTCTCAAAAGGCTCCCAGTCTCACTCCTGTTGATAGCCTGTCCTTCCCATGTTTACAAGGCCCCCATGGTTAGACCTGTCTGGCCTTCTTCCTGCTCCTGTCTTTCTTGCTGACTCTGATCCAGTCATACTGGCCTTCTCACTGTTCCTTAAAATCAAACAGCAGAAAACAACAAATGTTGGCTAGGGTGTGAAGAAGCTGGAACCCCCTCATACATTGCTAATAGGAATGTAAAAGGTACAGCTGCTGGAGAAAACAGTAGGGTGCTTCCTCAGAAAGTTAAGCAGAATTATGGTAGAGTCCAGAAATTCCACGCTGGTATATACCCAAAAGAATTGAAAACAGGGACTCAAACATGTTTGTAAGTCCATGTTCATAGCAGTACTAATCACAAGAGCCAAAAGGTAGAGGTAACCCAAGTGTTCATTGACAGATGAATGGGTAAACAAAATGTGGTATATCCATATATTGGAATGCTATTCAGCCTTTAAAAGGAAGGAGATTCTGACACATGCCACAACATGGACAAACTTGGAAAACATTATTCTGAGTGAAATAAGCCAGGCATAAAAGGACAAATAGTGTGTGATCCCACTTGTATGAGGTGTCTAGAGTAATTAAATTCATGGAGACAGAGAGTACAATAGTGGTTACCAGGGGCTATGGAGAATGAGTTACTGTTTTGTGGACACAAAGGTTTTGTTGAGGAAGAATGAAAAAGTTCTGGAGATGGTGGATGGTGGTGATGGTTGCACAACAATGTGAATGTATTTAATGGCATTGATTTATACACTTAACAGTTTCAATGGTAAATTTTATGTTGTGATTATTTTACTGCAGTGGGAACAAACTTTAAAACACTCAAGCAAAGAGGTTCCTTGTGGCCTAGAGTAGGGACTTGGGTCACTGCTGTGGCTCGGGTTTAATCCCTAGCCCAGGAACTTCCGCATGCCATGGGTGCAGCAAACAGAAAACCTCAAACAAGCACACACTGCTTTAGGGCCTTTGCTCTTGCTGTTCTCTTTGCCTGGAACACTCTTACCCCAAGTATGCACATAGCTCAGGTTCTTGGCACAAATGTCACTTCCTCAGAGGTGCTTGGCCACCCTCTTTGAAATAGCACCCCGAACCGTGCACACTTTTCAGTCACTCTGTGTCATGTCACCTGCTTCACTTTTCTTCAAAACATTTAGCACCCTGAGCACTAACCCTGCTGCTCTTTCCAAAGTGTCCAGTACCAAGCCCGGGCTGCCAGAAGGCAGTAGAGCATCCACATCTGGCATTTAAGCCCAGCTACGTTCCTCTGGGCTAAGCAGAGGGAGTGGCCAGTCCTCGTCTTGGTACAGGGCTTTATCCTGGTCCTCTGAATGTGCAGACTTGATTGAATGGAGGGAAAGTAAGAGAGGAGATGGCTGGGAGAAGCTCTGGGAAGAGGAGATGAGGCCCATGCTCTGGGTAGCAGGAGGTAGAAAAGGAAGGTTGAACGCTTCCTTTTTCATTCCTATAATGCTGAAAATGGTGTTGGACCTGTAAAATGAAAATACATACATACATACATACATACATTCTTACATACATACAGGCCTATTAAGGTCCAAAAGATCATTTTAATTTCTCAGAGTTTTGATGGATGAGATGTTCCTGTCATCACATTAAAAGTTTCAGTTTGGAAAGAAAACTACAGAAATTGAATTACACCAGTCCTAAGCTTCTTCGGTGTCTCCCCTCACCATACTTGGCCTGCTGCATCTCTGTCCTGGTCCCACCCCAAGCAGTTCCTCCCAAAGCTCCAGCCCCACAGTTACCTTCTCACCTTCAGTTTCTCAACCACCTGTGATGCAACTGCTAAACATGGACTCTGCTTCTGCCCCCCAATCTCCAAGTCCTTGAACCCATCCATCATCCATCTGGAGAAACGTGGGGAGACTCACACCTGCTTTGCTTAATCCTTTAAACATACTTTGCTGAGCATTCAGCAGAATGGTGTTTAAACCTCTGGAACGCAGCTCAGCAATGAGGAGAAGTAGATGTCAAGGCTATATGACCCATCATTCTTTTCTGTGTAGCTAGTAGCTAAGCTCTGGTCTTAAAATCTCTGAACATCCGCCCCATTTTTTCACAGATAACAAAAATTTTTGCAAGTGGCAAAATTTGTTCCTAGGTTTTTCAACCTTAGGAAAGCTCTGGAGATGGGGGAAGATGAGTCTCAGGTTGTCGTCCCACTCTATCTCCCCTCCTTCTCTCCCTCCCTTTTCTCCCCCCACCCCCGCCACCTCCTTCAGTGAATACCTCCTATCCTCAGGACAGCATCAAAATCTCTCCCTACCCTTGAGGTTTTTCCTGGCAGAGGGAAAATGACAATGGATGTTTTACTTTGGTTCTCAGGTGTAGTTGTTTCTTGGGAATCTGAACAGGAAGGGGGTCACTGTCAGGAAAGAATTAGGGCATGCCTGGGTCCTCTGGCTGCCAGCCACCAGAACCCTACCTTAACCCTAAACAAATGTATATCTAGGCTTTGGAGAACGAAACTTGGCCAATAAGAAATTCCTTAAGGAGTTCTTGTCATGACTCAGTGGTAACAAACTCGACTAGTATCCATGAGGATGTGGGTTCAATCCCTGGTCTCGCTCAGTGGGTTGAGGATCAAGCGTTGCCATGAGCTGTGGTGTAGGTCACAGATGTGGCTCTGATCTGGTGTTGCTGTGGCTGTGGTTTCTGCTATCAGCTACAGCTCTGATTAGACCCCTAGCCTGGGAACTTCCATATGCCATGGGTATGGCCCTAAAAAAGAAAAGAAAAGAAAAGAAAAATGAAATTCCTTAAAGATCAGAGTAGCACAACTACTGGTGATTTTTCTCAAATTCAACTCCTTGACTTCTTGCATTGCCCAGTGTGATCATAATGATGACGATGATGAGGATGAATCTTCATTGATGTTGGTGAAGATGATGATGTTGCTGATGAAGGTGGTAATGGTGCTAAGATCTTACTGTCTCATGTGGAATAAAATCCTTACCTTACCATAATCTGGTTCACTGTCCACTCTTTGACCTTGTTTCTTTCCACTCATGCCCTCGCTAGCCCTGTTCTAGGCACAAAGCTTCCTTGTTCTTTGGCCTCTGCTCACTTGCTCCAGCCTCCAGCAGGGCCTTTGTGCTTGCTATTCTCTCTGTCTGGAAAGCTCCCCCCTTACACTGGTATGGTCTCCCTCATTTTGCTCGTGTCACTGATCATGTGCCACCTTTTTCTGACCCCCTGCTATTTTCCTCTTATTGTTATTGGTCCATCTCCCCCATTAGATACAAGTTCAGTAAGAACAGGGATTTTTGTCTATTACTTTTGTTCTGTCAACAGTCCCTATTCTTGGCATAGTAGTTGCTCAAAAATAAGTTCTTAAATGAATGAATTGATGGATTTTCAAGATCTAGTCCTCCTGCTCAGAGGCTTTGTGATCTTGGCCAAACCCTTTGCTCTCTCTGCTTCTCAGTTTCCTCATCTACTAATAAGGATGTTAATACCTACTCTCCTATCAAGAGGTCGTTATAATGATCAAATTAAAGAATATAATCATGAAAACCAACACTGATTACTCACTTATTTTCACTTAGGCGCCTCACCAAGGGCTCTTAAATGGATTAATTCGTCTAATGCTCACAACTGTCTTAGGAAGGGACCATTCTTAGCCTCATTTACAGATGAGGGACTGAGACATAGCCTAAAGTCACATAACAAGTAAGGGGTAGAGCTCAGATTCAAACTCATGGGGTTCGGTTCTAAAAACCATTATATACTAAACACTTTTAAACTGCAAATCACTTCAGTTGATTTTTATAAAAAATAATATGGTGAACTCCAACTAATTTTGGACATTTCATTACTTGAACATTTAGGAATGTAGGTTTTATCATTTATTTTTCAGTGTATTTTGATATGTTTTTGTGTGTTTATCTCTTCCTTCCCTGCCTTCTACACACACACACACACACATACACACACACACACACACACACACACACACGTATTATGATTTTTTGATACACAGAAGGTACCTTTGCATCTGCCTGCATAACGGGGTGCTTGGCATGGTGGGTGGGCAGTACTGCCAGGCAGCACTCTCTGACCCAGTGGCCCAGGCCTTCACTAAGATGCCCTGTGCAAGATTACTTCCTCTGGAGGGGGCCACTGAATGAATCTGCAAACTTTCAAAGCCTCTTTGTCTGCAAGGTGAGTCCGTCTCAGTGGAAAACAGCTCAGCCCTGAGATGCCAGCCAAGGAAGAAACTGAGCCCACCAGGCCCTTGGAGCTAAAAACACAGCCTGTACCGGGAAACTGACAGGAAGCAGTTCTTATGGACAGCAGACCTTGGGCTGCCGGCCAAGTACTTGCCACCAGTGGGGCAGTTAGAAGAAGCAGAATGGTGAAGGAGGGGCCCGTGGGCTTCCTCAGCAGATACTGTACACTGATGTGCAGAAGACACGGGAAGGTGTAAAAATGAGAGCTCTGAGAGTTAGCACGAGTCACCCCAAGTAAGCCACTTGGTGCGGTGAGTAGGGTATCGGCCTGGGTTTGGATCCTAGGCTATAACTTTGAACAAAGTTACTCTGCTTCCAGCTCACTGCAAAGTGGGCATCTATTCATTTGAGGATTTTTACAGAGTACCTATGCTATTTGTCCAGATGCTGGTTTAGGTGCTGGGATAGAGCCCTGAGCAAACAGACAAAATCCTTGCCCCCCTGAGGCTTCTATTCTAGTGAGAGAGATGGACAATTAAATATTTAATTGGGATGATTGTAATTATTTATGTCAGAGGAGGGTAAGTGCTGTGGGGGAAGTGTAAGCAAGAAAACAGAGCTTTGGAGTTCCCGTCATGGCTTAGTGGTATTGAACCCGACTAGTATCCATGAGGACACAGCCTCACTTAGTGGGTTAAGGATCCAGCATTGCCATGAGCTGTAGTGTAGGTCGCAGACGCAGCTCCGATCTGCCATTGCTGTGGCTGTGGCATAGGCTGACAGCTACAGCTCTAGTTCGACCCCTCGTCTGGGAACTTCCCTGTGCCACAGGTGTGGCCTTAAAAAAAAAATGACAAAAAAAAAGAAAGAAAGAAAATAGAGATCAGATTCAGTCCCTGGCCCAGGACTTCCATATGCCACTAGTGTGGCCATTAAAAAGGAAAGAAAACAGAGCTTGGAGCACAACAGGTGCTTTGTGGGGAGGTGCCCCTGGGGGCGCCATGGAGCAGAGGTGTGCTGCCAGCTCTGGGAAGCAAGGCTTAGTGGTGGTGGGCGGGGGTGGGCGGGGAAGATTGGAGGCTCAGTGTGTTTGACAGTGGAAAGGAGGCCAGTGCCGAGATGACAGTGAGTGGGAACAGGGGAACACAGGGTGGTTCGAAGCAACGTCAGAGAGTCTAAATCATGTAGGACCTCACAGCCCGAGTAAAGCTTAGTATTCTGTATTTAATACTATTTTATTATTATTGCTGCTGCTGTTTATCTTTTTAAGGAGTCTCTTAGACTCTGTGAGACGCTATGAAAGAACTTAAGAAGTGGAGAAGATCACAGTACAGGCGGATGCTGATTTTTAAAAGGAATTTGTTAATGACACAATTTCCTTCCCAAGAGTAAACATAACAATCTGTTAGGGATTAAGGTGGAATTTTGATGAAAACTTGCTAGAGGACTCAGGAATGCCCTAATCCTACCTTGACAGTCACCACCACCAGTTCCTAAGGTAGCCAAAAACACAGGGAGGAAGAGCAATTAAGAGTTGAAATACTGCTAAGTGTTAGCTGGCTAACACCCCCCACCTCCACCTTACCTGTGCAGGGCTGTCTGCTAAAGCTGGCCTGAATCAGCTCCAGACCAAAGCAGTGCAGCCTCTTACCTGCCTTTAAAGCTAAAATCCCGTTTTTAGATGTTGCTTACTACATATGTATTACTAAATAGTTATAAGGTACAACAAACACAATTATGAGGAAAGAAACAGGGCATCTGGGCCTCTTTGGAATCAGAGTTCACTGCCAACTCATGGGAGAGAGTGGCTGAGAGAGATGGGTGCTGACTTTGGCTCCTCTGAGGAGCTATAAAGCAGGAGAGTGTAAGTTAATGTGATGACCACACAGCAGCAGGCACTCAACTCCAGAGAAGCCAGAATCACATATGATTTCCTGGCTTTCCAACCAATCAGTGACCCTGCCCACTGTTTAATGCAGCATTGTGATGTCCTGACCACTAGATTAACAGTTCCTCTTAGTGAGGAGTAGTGGGGAAGGTTAGAGAATAGGGAAGAGGATGAGACGAGGTCCTAGCCTTAGGAAAGGCACTGGAGACTGCCCACCTCTGCCATCAACTCAGTATCTGTGTTCTCTTGTCTCTCTGTTCCCTCCTGCAAATTAAAAAGGGCGTCTAAGGCCATGGAAAGGGTCACACTCTAAGGGTGTAGGGTACAGTCTGGACCAGATAGGTCTTCACTAGCTAACAGGAATTTCCAGTATCTTATCAGCCACCCTTGGATTCCAGAACAATCTGTCTGCCAGCATGTTGTCTTTCTCAGGAACTCTGGACAACGTGTCTTTGTGTCAAAATCCTCCTTCAGTCAAGCTTCACGGTCAAGGCTGACAGCTGCTCCCTCCACATTCCCACACACATTTTTGGTTTCTTGTGAGCATTCCAGTCACTCATCCAATTTCAAGTCCCAATTTCGGTTTCTTTCCCATTGGTCTGGTGGCCGAATAGCATCCTTTAACTTATTACAATAATGATGATTGCAATCCTCATTGTCTGCTCTGTCATCAACATCATTATCATCGCAAATGCAATTATTGGTAACTAAATATGAATACCTCATGCTTTCAGCAATGTTATCTGCTTGGCATCACATACTTGCCAGGTGCCAGTTCCAGTCAGAATCAGCAAAAGACCCTAAAGGAAACTGAAAGTGTTCCATCTTTTTGTGTTTTGCACATGCTCAAGTGCACTTGTGGGTATGTGTGCATGTGATTTCTTGGGAACTGGACATGTGTTTAATTACAAACAGGTGCTTGTATTTCCTTCTGATTTAGGGCGTTACAGAAGAGATTTCGTTAATGGATATAATTCCATCTATATCTAGCACTGATAACAGAACCTGGAACTTAGAAAGTGCTACATAAATATTTGTGTTTAAATATCCTTCACTTCCCTATTCTGTGGCCCTTCATGTTTCCCAGTGGTCTCCCAAAGATGACTATACCCTCATCCCCGGAACCTGTGAAAATGATACTCAAAAGGGAGTTGAAGATGTGATTGTAATAATATACTTGAAGGTAGGAAGAGTATCTCTGCTGATCCCAGTGGGCCAGTCTAACCACAGAAGCCCTTAAAAACTGAGTTTTCTTGGGCTAGAGAGGGAAATGTGGCAGAAGGAAAGTCAGAAAATTTTGGAGAATGAGGAGGACCTGACATGCCATTACTAGTTTGAAGTACAATGTGACAAAAAGTATAGACAGCTGTAAGGAGTTGGGAGAGGGTCCCAGCGGACATCAGCAAGGAAGTGTGACCTCAGTCCTACGACTGCAAAGATCTCTGATAATCTTGAAAGCAGATTCTTCCCAGAGCCTCCCAACCCAATAAGAGCCCGGATGGCCTGATACCTTGATTTTTGGCTTTGTGAAACCCAGAACAGAGAAACCAGCTCCGCTAATATGGATTTCTAACCTATAGAGCAGTGAGATTATATATTTGTGTTGTCTGAAGTTGTTAAATTTGTGCTAACTTGATATGGTAGCAATAAAATACTAATGCACTATAGAATGGCATTCATGTTCATTCACAGCGAATCATAATCCTTCTGAACTGGTCTCCTACCTACCTTTCTAGCTCTGTCCTATTGTGTTCTTCCATATACTCCATGCCCCAAATGCAAAAGATATCTCACCACTCCATTGACCAGAGAGTCCTGTGTTCTCACCTGTGCTTTTATACATGGAAACTTAGACTGTGCCTTTCTCCTCCTCTCTGCCTGGAAATACCCTCCCCGTTTTATGGTCCAGTGAATCTGGCAATGGACAGAGTTTCAGAAGGCAAGTTATTTAGCATATGTAGGTTTCCATTCATCCATAAAATTTAAAAATAACACTTCATTCTACAAGTCTATTTTCAGTACTTCCTGTGTACCAGGAGCTGGGTATAAAGCAGTGAACAGCTTTCTAATAAAAATGTAATTGCGTGGCATTCCTTTTTCATAAGGTGTGCTGTGATAATAGTTTTTTCCCTACTGTGATCATTGGGAGACAATGATTGAGACATTAAAATAAAAGGGACCATGGATATAAATGACTCAATTGATTATAACTTTTATTTTGAAGATGAAGAGAACTAAAATGGGGAGAGAATGTGGGGTTTGCCTAAAGTCACACACTGAGTCAGTGTAAAGTCCAAGATTTAGATCCTTGGACCCTAGACTTCAAGACCAACTTCTTTTCCACTATTCTTTGATTCTTCCATGTACATATTTAATAAAACTCTTAAACAAATAGGAAAGCTCAAGATAGTTCAGAACTTTCAGATATCATTGAGATCAATGTTGAAAACCTCCCACACCTGGTTTTAACAAGAGTAGCAAAAAACAAAGGTCCCATATATGCCTGACATTGTGAAAACCTACCCGTCTTTAATACTGTCCAGAGATAATATCCTGCAAACATATTACATGGCTAGTTTCCCTCCTAAAAACAGGATCTTGACCATCATAGTTATATGGGGCCTTCATTTTCCAAAGCCATTGATTATGACATTATTTTTCTCTTAAAAATAAGGGAAAGGGAAAGAAATTTTTATTAATGATTTTTATTTTTTCCATTATATCTGGTTTAGAGTGTTCTGTCAGTTTTCTACTGTATAGCAAAGTGACTCAGTCACACATACATTTATACATCCTTTTTTTCACATTATCCTCCATCATGCTCCATCATAAGTGACTAGATGTAGTTCCCTGTGCTATGCAGCAGGATTTCATTGCTTATCCACTCCAAAGGCAATAATTTGCATCTATTAACCCAAATTCCCAGTCCATCCCACTCCCTCCCCATCCCCCTTGGCAACCACAAGTCTGTTCTCCAAGTCTATGATTTTCTTTTCTGTGGCAAGTTTCATTTGTGGCGTATATTAGATTCCAGATATAAGTGATAGCATATGGTATTTCTCTTTCTCTTTCTGGCTTACTTTACTTCGTACGAGAGTCTCTAGTTCCATCCATGTTGCTGAAGATGGCATTATTTTCGTTCTTTTTTATGGCTGAGTAGTATTCCATTGTGTGTATATATACCACATCTTCTTAATCCATTCATCTGTCGATGGACATTTAGGTTGTTTCCATGTCCTGGCTATTGTGAACAGTGCAGCAATGAACATACGGGAAAGAAATTCGTTAAAATACCCCTACTAGCAACAAATAGGTAAAAAATAATGCGGATGAGATAGGGGGCTTGGGCTTTCAACAAGATAGGAAGAAGTTAAAATAATAGGGGATGTTTAAAACTGTGCTGAAACTTGAAAATTCCCTTAGAAAGCAAAGAGAAATTTGTAGGTGTAGTTAAGTGTGGCAATGGTGGAATGGTGCTGGTGCCATTCCTCAGTACAGGTGAAGACCCAAGTCACGGAAGTGCTGGGTTCTTCATTTATCAGCCTCCCAGCTGGCATCACACTAACAAGCTGTCGAGAATTGTTTTCACTGTCAGGGAGGCTGAGAGGGCTGACCTCTTCATTTCTTTTCTTTTTCTTTTTCTTTTTTTTAACATTTAAGAGAGATGGGGATTTCCCCGAGGATCTCTGAGAGGTTTGGCTGCAAGGGTGGATTGTGGTCTGAATTAGTGAGTAGTAGAGCACATTCTGCCTTATGTTACATCATAAGGAAACATCCAATCAGTTTATTCAGGGCAGAGCATTTGAGGTGGTCTGGTTGCACAGTGTCTGTGTGTATTTTGGAGGAGGTGAGTAGGAAGACTTTTTATCTGATTAGCAGGTTGAGGGGACAAGAGGTTTGGCATCCTACCTTATCTTTGGACCTGTTATCACGGGGGTGGGTATTTAGACTGCTTCCCGCTTGGAAGACTATACTACCTGATGTCAGGACACTGTCAGGCTGCAGTAACTGAGACAACTTGAAACAGACTTAAGAATAAACAAATAGATCAGCAGACTAGACTAGAATAGAGAATTTGTGAACAGACTGCCAGATGTGAAGTGACTTGATGTTTGGCAAAGGCATCAATGCAATTGTATTAGGAAAGAATGGTCTTTTAAATAAATAGCTCCAAGTTATTTGAATAACCATACGGAAAAACAGCTTACCTTACATCTTATGCAAAAAATTAAATCTAGATGGGTTACGACCTAAATGTGAAATATAAAGCAATAAGGCTTCGCATGACCTTAGGAGAGCAAAAAAAATGTTAAGATAAATACAATAAGAACACTAACTTAAGGAGTTCCCGTCGTGGCTCAGTGGTTAACGAATCCGACTAGGAACCATGAGGTTGCAGGTTCGATCCCTGGCCTTGCTCAGTGGGTTAAGGATCCGGTGTTGCTGTAAGCTGTGGTGTAGGTTGCAGACGCGGCTCGGATCCTGCATTGCTGTGGCTGTAGCGAAGGCCAGTAGCTACAGCTCCTGTTAGACCCCTAGCCTGGGAACCTCCATATGCCGCGGGTGCGACCCTGAAAAGACAAAAAAACAAAACAAAACAGAACAAAAAAACCCACTAACTTAAAATCATTAAAATGTTTTATATTCATACATATGATTCATATATGAAATCTTCATCTTAAAAATTAAGAAAGTGTTAAGTTCCCACTGTGGCACACTGGGTTAAGAATCCAGCTGCAGCAGCTTGGGTCACTGTGGAGGAGTGGGTTCGATTACCCAGCACTGTGGGTTAGAGGATCTGGTGTTGCCACAGTGGCATAGGTTGCAGCTGCAGCTCAGATTCAGTCCCTGGCCCAGGAACTTCCATATGCTGCAGGTGTGGCTATAACAAAAATAGATTAACAGATAAATAAAAATAACGTTGACAATTGAATATTAGAAATGAAAACATTTTAAAAAATAAAAATTATAAAAGTAAGAAGACAAGCCACAGCTGGAAAAAAATATTTGCAAATGAATGTATCCGACAAAGAATGTGTATCTAGAGTATATCTTAACATATAACATACCTATTACATACCTATTAATAAGAATACATATTAAAAAGTGCAAACAAAAATTATAAATATAAACAAAAGGTTTGAACAGGCATTTCATTAAAGACATTATCTAAGTTTCTAATTAGCACGTGGCAAGGTACTTAACATCACTAGTTATCAGAGAAATGCAAATTAAAACTACAATGTGCTACCACTTAAACACCCATCAGAGTAACACTGGCAATACAAAGTATTGAAAAGGACATGGAGCAACTGTAATCCTCATATTGTTAATAGGTATTAAAACTTACTAAACCACCTTGGGAAGTTTTTCAGTGGTATTTTCTAAAGCTAAATATATGCCTATCCTTTGACCCAGCGATTTCACTCTTAGGTATATACCCAGAAATGAGTGTCTATCTCTACCAAAAGAGATATGCAGGAATGGTGCTTAACAATGTTTTTCTTAATAGCCAATGACTAGAAATAGTCCAATGAAGCGATACACAGAAACAAAATGATTGCTGCTAACCACTACAGCATGGATGAATCTCACAGATATAATGATGAGTGAAAAAAGGCAAATACCAAAGAGTACATACTGTGAGATTCCATTTATATGAAGTTCAAGAACATGCACAACTGAGCTATGGAAATAGAAGACATTAAAGTGGTAGCATCACAGTGTGAAAGTTGGTGTCAACTATAATGAGGATGAGGGAACATTCAGGGAGGCCGGAAATGTTCTGTATCCTTGTCTTGAAATGCATTATACAAGTAGAAATCAATGAAAATTCATCAAGCTGTAAACTTAAACTTTGTGAACCTAATTTAACTATCCCTCTTTTTTTTTGAGACATTCTTCTAAGGTTTACAGTATATGTCTAATTTATCAAGATCTATCTTTAAATAATTTTGCACCATTTCACATATAGTATAAGAACCTATTAACAGTATATTTCCATTTCCATCTTTGTGTTCTTGTTATATGTTCTATTTCTATATGTATTATAAACTCCCATAATATAGCTCTACAATACTATTCTTTTGTTTAAACACTTGCTTATTCACCTTCAGATACAGAGAACTACGCTGAAGCAAAAAGAACATACTTCCTAGAGTACTTTCAAATGCACTTAAAAAATTTTTATTATAGTTAATTTATAATGTTCTGTCAATTTCTGCTATATAGCAAAGTGATCCAGTCATATATGTACATACATACATATATACATTTCTTTTTCTCGTATTATCTTCTATCATGTTCTATCACAAGTGATAGGATATAGTTCCCTGTGCTGTACAGCAGGACCTCATTGCTTATCCATTCTAAATATAGTAGTTTGCATCTACTAACCCCAATCTCCAAGTCCATCCCTCTCCCCCTTGACAACCACAAGTCTGTTCTCCATGTCTTGAGTCTATTTCTGTTCTGTAGATAGGTTCATTTGTGTCATGTTTTAGATTCCACATGTAAGTGATATCATTTGGTATTTGTCTCTCTTTCTGATTTACTTCACTTAGTATGAGGATCTCTAGTTGCATTCATGTTGCTGCAAGTGGCCTTATTTTGTTCTTTTTTATGGCTGAGTAGTATTCCATTGTGTATATGTACCATATCTTCTTAATCCATTCATCTGTCAATGCACATTTAGGTTGTTTCCATGTCTTGGCTATTGTGAATAGTGCTGCAGGGAACATAGGGGTGTTTGTTTCTTTTTTAATGAACGTTTTGTCTGGATGTATGCCCAGGAGTGTGATTGCTGGATCATATGGCAGCTCTATGTTTAGTTTTCTGAGGAACCTCCATACAGTTTTCCACAGTGGTTGCACCAATTTACATTACAACCAATAGTGTAGGAGGGTTCCATTTTCTCCACACCCTCTCCAGCATTTGTTATCGATAGACTTATTAATGATGGCAATTCTAATAAGTGTGAGGCAGTACCTCACTGTAGTTTTGATTTGTGTTTCTCTCATAATTAGTGATGCTGGGCATTTTTTCGGTGCCTGTTGGCCACTCGTATGTGTTCTTTGGAGAATGTCTATTACACATTTTTTATTTGGGTTGTTTTCTTTTTTTTTTTTTTTGCTGTTGAGTTGTATGAGTTATTTGTATGTTTTGGACATTAAGCCCTTGGTTGCATCAAATGCATTTTTTATGGAAGAATGTAAAGTGAAAATGAGGTACGTATAGGTATGGAAGATTATGACAACTTGAGCCTAATTCAAATTAAGAAGAATTTGAAGAAAACAGTCATCAGAGAAATTAGAAATAAAATAAGATAGTATACATGTCCAAATGATTATAATTTCCTATAGAATCAATTTGCTTTTGGAAATATAAATAAGTTGATTATTTTATAGACATTTTAAAACAGAAAAAAATTATATTTACCCATATTTTTTACCATATGCAAAATTCTTCATTTTGTGTCAATATAAATTTCCCTCTGGTGTTATTTTCCCTCTGCCTGAAGAACTTCCTTTAACATTCCTTAGACTTGCAAGAAATTCTTTCAACTTTTATTTCCTTGCAGGAGAGTCATCAGGCTGTCTTGAAGGAAAGATGGTTGGATACTTGTATGTTCATTTCCACGGCTGTTGACGGTTTCAGAAAGCTAAATACAGAAGAGTGCCCTTTCTTTCTGTTCTTGACCCAACAGAGGCTTGGTTCTATATATAGGAACCAACCCAGGCATCTACCTCCTGTAATTACTCATAAACCCAGACTAGGAAACAAATGTAGACACCCAGATCCAAACAAGATGAACTTCTGACTTGTACACCAAGCCTGAGGTTATCTTCTATCCGGATATTTCTTTTTCCATATGGGTAGCAAGACAGCCCCTGGGTCTTTGCCGTTTATGAGTCGGAGGTTCTACCATCCAAGATTCTGATTCACTCCTTTTTTTCATATATTTGGTGCTGAGCTATCCTGTGTTGCAACTTTCTTCTAATTTCTTTTTCTCCATATATACAAGCAACAACTTTTCTTTCTAGTTCTTCTTTGTAATCTTGCCAATAAAGTATCAACATGATGGAACTGAATTTTTAAGACATTAGATTAAATAACTAGGTCATTACCACTATTTACCAACCTGGCCTCATTAACAGGGCTCTTTGCTTTTCACCTTGCCACAGCATAATGAAATTATTAATTAGAGCAAGAGACACAAGCGCTCTGGGTGTGCTTTAATGCCATCTGGGGAGATGGCTAGGTCTTTGGTCATAATTCCTGGTAAATAACTCCAAGGTGATACATTTAAATTGCCATCAAATGATATTTCCCTTCAGTGTAAACTTGTTTTTCTCTTTGGGTTATTGAAGGTCCCTAAAATTCCCAGTTGTAATCCACTTAAGACCTTATTTGGCTAAACGGTGGGGACAGCGAGGTGTAGCAGTTAAAAGCACAGGCTGGAGCCAGACTCCTGGCATTAAATCCTGGCTCTGCTACCTACTGTGTGACATTGTACAGGTTATTTGATCTCCCTCTGCCTCGGTTTTTCATCTGGACATGTGTGAGGATTAAGTGAATTCATACGTATAAAATACTTAGGACAGTACCTGGCACATAGTGAATGTTTCATGTATGCAGCCGTTATTTTTATTCATTAAATCCAAAGAAATAGCTTTTGGCTTCTGTTTAGAAGGCAGTTTAGTACTGTGTGTTTTCTAGAATAGGGTTACAGATTGGCTTGTATCTCCCTGAAATTTGTATGTTGAAGACCTAACCCTCAGTACCTCAGAACGGGACCTTATTTGGACCTAGGCGTTTGGAGATAGGATCTTTAAAGAGGTAATCAAGTTAAAGTGAGGTCATCAGCGTGAGTCCTAATCCAGTATGACTGGTTAAAGGGGAACTTGGGTACAGAGGGAAAAAATTGTGATGAGATGTAGGGGGAGGGTGGCCATCTACACACCAAGGAAAGGAGCCTGAAACAGGTCCTTCCAGCACAGCCCTCAAAAAGAACTAACCCTACCCACACCTTGATTTTGGACCTCTGGCCTTCAGAACTGTGAGAAAAGTTTTCTGTGTTTAAGCCACCTAGTGGTGGTACTGTGTCACGGCAACCCTAGGAAATGGTTATTAGCAAGTTGCTATTCCCAGGGAGCGTATAATCTGGTGGAGGGCATGTAGTTCGTAGGATTTTGGTTGCCAACAACAGAAATTTACTGAAGCTTGCTCAAACAAATCAGCCAATAAAAGATGAGCTTATAAGGATACAGAATTGTCTATTGAATCCAAGTTCAGGATTGTAGTTAGCACATAAACATCAAGAGTACTCCCTACGTCTCTTGCCTCTGCCCCTCTCTTGGTGACCATGAAGTTTCTCTCCACTCCACCCCTCTATATCTCTCACTCCTGCACCTTCCCCTGTTTTCTATGCTTCCCCAATCCAGAAAGCAGAAAACATTGTCCCCAGTTGTGTATTAAGGACACAGCCCCTAGAAAGAAACTCATAAATCACTCTCAAGTTCCAAATTCTCATGGAAGGGCATTTTATTGCTCCATCCTGAGTCAGTGCCAATCCTATCAACTATGACCAGGAACAGTATTTCAGTACACAAACGTGGTACTTCCATTGTTACCATGCAGATGGAGTAAGGGGAGGGGCCATAACCAAAAAAAGGGAAGAGTGGGCAGATAATTTGAGGAGGGTTCTGTTAACTGTGGTAAGTGACCCCATAACTGTGATGCTGTATCAGTGCAGAGCACGAAATGAAGAAAGCCAGAGAAGATGATATATTAAGTAGCATTTGGCCCTTGATAGTCTTGGAGCTAGGGTTGCTTCTTCCACCTTCAAGGAGTTGGAAATTGGTAGTGATGTAACCCTACAGGTCACCACATCTCTCTATACCTCAGCTTCCTCGTCTTTCAAAAAAGGCGATAAATAATATTCCTCATTTCCTAAGTTTAAGGTGAGGTTTAAATGTGTAGTTGGCACATACAAGTACCTGATTAAATGTTAGAAGTTTTTGGCATCACTAATATTTGATGAATCTTTATTGTTTTGCTTTTTCTTTCAGGCTGAATTCTCAGAGTTGAACCTAGCTGCCTATGTTACTGGGGGCTGTATGGTGGACATGCAGGTCGTGAGAAATGGGACCAAGGTTGTGAGGTAAGGAGAACTGAGATACAAAAAACCTTCATTTGAGAGGTGTGTATGGGATGCCTCACGTGGCCAGCCTCTGTCTATTGCCTGCAGCCTAACTCCTGTACTGCACAGGCTTTCATGTACAGAATGTCTGCTTCCAGAGAGTTTTAGATGTTATTACATAGGAATGACTAATGGCACCAATAATATAGGGAAGCAACCAAGGGTCCTGGAATGGGCCCTGGGCTTGAAGGAAAAGACTTGGGCTTCATTCCTGGCTTTGTGGCTCTATTGGGGAATATTATTTAGCTCTTGCCCTCTGATTCTCATCTGCAGCATGGTGAGAGCACATGGAAGTAGAAAGCATGTATGTGAGAGCACCCTTCTAATTCTAAAATGCTATACAGATGTAAGAGTATTTTAGAATAGGCTGTATCCTGCTTCTAGCAATATGGCAGAATAAACGTTCAGAGAACCCCCCCAGGACATCATACTGAAAAGTACTGGATATAATATTTTTCAAAGAATCTGTTTAAAATATATGCTGAGCTAGAGGGTAAGTGAGGGAATTCTTCAGAAGCCCAGAAATGTCAAGGAAGTATAAATCTATGGAGAGATAAATGTATATTAAAATATTTCTATCTAGTTAAGCACCCAGAGAATGATACAGAAGAGGTTTTGTGAGATTTTAGATTAGGGGTAGAAATAAGATTCAGATTTGGGGAAGTGAAGAAAACAGGAAGAAATTTCAAGAAAAGGTAGCATTTGTTCTGTCAAATGGTAGATTATGGGCATTCTCTTTGCTCTAAGACTAGGAAACAATCTCTGTACAAACAGGAAACCAAAAAAAAAAGGAGTATGTTTGGGAAATTACGATAATTCAACTAATTCAGCCATCATTTACTGAGTACCTGCTGTGTGCCAAGGAAGATATTATCTGGCTTTCTATTTCTAATAATGGTAGACCAACTCTAGAGTATCTGAAAACAACATAAAGGTGGTTTTATGTAATGGTAATCTTTAAAGGCTTCAAAGAATTAACATGCAATGTGAAATTACCAGGAAAAGAAGGATGGGGGGATGGAAATCCAGAGAGATAAATGAGTACAAAAGCTACATTTTTCTACAGTATTTGCAAAGTTTAGAAAATCTGAACATTGGTTTTAATAGCCTAGCAGGTGCAAGGGAGAAAGAAATCAATACCCAGGATTACTTAAGGTGTATTGGTAGGCTCTACCCCAAATAAGCTGAGACCTCAAAGGACTGCATCTCAAGGTGAATGCTAACTGTAGGTAGATGAGCTCTCACAAGTACTGAAGCTTGAATTGCCCTTGGCTTGGTCTTCCAGGAAAGCTTAATCATTAAACTCAGTTTATGATAATCTCAGACATGCCAGAAGTAAAAGCAAATCCTGTGTAGCGGAAAGCATTTTCATCCTAGGCTTAAAATAATAATTCAAATTTTTTTTTGTAAAATAGCTAGCACAGAGTCAAAAATAACCATGCGCAGACACCATGAGTGAGAAGAAACAGGAGCTATATTCAGCAGAGAGAGACCCTCAAAGCACCAGATATTAAAATTATCAGACACATACATTTTTAAAAGAAAAAAAAAACAATAATACATGCTAAGTTGAAAAAAATCGGGTTGGAAAATATCTACAGGGAATAGGAAACTATAAAGAAATTGCACAACCAGGACCCTGGTGACTCAGCAAGTTAAGGATCTATCTGACATTTTCCCTTCTATGGCTTCGGTCACAAGTGTGGCGTGGGTTCAATCCCTGGCCCAGGAACTTCTGTATGTTGCAGACACAGCCCAAAAAAATGTTTAATGACAAACCAATTTTATTAAAACTAAATAAGACTTATAGAACTGAAAACTGCAGTAACCAAAATTATTGGAAGTGTTGTATTTAGTGGCATGTTAGACACCATTGGAAAGATGTTAATGAAGTGAAAAGTCGATCTAAAGAAATTATCCCAAATAAAGCACAGAGAGAAAAAGATTGGAAATTCAGAAGAGATGGTAAGATCTCCTGAAAAGATCTAACATTCATTTAACCAGAATTGCAGAAAAAGAGGGAAAAGTGAATGGAGCAGAGGCAGTATAATAAGAAACGATGGCTGAGGATCTTTCAGGAAGATACCAAACCACTAAAATGAGAAGCTTAACAAATTTCAAGCAAGATCAATAAAATGAATTCTATCACCAAAACATGATAGTGTAAGTGCAGAAAGATGAAGAAAAATAAAAAGCCAAAGGAAAAAAGATAATTACTTGATTGGAGTAACAGACTGGCTCCCAGGCAGCAAGGGTGAAAAGATATCTTCAGTGTGCTGAAAGAAAATAATCGCCATCCTCAGGGAAATGTATTTTCTTAAAGAAGGCAAAATAAAAGCACAGTCTTTAAAACTTCTCTCTTAGAGAAGCCCCTCACTAAGGGAAATTGTAACGTATGAACTTTAGGCAGAAAGAAAATGATCCCAGAATAACATAGATTAGTGAGAGGACCTGAAGAGCAAAGAAGGTGGAAATGGTAATAAGCACTGTCTTCAAACAACAACAATAATATCTTACATATTTAAAAATATATGAAAGATTAAAATACGCAACAGTCAGTTAGTAGGGCTGGGGCTAAATGGAATTAAGTATTCTGAGGCCCTTGTATTATAAGACAGGAAAGTCAGTGTATTGATTAATAACAGATTTTGAAAAATTGAAGATGAAAATTAAAGAAAAATTAAAGGTCTCTATGGTAATTACTAAAAAGAAACAGAGAATGTAGTACTTTAAAATGATGGGAGAGAGATAGAAATAATAAAAGAAGAGAGAAAAACCAACAAAGAATAGGATTTGTAAATAACAATGAAGATGATAGATTTAAATCCATATATATCAACAGACTGATATTCTGAATGATATGTACAGCAGTACTGGTTATTAAAATATTGAAATTGTTCTGTGTAAATTGCTAAATAGTCTCTGCCTTGAACCCACTGAATGCCTTTAGCCACTCTTACTTACCCCATGGATGGGCATGGCCATTGGACTACTCTTGTCCACAGTTCACCACACTTCTGTCCCCAATCCCGTATTCTTATTTTGTCCATGGTCAGAGGATACTGAACATTATAGGGAAGATATACCTTTGGAAGCAGTAGTAGAACCCATAGAGCAAAAGCCTGGTTCCCTTTGTCCCTTCATGGCTGTTTCCCCGGGAGTCCTGTAGAGTCGCCCTCTCATGGTCACTTGTGAGAACTACAACTTCCTCAAAGTATCCTACAAGTTGCTAAATAATTTTGTCACCAATACATATCAGTAATCACATTAAATGTAAATGAACTGAAGGCTCTAACATACAGAGCATCTGCAGCAATATTTTCAGAGTATATGTCTTTAAAATAAAACTATATTGCGTTCAAACATAAGAATATAGAACGTTTGAAAGTTAAAAGATGGAAATAAAAATATACATATTAAATAAGAGTATAAATTAAATATTAAATAGAGCATAAATAAGTTATATATATATATATATATATACACACACACACACATACACAGACACATATGTATATGCACACACACACATACATACACACACCATATAACTACGGGGCAAAAGAAAGCTAGCCAGTGCAGTTGTACTGACATCAGGAGGAAAATAGACTTCTAGGTGAAAAGCATTACTAGGGGAAAAAAGGTAACCCATTAGAATAAAGGATTCTTGGACATCCCAAGCCTCATTCTAGATCTGCCATCTTCCAGAATTTATTAAAATGCTTACAAAAACAAATTTATAAAGCTGTTCCAAGTTATTCCTGATTAGCTAGTCTCCCAGCATTTAGGAATGGTAGGCTTTGAAGACAGTTATAATGGGTTGAATTGTGTCCCCCCAAAAAAGACGTGTTAAAGTCCTAGGCCCAGTACCCCAGAGTGTGATCTTATTTGGAAGTAGGGTCATTACAAATATAAGTTAAGATTGGTAACCTTATAAGAAGTGGGAAACTTGGACACAGATACAGGGAAAAAGCCATGGGATGATGGAAGCAGAAATTATAAGCCAAGGACTGCCAAGGGTTGCCATCCATCACCAGAATCTAGATGTGCATAGAGCAGATTCTCCGTCAGCTCTCAGAAGAAATACCAATGCTGCTGACCCCTTGATTTTAGACTTTGAGCTTCTAGCACTATGAGAGAATAAATGTCTATTGTTTTAAGTCATCCAGTTTGTGGTACTTGTTAAGGAAGCCCAAGAAAATGAGTGCAGTAGTGCTTCTCAGATTTTAACGTGCATACAAGTCCCTTGGAGATCTTGTTGAAATCCATCGCCATTCGTTAGGTCTTCAGGTAGGACCTGAAATTCTGAGTTTCCTACAGCTCCCAAATGAAGCCAATGCTGCCAGTCCTCCAGACCTTGATTTGAGCACAAAGGTTCTCAGATGCTGCTGATGCTGCTGATAGAAGACGATACCTTAAGTAGCCAGGGCTATGAGGACAGTGCTGAATAGCCAAAGCTCTGGGTTCAAAGCTCCACGGAGTATTAAGATTTATTTTGTCCATTCGCAGGATGGAGCTTACAGTATCAGTCAGGTAGCTTGTTCTGGCAAGCTACAGGCTACAAAGTGACAGACCTGCAAGAATGTTCACACAAACCAGATAGCCCGAGCCTGACTCAAACTTTGTCCTCCTGGTGAGGAGTCAGTAGACTCTTCCTCTAGCATATAGTGCCATACCAAGTCCTAGCAGGAATATTGAGCAGTGCTCTTGATTTGCAGTATATTCTTCTGAAGAGACTTAGATGTTGCATTGAAAATGCCCTTAAGCACTTCCAGGTATGCAATAAGAGCTAGGCCTAGGTCTTCTAAAGTCTTGCACATGGGGAACACCTTCAAGGGAGATGACCAGGAGGGGTGGTGGAGCAGACCACTGCTGTTTTTCTCTAGCACCTATTCCTCCTGCTTTGGGGAATAACACTTAGCTTTCCCACTGGCGCAGCCCCTACCCAACTTTCAATCTGTGAGGTGTCTAGAGCTGACAGCAATAACCATCCCTAGAATCAGAATATCATATTGGAGGGGGAAAAAAAAAGACTAGAACCCAAGCCTGGCCAATGAGAATTCATGTGAGACTTGCGCTGGAACTCTTGGGTGTGAGACACATGTGTTCTGCTGGGGCTGCGTAGCCAGTGAGATGGACTCCTGGAGCTGCTGTGGCCATGGCTTTTTCTCCTTGAGGGGGGATATGCTGAGAATGAAGCCAAGGTAGAGGAAAACACAGCCAAGATAGAGAAAGAGAATCAATGACCTGATGATGTTATTCAAGGCCCTGGATCCAGACTCATCTCCAAACTCGAGCCAAAAAAAAAGTCCTTTTTGATGAAGCCAGCTTGAATTGCACATACAGAATTCACGAATTTTTATTTATTTAACAAACACTTTATAGCATTTCCTATGTGCTAGGCACTGCTCCAAGCACTTAACATGTATTGACTCATTTCATCCTTTCAACAACCCTATAAAGTTTGTACTATTATAATCCACTCTTTCTAGATGAGGAGACTGAAGCACCAATAAGTCGGGCAAAGGAGTCAAGGTCTTCAGCCAGTAAGGAACAAAACTAGGATTCAAGCCTAGGCAGTTGGCCCTAGAGCCTTTGTGTCTCCACTTACTGGACTGCCTCTTTAACAAGGGGGAGACTCTTTCATATTTAGAGCTACTTAAAGAGGCAGTAATTTCCTTATTATGAGTAGAATGCAAAAGTATAATTACTCAATAGACAATTATTGAAGGGATCCAAGAATCTGAATTTTAGACAGTGGGAACTTAGTTAAATGAAAAGGCACTAATTAGTAAAATAAAAATATGGAAGTATAAAACTAACTGATAAGGCAAGTATTTGGTTAGATTAGAATACTCTAATGCTATAATGGCGGTGTGTAAAACACTTTTAACTCTAGTAAAAAGGTTAAAATACAAAAGTATTGAAAATAACAACTGCTACAATGTCTTGTTAATTAATACACAGTATAAAATTATAAACTGTAGCATCAAACACAAAATGTAAGAAGAGGCAAGTAAAAGAGTAGTTTTTGTTTATGATTGAGGTTGTTATGAGATTAAAATATACTTATTACTATAAGATGTTTTATGTAAGCCTCATGGTAACCATAAAGCAAAAACTTTGGTATATACCCAAAGCAGAGCACACCACTACAGAAAAGCATCAAACCACAAAGAAACCTAGCAAGAGAGAAAGAAAGGAACAAAGGAACGGCAAATCATCCAGAAAACAATTAACAAAATGGCAATAGTACTTTAAATAACTACCTTAAATATAAATGGATTAAATTTTTCAATGAAAAGAAACAAGAGTGGTTGAATGAATTAAAAGAAAAAAAGATCTAACAGTATGCTGCTTAAAAGACCATAACCTACTTTAGCTCACTTTAGCTCTGAAGATACACATAGGCTGAAAGTGAAGGAATGGAAAAAAGATATTCCATGCAAAGAGAAAGCAAAACAGAGCAGGGTAGCTATATTTACTTCAAACAAAATAGACTCTAAGTAAAAAGCTATAATAAAAGACAAGAAAGACATTATGCGATGATAAAGGAGTCTGTTCAAGGGATACAACAATTGTAAATATATATGCACCCAACATGAGAGCACCTAAACATATAAAGCAAATACTAACAAATATTAAGGGAAAAGTAGACACCAGTACAGTGATAGTAGAGAATTTCAAGACCCTGCTTGCAACACCAGATGGATCATTTAGACAGAAAATCAATAACATTGGATTTGAACCACACTTTAGACCAAATGGACCCAACAGACATACAGAAAACATTCAATTCAAGAGCAACAGAATATACATTCTCAAATGCATATGGAAAATAAAGCATATGTTTGGCACAAAACAAGTCTTTAAAAATTTAAGAAGACTGAAATTGTATCAGGTATACTTTCAGACCACAGTTGTATGAAACCAGGATAAATCATAGGTGGGAAACTCAACTAAAACTAAAAAAATTCTGCACAGCAAAGGAAACAGTCAACAAAATGAAAAGGCAACATACACAATGGGAAAAATATTTGCAAGCCATCTCTCTGATAAGGGGTTAATATCCAAGATATAAAAGGAACCCTACAACTTCATAGCAAAAACCCAATTAACCTGATTTTTAAAATGGGCAAAGGAACTGAACAGACATTTTTTTCCAAAATAGACATACAAATGGCCAACTGGTATATTAAAATATACTCAACATCACTAATCATCAGGGAAATGCATATCAAAACCACAATATCACCTCACACCTAGTAGGATGGCTGTTATCAAAAAGTCAAAGGATAGCAAGTGTGGATGAGGATGTGGAGAAAAGAGAATCCTTATGCATTGTTGGGAGTGTAAATTGGTACACCCATTCCAGAAAACAATTTGGAAGTTCCTCAAAAAAAATTAAAACTAGAGTTATCATGTGGCCCAGAAATCCCACTTCTAGGGATATATCCAAAGGGAATAAAATCACTATATTGAAGAGATATCTATACTCTCATGTTTATTGCAATTCTACTTAGAGTATCCAAGGTGCAGAAACAATCTATATGTCCATTGGTGGATTAGTGGACATGTGTATATATGTACACACACACACACACACACACACACACACACACACACAGGAATATCATTCAGCCTTAAAAAAGGATGAAATCCTGCCTTTTGTGATGACATGAATAAACCTGGAAAACATTATGCTAAGTGAATTAAGCCAGACACAGAAAGACAAATATTGCATGATGTCATTTTTATGTAGAGTCTAAAAAAGTTGTACTTATAAAAACAAAGAACAGAATGGTGGTAATTAGTTGCTGGCAAGTGGGAGAAATGGGCGATGATAGTCAAAGGGTACACACTTTGTGTTATAAGATGAGTATATTCTGGAGATCTAATCTACAGAATACTGACTATAGTTGATAATAATGTAGTGTATACTTGAAGTTTACCAGGAGCATAGCTCAAGAGTTTTTAGCACATTAAAAAAAAAATGTTTCACTATGTAAGGTGATAAGCATGTTGATTAACTTGATCATGGTCATCATGTCATAATGTATACCTAGATCAAACCATGTACCCCTTAAATATATGACAAATATGTTGTATACTTTAAATGTATACAATTTCTATTTGTTAATCATACCTCAGTAAAACTGGGGTAGGGAGGAGAAGAAAAGGACAACACCTGGATTTGAACCTGGGCCTCCGAGTCTATGCCAAGTGTATTTCCTAATGTCTTTAAATCCTGAGATGTTGTTATTCTCTTCTTTACATTACCTCTGTCCACTCCACGGCATCTGGTCCTGTTGAGCCCACCCCAAGGTGGCATGAGTGGATTCTGGGTCTGTGTAGAAACCAGGAGGAAACAGAAATTTCTCCTGGTGCTGAGTCTGGCTCAGGTTCACTTGGGGTGCAGGATGAGTGTTATTCTCTCTTAGACCTCAGATTCTCCCTCTCTCTGAATGTCAGCTTTTTCATATGTAAAAGATAATAGTGTTATATTTTGCATAGTTTTTATAAGAATTAAATGAGATATCATATGTGAAAAGTTTGTTCATTCATTCCACATATGTTTGTTAAGGGTCTACTCTGTTCCAGGCTCCATTGTAGATATTAAGAATTGTATCAGACAAGGGTTAGGCAGAAAACGAAAATCACCCCAAATGGTTTAGAGAGATTCTAATGAAGGAATCACTTACAGAGGTGAATGTGGGGCTTAGAGAACTTGAGGCATCCAGTAGCAACAGCAAGAAGCCATTATCATCATTAAGAGAGGAAGGAGAATTACTAGACTAAATCTGGTAGGTTTAGCCTAGACTTGGGCAGGCGGTCCATGCAGTTGAAGCAATAGTTTTAGAGGAACTTAGCTACCTCCAAAGTTGTGGCACTGAAGCAGGAAGAAGCACCACCACCTCTGCCCTCCATCTCCTGCTGGGGCCTCACTTGGTCCAGTGAGCAAGAAAGCTGATTGATACTGTCCACAGAATTCAGCTTCCTGGGGCCTAGAGCAGGGCAGAGAAGAATGGCATGGGGGCAGGAGGGTCCTCAAAGAGAATAACTCTCAAGAATCACCAGTAAACAAAACAGTCCATTTCTCTGCTTGGCCACGTTCTACTAGTGCTTTGTAAATTGCAAAGTATTGCACATGAGTTGATTAAATCATGAATAATTACAGTAATTAAGTTGATAGCACCCCTTGCTCTGGTTTCTGTCAAACACCCAGACTGAGGGTGGACTGCCAGCCAGCTTGAGGTGCTCAAGAGCAGCTCAGACAATCCAGGTTCTCAGTAAAGTTGCATAATTCCATTTAGAGAGCAGAGCAGGGGCCATTCCAGGCCATGTTAAGATTCATGCCTTGTGGATAGCTGTGGCCATTCTGGGCCCAGAGTCAAGCCTGGCTTCACAATGGAGCAATAAAAAAAAAAAAAAGGGCAGCCGTGTCCATACAGACAGATGGGATTCGAAATACAGGACAGGAGAAAGTAAGAATGAAAAACACCCAAGGAGGCAGACGTTAATGAGGCCCCAGCCTAATTACGCAAGCCCTGCTTTCAGTGTCCAGCATTAGGCAACACTAAATTACAGGCACCCGTTCAAACCACAGCGGCTGATAATGTGTCTCTGCTCATTAGAAGGTCAGACCTCAGAGAAGGTTGAAGAGAGGGAGCCAGAAAGCCTAAGTAACATAAGACCTTGAGGAAAGGCATTGAAGACTCTTAAAAACTCTACCCCCATAGCCACCCCAGGCTGTCTGTTTCCAGGGAGGTTGTTTGGGGCAAGATGGAGTTGTGTGGGCCTGTCCCAGAAGAGGAGTTATTTTACAAAGTCTTAGAAGAGTCCCTTAGAGTTTTCTGTATGTCCTCATTTTACAGATGGGCAAACTGTGGCCCAGGAGGCAGGGAGGAGGCTGATTTGTCCAAACCCTCCTAACACATTTAGTTTTTATGTCAGGATCAGCTCTCAGTCCTGAGAACTCTCAAACATCTCATCAAAGAACATTATAAAATAATGTTTACTTCACACATAATTGTTCAAAGTCTTCCAAGCTTCCTGAACTTGGAATTTCAAATTCCAGATATTCATTCATTCGACAGATATTTATTGAGCAAGTTCAGAGTGCCAGGCACACTCCAGCAGTCACAAAGAGCTCAGTTTCTGCTCACCTTTCTTGGTGGCTGTGTCTGTCTGGAAAAGTGTTCCCTTCGATTCTCCCGAGTGGCTACCTACCTACTGAGCTTTTCCTACCTCCCTTTTTTTTTTTTCTTCATTTATTAAAGATGTGCCAGGACAGGGGATACAACTGTGAAAAAAACAGACAGTAGCCTTTATGGAGCTGAGATTAAAGCTACAGGAAACTGACAACAAATAAGAAAACAAATATGCATTCTAATGGCAGATCATGAGAAAAGGTTGAAGGAAAAGGAGATGGAGAGTGACTGGTGTTTGAGGTAGGTAATCAGGGAAGCCTTTTCTGAGGAGGCAGCTTGAGTAGAAACCTAAATAAAGTGAGCAGAGTGAGTCCTGTGGATTTGGAGGAGGAGCTCCCCTCTGTCTCTCTGTCTCTCTCTACTGAATGGATGTGCACAGAGGTAAGGGTCAGCTTTGGGGCTAGAAGAGGCGAAGAAGGAAGGCAGAGACCTCCTTTGGCCTGGTGTACTCCTGTCCCCTTCTCTGCCTTCTTCCCCGCAGTTGAATTTGGTGCCCCTCCTCTGTGTTTGTAAAGCATCTAGGACTTGCCCGGTTAGGCTGCGTGTCTTCATGGCCAAAAGCCCACCTGTGGGGCACAGCAGACTGCTTGGGATGGGTCCAGCTCTCCCTTCTCAAGCTGGGAGACCTGCATTAATCTCTCCACCTTTCTCGCTCTTGGTTTCCTCATCTGTAAAGTGGGAGGAAGTAGTCCTTACTTCCGCGAGTGATACCTATGAAGCAGATAAGTGGCATCTGGCAGGCACCTGCCCTTCCTTCCTCCTGAAACACCCTGCAGATGTTACCACGTTACACCTCTCACTTCCTTCCGAATTTCTGGTCAAATGCTGCCTCCTCAGAGAGACCTTGCCAGACTATACTGTCCCCACACTTGAGGCTCAACTGTGTTTTTTTTTTCCTTCAAGCAGTTATCACTGCCTGAAATTATAGATAGGTAAATAGATAGATAGATGGATGATAGAAGATTGATAGATGATAAATAAGATATATTAATTTAATATACATTAATGTAATATTATAATAATGTATAATATGTAATAATATTATAGATGATATGCTTTGCATAATTAGATACATACATTAATAATATTAGTATTATGATTATAATGTATATTAAATTAATTATATATTGGTAATATATAATTCTTACACTAAAGATAGAGGTAAGATATGCTATTATATAATTTATCTTATTGTATTATTTCCTAGAACAGAAGACCAGGTAGGCAGTGACTTTGTTCTGCTACCACTGTATTCTCAGCCCCTAGAATAGGGCCTGTTGTATCTCAGTTTCTCAATAACTGTATGTTCAGTGCATGGGGATGAGCCAGCCCTTAACCAATGGCTCTGTGTTCTTGCTCTTATTGCTCTTCCTTCATCATGACGGATTCAGGAGTTCAGTAGTCATTATTTACTTCTCGTGTCTCCTACTGGATTGGACCTTCCTTAAGGATCAGGTTAAGGACAGTTTTCCCAAGTTTTACCCTCAGCGTCTGGCACAGTGCTGAAATCTTTGCTGAAGGCATTCAGGACCGGCTGACTCTTCGAATGAATAGGAATCTCACAACTTTGCAAAGTAAAAAGCTCACGACTGAGAAGCCTCCAGCCAGCTCGCACCAGGCGCAGACTTGCTGACCGGCACACCACCCACCGCCTTCTCTCCCTGGGAGGGGACAGGGTCTGGGAGGCCAGGGACAATGAGGCATTGAGGGTCCCAGCAGAGCAGCCTTGGCGGAGGAAGGCCCGATCTATCTCTTCGCCCAAGGCCTTTGCCCTCAGCACTGCAGGGGAAAGCAGAATCCCTGGGGACTTGCAGAGGTGGGGCGTGGGAACGGGAAGAAAGCAGCACAAGAAAGAGACAGTGAGAGCCTGTAAAGAAATGCCAGGCTCAGCTGCCCATGTGTCTCCAGCCAACAGGCAAGCGGCAGATCTGCCAACTCCCTCAGGAGAGGGAACGGCATGCTAACGGAGAAAATCAGTGTGGCTCCTGATTCCCAGGATCATAGAAATGGGATCGGTGGGACCTGAGAGGCCACTGGAGAGCCCCTGCCTTCCTTTCCACGTGCTGCAGCCTCTCCCAGGAATGGCTCCAGCACTGGGTCGCACTCTGCCATCCCTGGGGCCCTGCTCCCAACCTGACACAATCCACTGTGGGAGAAATTGCCCTGATGGTCACTTCCCTCTTTTGCCTTTGGCATCCTGTTTCTCATTCAAAAGTAATCACCTTTAACTAAAAGGCTACAGGGTGCCCAGGGACTTCTCGGTGGCCGGTAATTTGATCCCCTTTTTGAAAGAAGTGAAAGGACACTTTCTGAGAAAGGTAATGCCTAGGTCCAAGGTCACACAGTGAATGAGTAGGGGAATGGGGTTCAAAGTCCCATGATTTCATATCACGCCACCCTTCCATTTGGTCAGCACGCCTTGATACTGGGAACAACACTGGTATTGGTATCAGGCAGTCCTGGGTTCAAATCTTGACTCCCTACTCGCTGTTTGTATGACTGCACAAGGAACCTCACTCCCTGATTCCCACATTATTCAACTGTAAAATGGAAGTGTTACCTACTTTGAGGGCTGAAAGAGGAAGTCTGCTAATGCCTGAAACAGAATGAGTGCTCTCTAAAAGTTCAGCCTGCCCCCTCCTTGCCCTCCCACCCTGACTGGTCTTCCTTTCCTAACTGCTTTTTATTTTGTTTTCTGCATTTGGACCTATCTCCCCAGCCCAGACTGGGAGGTCCTTGAGGGCAGAAGTCGTGTTGCTTTCATCGTTGCAACCAGCAGGTACTGTGGTACTTGATAAGTTGTGGGCTGGGTGCCAGGTTGGAGCCCATCCTATGTGAAGCCTCAAGCTTGCTTTCATAGAAGTTCTTGTGGTCCTCCTTTGCTCTGAATATATAGTGATTCAAAATGGCATGTAGTATCCCCATACTGCAGATGTGGAAACTGTCACTGAGTAGCTAACAACTCCCCTAAGAAAGAGGAGGTTACGTGGCAAGAGGAGGAGCCAGGATTTAAACCTAGGAAGGCTAATTCTAAACCCATATGATTGAGTCCTTGGTCTTGGTTAGTCCACTTTGTGCCATTTCATAACTGTTCTATGCATGTGCAACTTATTTCCTCGGTTAACTCAGCTTTGTGTCTTTAGATTTTCTTTTAAACCAACTTTGTCACTTCCCTTGGGCAAGTCGGTGATCCTTTCTGTGCCTCAGTTTCCCCAGATAGAAATCAGAGATAATAATAGTTCCTAACCCGAGGTGTGGTTGAAAGAATGAAAGAAGTTAATTCACAAAATGCACTGCCATGTGCTTAGCATTCACTATATCTTAGTTGTCATGATTTATTTCCCACAAAGCATGAAACACAGCTTTAGCCTTGGGCTGTACACTCTGATAAATACTTTTGTCTCTGCTGATACACAGTGAGACTTTTAACTTCAATCCTGGTATTGTTTGCCATTCTTGTTAGTGTCATTCTCATTCTTTCACATTCCGCCAGAGTGAACTGAATACCTGCTTTGTGCCAGGCTCTCTGTGTGGTACTTCCTATGTACTGCGTCACTTTGTATTCTTGTCCCCATAACACAGATGGAGAAACCGAAGCTCTCAGAGCTTATGTAGCTTGTCTCCAAGGAACCAGCAGGACAATAGAAAACCTAACTAGTCCTCTACATTCTCCTCACCCCACCTCCAATCACTTCTCTGTACCACAGCCAGACTGAATTTTTTTTTAATTAATAGACTTTATATTTTTTGAGGAAAAGTCAGTATTGTTATTTTTTATATTCTTTTTTAAGATATTATTTTCCATCATAGTCTATCCCAAGAGCCTGGATATAGTTCCCTCTGCTATACAGTAGGACCTCTTTGCTTATCCATTCTAGATGTAATGGTTTCCATCTACTAACCCTAAACTCCCAGTCTGTTCGGCTTTATGTTTTTAGAGAGGTTTTAGGTTCAAAGCAAAATTGAGAGGAAAGTACCCAGAGTTCCCACAGGTCCTCCCACACCACAACCTCCCCCATTATCTGCATCCCTGCCAGAGTGGTATATTTTCTGCAACTGACAAAGCTACACTGAAACATCATTATCACCCAAAGTCCTTAGTTTATACCAAAAATTGGTGTCATACATTCTGTGGGTTTTGGCAAATATATAATGACATGTATCTGCCATTAGAATACCTTATGGAACAGTTTCACTGCCCTAATAATCCCCTGTACTCTGCTTATTCATCCCTCTGTCTTCCCTTACCCCTGGAAACCACTAATATTTTTACTGTTTCTATTGTTTTGCCTTTTCTAGAATGTCAATAAGTTGGAATCATGTAGTATATACTCTTTTTAGAGTGAGGTTTTTTTGTTTTTTTGCCTTTTTTTTTAGATGGCCACACCCATGGCATATGGAAGTTCCTGGGCCAGGGGCTGAATCTGAGGCTCAGCTGTGGCAATGCCGGGTCATTTAACCCACTGTGCCAGGCTGGGGATCAAACTCACACCTTCAAAGTGACCCAAGCTGCTGCAGTCAGATTCCTAACCCACTGTACCACAGCGGGAGCTCCTAGAGTGAGCTTTTTAAAACACTGATTTGATTGTGTCATTTCATCCATTTAAACTCTTCCATACGTTCCTTGTAGTTTCAAACCAAAGTCTTTTCTGTGGCTCCTGTGGTCTGGCCTCACCCATCCTGCCAGCCTCTTTCTCTCTCTGCAGCAGCCATATCAAGTCTTGCTCAGTTCTTCAACCCTCACCCATTCTTTCCCACCACGGGTTTTCACGTATTCTGTTCCTTCTGCCTGAAAAGTTCTTTTCTCCCCATTACACCTAGAAAACTCCTGCTGATCCTTCAGCTCTCAGCTCAAGTGTCACTCGGGAGAACCATTTAACCCTCCTATATGATATTCACTGTGCCTGGTACTCAGCAGGCTTGGAGTCGGTCTTCATTGACTACATTCCTTAAGTGGTGGAACTATATGTATAGCTATTAAAAGTACTTACTGTGTCTCATGCACTGTGCTGGCCACTTTGCACTTATTATTTCTAATTCTTACATCCTCCTTCCATGGTCAGTACATAAACTATATTTTATGGATAAGAAAGTGAGGTTCAGAGAGGTTCATGTACCTTACCCAAAGTCCCACAACTCATGAGAGGTGGAGTTGGCATTTGTATCCAGCTCTGTCTGAATTTAAAGTCATGTTCTTACAACCATACTGTGTCCCCTGACTTTTTCTTAATACTGGAGTCCATGTTTGGGCCTCTGTTGGTGGCAGGGTACTGGGACTTTCTGGGTGGGTGGCTGGCTACTCATTTCTAGGGGCTGGGGGTCAGAGGAGAGGTTAGTGCTATTTAATAATGTGCACCAGCAGCTCTGCAGTTGGGCAGTCACAGCATTTGTTCACCATATGATGGTTTGGCTCCCATTCAGCTCCCCAGGGAGAGCCATACAGCCGTCTTTTATTACCACCCTCTGTGCTGAGAGAAAGAAGCACAAAGAGATAAAGTGACCCTGTGGCTTGCATTTGCTTTGGGCAATCATGGCAGAGCTCCCTGACTGCACAGCCTCCATTCTCCTTCTCCTCATCGAGGGCTCCTACATGCATCAGGGCAAGGCTGAAACCATTCTTTCATCTTTCATCCAGCCAAATTCATTCTCTTTCATCCAGCCAAATTCATTCTCTCTCTGAACTTCTCCCCACCTAATGCTGAGGCAGGAGAAGAGTAAGGGTTGTTGTGTAAGGTTGTGCAGCTTGTGCACTGCTCAAAGGCATATATGGTGCCCTTCAAGTGGGGGCTGAAAATTAACCAGCTCTCTGCTCACCTATGCTTTAGCTTGGATCTGCCTCTGCCCTTTTTCTAATAAAGACCATCAGTCAGCCCTGGGCTCTGGCAACCAAACACCATCTCTCTCTGCTTGGAATCTATATTCACTAGGATGTCAGGCTCTAGACCCTGCTGACACCAGAACTCCTCAGGCATAAATCACTCATAATCATTAACGTTAACTACCCTTCCATCTAGGTTTGGAACTCCTAAACAGACTACTAGGACTAAGACCCTGACCTCTGGGGTTAAGAATAAAGCATTTTTGACTAAGTGTTAAGATCACAGGCTGCAAAGTTGAGTAAACCTGGATTCAGGTCCTCCTTCCACTGCCTACTGACTGTGTGACCTGTGGACACTCACTTCACCTCTCTGAGCCTCAATTCCAGCATCTGTGAAACAGAGTGGTGCTTATAAAAATTGGGTATAATATCTAAAAATGAAAAAGAAACAGCTTTTGCTGTTGCTTACTATAGACTTGCCTCTGTTCTATGCACTTTTTGTTTTGTTTTTCTTTGGGGGGGCCACAGTGGCAGTAAATGGAGGTTACCAGGCTAGGGGTCGAATCAGAGCTGTAGTCACTGAGCTATGCCACAGCCACAGCAACGCCAGATCTGAGCCGCATCCGCGACCTATGTTGTACCTTGTGGCTATGCCGGATCCTTAACCTATTGAATGAGGCCAGGGGTTGAACCCAAATCCTCACGGTTACTAGTTGGGTTTTTAACCTGCTGAGCCATTATAGGAACTCCTGTTCAACACAATTTTGTGGAGATTAATTGTTTTGATTCTCTGAACAATCTGTTTTCCATATGAAGAATCTGAGGCACAGAAAGATTAACTAACTTGCCAAAGTCACACAGCTGCTAGATTGGTGAAGCTGGGATTTGAATCAGGGCTCTGATCCAGGCTCTCTACTGACTCTCAAGTAAAGCACATAGAGATCAAGTCCAGGCCTGGCCCAAAGAAAGTGCTCAATAAATAAAAGCCATTGCTGTTATCAACAGCAGCAGCTGTAGCTTCCAGGATCAGAAGCTACCAGCACATGAGATTTTATAAATCATCTACTGTGTCATGTGGTTCTCAAACCCTATTCCACAGAGGTACCTCCTGGTCTCTTTCAGATTGTTGTAGGGGTTTAGTGGGCAGGATTCCAATTCTCCCTTTTCCTATCCCTGCCACTTTCATGCAGAGAATTTAGTTTCATTTTTATTCCAAGTAAAACTTTGTTTGAAAAAGTATTCTGCTGCCAAGCAAGAGTTTTAAAATGGGCCCCAGCCTAATCCATTTATCTTTAAATAAATGTGCCACAGAAAGGGCAGGCACCTTGCTCAAAGACACACAGCTAGTGAGCTGGAGACTGTGCCAGGGCAGAACTATTTCCTGATTCCCAGAGCAGTGGCTTTTTGCTAAGCCTCGTTCAAGGTCTTGGTTTTTTCCCCTCAAGTGGCAACTGGGAGAATATATTTTGTTCACATTTCCCAGACCCCCTCATTCCAATGCGCTTTCTCCCAGTCTCCGAGCACACTGCCTGTGTCTGCATCTGACCTGGTTGCACCCCCTCATGCAAATGCTGACAGGTGCCCCCAATCCCAGGCAGACTGACCCCAGCACCGCCCTGCTTCACAAAGGCGAGTTGGGGAGGCTGGCCTCGCACTGCTGGCTCGGTCTCTCACTGTGCTGATCAGACCTGAGCTCAGAGAGGAGGGAGAGCTGACCAGTTCGTAGTGTTAATGGGGTACATTTGAGAAATGCTAAACCAACAGTGTTTGGAAATTCGGGCCAGCAGCCAGGTGCAGAGCCGGCCAAATTTCAGCTGGGTTGGGAGGGGGTGGTTACTCTGAGGCGGAATTAGTGTCTTTTAAAAACTGGATGAAGACATTGTTTATTCAGGACCCTGGGAGCACAGAGATAAAACATGCATAATGGATTTGGGGTCTTTCAGCAGACAGCTCTCCTAAACTGTCTTCATCATCATAATAAAGAATCAGGCCCATCCACTGAGGCCTGTTGTGTGCTGGGCAGCTTTGCATGGATCCTCTCCCAGCAGTAAACTGTATGGCACAGGTTTGGAAGTTGAGGTTCAGAGAGGTGAAGGAATTTGCTCAGGGTCACACAGTGGATGGAAAAGGAGCCAGAATTTAATCAGATTTCTCCAACTCCCAAATCCTCATTCTTTTGCTTAAGACTTGGTCTTAAGGCTAGGACCCTGTCCTCTAGGGTTAAGAGCAAAATGATTTAGCCTGGGTGTTGAGACTGACCACTGGATTTAGTTGAAGAACACTGAGGTACTCTAACATGGGACGGGCAGCATACTAGGTACAAAGATTAAGACAGCCTCAAAACACTCCAAAACTACCAGTCAGTTTAGGCTGTTAGGGCAGATTTTCATGGCAAGGGGATCCCAAGAATCTGGTAATGGGTACAAAAGAAAGACTAGACATTCCCAAGTAGAGTCTATCTAATTATTCCTCTAGGCTTAATTGGCCTCAGCACAGTATTATATGCCAAGTCTCATCTACTCATCCATCAGTGAACATTAATGGAGAGCCTTCTGTGGGCCAAGCAGGAGGCATTGGTCCCCATCAGGATACGGGGTGTACATAGCTATGCAGAGCTGAGAAGTTTTGGTTTTCAGAGACACACTTGGGTTCATATCCCATCCCTGTTCTCTTCTGACTGTGGGCGTAACATCACTCTGAATGCTGATCATGAGGTATTCCACAGTGGTTTAAGGGCAGGGGCCAACACACTTTTTCTGTAAAGGGCCTGATAACAAATATTTTCATCTTTGCAGCCCATATGGTCTCAATCCCCACTAAGTTCTGTGGTTGTGGCATTAAACTGGACATTTGCTATACATAAATGAATGAGTATGACTGTGTGCCAATAAAACCTTATTTACAAAAATAAGTGATAGACTGGATTTAGCCAGATTTGGCATGTGGGTCATAGTTTGCAAATGTCTTGTTAAGGGTATGGCCTCTGGAATGTGGCTACCTGGGTTCAGATCCTGGCTGCATCTTTGCTGGCTGTGTTGATGTTGGACAAATTACAAAACTTCTCTGTGCTTTAGTTTCACCATTTGCAAAATGGGGGTTGATAATGATTCTTCCCTTATAGGGAGGTTGTGAGGAACAAGATACTACTTGTAGTACTTTAAAAAACCGTGTCTGGCATGTTGTCAGCCTGCATCATCATTAGCTACCCTTAGGGAGAGTAGTAGATGTGAGAGAACAATGATAATAACAGCCCTTTGGGACCTTGGATGGTAAGGACTGGATGATGTTGTTTATGTGAGCTCCATTAAGTCATGGGTTTTTCAGTGTTTTGTTCTTTCTTTATCCCCGCTCTAATAAAACTTATTTACAAAACAGTTGCCCAGCCATGGACCATCCCTTATAAATTTGATTTTTTAAATACTGCCTTAAAATATTATTTATCTTAATTATTAAATTTGGGGGCACCACTCCTTCAAATTTTGTGCCCAAGGTGAGAGCTTCAGCCACGTCACCCTCGTCCTGGGCTGGCCAGAGCTTAGAGCAGTTCTGGCAATAGTAGACCTTCAGCTAATTTTTTTTTGAATGCATGAGGTGCCTGGGCACAGGGTCTAGCACCAGGTGAATCTTCAGGTAAACAGAAGCTTATATAGTATTTGTGTGTCACAAAGGTTCAGAGTTCAAGTTTGGGAGTCAGACTGCCAGGGTCCATATTTGGGTCCAGCCTCTTACTGTGTGACTTTTTAAAGTTTCTTAGCCTCTCTGTTCCTCAGTTCTCTTATATGTAATATAAAGCTGACGATAGTACCTACCTTATAAGGATGCTGTGGAAATTTAAATGAGTTGATCCCCATCTAATGTGTTTAGAAGAGTAAGGGACACGTGATGAGCACTCGACAGATACTAAGCTCTTTATTGTTTTTTTCCTGGTGTTACAAGTCATATTTTATTCCTGATGAGCAAAATGGCAGAAATGAATGGGGCATCTAAGGAACAACTAGCTAGAACTGTTTCAGAAAAGTGGAATTTTGTGTTCTTGAACCTTAGCATCAGAACTAGCTGATTAGCTTGTCTAACATGAAGATTCCTGTTTCCCACTCCCAGGATTTGGATCCATTATGTTCGTGGCCCCCAAACTCCCTTTTACAATTTGCCAGTTGAGTGTGCTACAGATTTCCCAGGAGCACAAGTTGAGAAACACCAGATCTTTGGTTTCCAGGGAACAGCATCTCTCAGGCCTTACAGCTTCCTGAGAACAAGCAGATCAGCCACTTCCTGCCTCCTTTCCTCCCTCCATGTCCCTGGGGCCGGGGAGCTTTGCTTCCAGATGGGGTCAGTTAGTTTTAATGGCTGCCAGGCCTTTCCCCAGGGCCTCCAGCTGTGCAAACCTCTGTCCCTCCTGTCTCAAGAACTTCCAACTCGTGTCTTGAGGGCTTTGCTACACCCCTCAGCTGAATGGCAGACACTTCTGCCGGGGGCACCCTGCAAACTGAGAGTTCCCTGGGAGACCCGACTCTGTGGTTCTTGACTCTCAAAGGGCAGGAGGATACAAGCATCTCTTCTTCAAAGGCAGCTGGAAGCTGGGGACAGAGCTGTGCCTAAGAGGAGGACAAAGGGGAAGGGGAAGGGTTGCAGACTCTGTAACCACACAAACCACAGGGCCTAATAGTGGCTCAATATGCATGTGCCTCTTAGGTCCTGGAGGAGCTCCTATGAGAATTACATGGGGTATGAAGGCAAAGCACCCAGCCATTCTCTGGTACCCAGCAAGTGCTCAGAGTGTAACTGTGTCTGCAGAGAAGCAGGGATTTGAGGTGGGTCAGGGGAGGTAAATAGATCTCTTCCTGCTTGTCACCCCTCCTCTGTCTGACTACCTTGACTCTGTGCCCCACTCTCCAGGACATTTCCTGTTTTTGCAAGCGTGATTCTTGCCTCCCAGTTAGATTGTAGGCTCAATGAGGTCTCAAGCTAGAGTAATACTTTGTGTATGTGCTACCCATGCAAAGTTTATCGAATACCACCTTTGTAAAAAGCAGCTAATGGTGGGGAATTCCAGTTCTCTTTTATTTGAAAAAAAAATATTTATATCCTTCTTTATTTCATAACTAAATGAAATAACCTGGGAAAATGTCTGACCCATCCTGGACCCAAAGTACTGCTTTTTAAAATGAAATTATTACAAATTATAGCTGGTAAGAAATTCCAGGTTTACTTGATTCCACCCAGTGGTTTTATAGATGAGAAAACTGAGGCTTAGAGAAAGGAAGTGGCTTGCAGTTGGGGGTCCTTATCTGAACCAGAGAACATAGAAAATGGTATGAGTCCCTGTTTTCACCTTTCTCCCAGGCATGGTGTATACCTTTTACCATTACAGATGGGTGGGACAGAAGTTTATTCATTTCATACAAGTGATGCTTTTGGACCTTGGAGCTTAATTTCCTCCCAGAACCAGCTAAGAAGAGCTGAACTAATGGGTACCAGAGCTCTGGCTAGCCCAGACAACTTATTCCAACTGAAAGCTTTGCACACTGGATGAGAGTCACAGTTCCGTGGTTAGTGGCGTGAAAGGAAGAAACTATCCCATTACTTGTCCAAGTGCTTGGTAAAATCCAAAGACTCTACAGCCGTAAGGAGCTTTGTCCACCTATTTGGAATGGGGTAGAGAAAACTACCAGTTGTAGAATAAAATGCTTTTAAAACCTTTAGAATTTGAAAATGCCTTTAAAAGGTCTGAGTTTTCCCTGTATATTTAAGGTAGACTGGCTATTATGGGAGAACAAACAAACTAGATTACCTAACGTAAAAGAAGCCCATGTCTCAGTCATTTAAATGTTCAGTGGTATAGAACTTCAGCAGAGTTGGTTACTCCTAAGTACAGCCAGGCCCCTTCCGTCTTGTGGTTCCATCATCTCTAGGCCCTCAGAATTCTCTGTAGGCTGTCTGCATCTGCTAAGTGATGAAAAAGACAAGGTGGAAGACTACTGGGGAAGATTTCTAGGGGCCAGGCCTGGCAGAGCCATGCATCATTATCACCAGCATTTCGTTTATTCCATTGGCCAGAATGGTTGCACACAAACACAAGAGCTGCCAGGAAATGTAGTCCAGCTGGATACCCAGGTGAACTCATTTGGAAACAAGCTTGGCCAAGTATCTAGTCTCTGCTACACTTTGTAAGTTTGAACAAGTCCCTTCTGTTACCCATCTTTAAATGCAGGAAATTAGGTCTGCTTGTGTCACAGGATTGTGACAAAATCAAGAGAGATCATGGCTGTTGGAATGCTCAGAAGGAGAAGTACAGGTGAACTGCTGCTGTTATTAACTTCACTGCCTCCTAAATGCCTGGCCCAAGGCCAAGTACATAGTAGGTACAAAACAAACCATTGTGCGGCTGATGGTCTTCCTATCAGCCTCCTGAATGCATTGCTTTGCCTCATCTAGCGGGCGTTTGGTTCACACACACATCTTCTCGACAACCTATCCATTTCAATCAGTCATTGCCCATGGCCCCTGCCAGCTGTGAACTGGAACACAGGAAGGGTTTTATCTGAAGCCAGAGACATCCTGAAAGGATGAGGCCTCCCTTCTTGGGTCCCTGGAAGGCTGCCCACTGCACCTCACATTCTTTTTAGCCTAGAGGCCAGTGGTAACAATGAGCTCACTGATGGACTACTGCAGCCAGCTATGGATGGAGGCTGCTGCTGGTGCCTGAAGCTTGTGGCGTGTGGCCTGGAGATCTCGTTTCTTTTCCCTAACCCCTCCAGGAGCCTCACTGTTGCTCAGAAGGAGGAGGAAAAGGCCTTAGATACTATCAGAGCGTGATCCTTAGGGGTGTGCCCAGCTCACCATTCCATATTTAAATGGGCATTATGAATGTTTAAGACAAAAGTCACTCCTTAGAGAGTAACGATAGTAACAGCTTATACTTAGGTAATGTTTACTAGGTGCTAGGCTCGATAACTCATTTAGTCTTCACCATAACTTTAGGAGATAGGCATAATATTATCCCAGTTCCGTAGAGAAGAAAAGTGAGGCTTAAAACTTTCACTGGCCTTACCCCAGATCAATCACAGGAGCAATCACAGGAGTTAAGGCCCAGTCTCTGAGGTTCACTATTGTCCCTGCCACTCCTTAATGCCTCCCAGACTTAGAGGCTGTCAGTTGCCACTCCTTTGTACTTGAAGAGCATTAGAGAATGCATTGCTTAAGATGGGACTCTGGGTCAAGACCACTGTAGTTTAAATGCTGCCACATTTTAACTATGCAAGCTTGGGCAAAGTATTAACCACCCTAAACCTCATCTGTAAAGTTTGTCTAAAATCACTGGCTCTTTTTACCTCCAAGGGCAGTCTTTAGTCCAGGCTGCTAGTTTACAACCTCTGACTTGAGGCATATTCAAATGTGTTCTCTTTGCCAGTAGAAGTGAAAATGACCCTGTAGCAGATGCCAACAAATGTGGAAATTGGAGGTTAGAAAGTTCAAGTAGCTTTTCTGTAGTATGTGAGGGTACCATACCTTCCTTTAGAAGCCAGGTCTATAAATCTACCCACCAGCTCTGACACCCTTTTATGTGCATGTTTTGTGAAAGCCTTTGTTCCCAGAACCTGGTGTGGATGCTTTGGAGTAAGTAGCTCTGCCACTTATTAGTGGGGCAACTTAAGCAAAGTACTTCCTGAGCCTTAATTTACTCATTTTAAAAAAGGGCTAATAACTGTTTCCCATGAAGTTGTGATTTGGAGGTATCGGCTGATCTTGCCTGAAAAACCTGTTTTGCCACTCCCCCATCACCACCCACTGAAAGTATCAGTGGCATGGCCAACTCCCGACCATCTTGCTGACTCCTTCTTAGCACTCACCTGGATTTAGAAGCCCTCACTGGCGGTGTCCTTCCTCATCTCAGCCCAGTTGAGGATTTGGGGATTGCCGGGGCTAACTCATCACTTTGTTTTTAAATGCCCTGTGTGCTTGCTTGTCTCCCAAAACTACCCTGGACTCAAGGGGTGCATATATAGTGCTAAAGAATGTATCTCAAGCACCAAGCCCCATGCCCATGCAAGATAAATGTGTTTGGAACAGCAACAACACAGGGGTGGCATGGAATGTGCCATCATTCCCTTATCCTTGGTGGGGAATTTGGAGCAGAGTTGGAGGACTTGTGGCTCCCTTGTCATCTGCCCTAAATAAACTGTGCGGCCTCCCAGTTCTTGTAGAAATCTCTTGGCCCCTCCTAAGGGGTGGGCTATACTATTGTATGGGTGTGGCCATTGCCCTTGTGGAGCTTACAGTCTAATAGGGAGGCTGACATGTAATTTAAAACATAATCATCTAATTATGGAGGTCTATGCAAAAGGCTGCTTGGTTAGCAAATGCTGTCCACATTCAAATATGTAGGGTGTGGATTTTGTTTTGTTGACTATATATGCCTTAAAAGAGTGCCTGGCACAGAGTAAGTATTCAATAAATAGTCGTGGGATAAACAAATGACCATGATATCTACTGGATTTTGAAGGATGAATGGAATTTTGTGAGGAAATTTGCCTAGGGTTTGGCAGTGACCAGGATGAAAGGGCTGGAAGATGGAGAAGAATAGAGGAGGATTTGCTCATAACAAGGATCTATGAAGATGGCCCTGGGCTAACTGGCAACTTAAGATCTATTTATTCCATTTCCACTCTCTTGACTCAAGTCCATCTTTATGTGCTGGTCTCTGGGTTTTCATTGGAAAGTTCCATTGGAGAAAGAGCCAGAATAGCACACTCTCAGAATATTTTAGCTGGAAAAGGCCTCAGAAGTTGTCCCATCTAACCTCCTCATTTTACCCATAAAGGGACCAAGACTTAATAGGGGAATTAACTTGTCCAAGGTCTCAGGCTGGTTAGTGTCAGGGCCAGTACAGGAAGCCAGATTTTTAACTTCAGGTCTATGTTCTTTCCATTATATTGAGGGGTTTCCAAGACATTTCAATTTATTTATTTATTTTTATTTTAAGCAGCAGAACCTTTTTTTCCCCAAAATAAAAGCTTATAGAGATAAACTCAGAGCTGCCCTGGAAAAGGCCACATGAAGGGCCAGTGGTGGGTACAGAGTCTCCGTCACGGACCAGCTTCCCCTTCTCTACACGTAAACTCTTTCTCTGATAAAGACAGATAACCATTTCTCAATCTTATAGAAATGCATATAGATGCTGCCCCAATTTGTTAACCCCATTCCTGCTTACAAAAAGATTTCTTCTCTTAAATCCCGTTTGAAAACCATTGCACTGTAGATAATACAAGCGAAGCTCTTAACAAGTTACTGGCACACAGCAAATGATCGATTAACATTCATGAATATCTTTGTTATTCTGCTTTTGGCTCAGTCTGCGGCAGAAGGGTGGGGAGCTGCTGCTTGTGGGCGACCTACTGTGAGCCACGCACAGGACTGGACACTTAACCGTACCTCCTTGATCTTCCTGACAAGGTCAATACCACCATCTCCATTTTATAGCTAAGGACACGGAGACTCAGAGAGGTCAGCTACTTGCCTGTGGTTGCACAGGTAATAAGGACTAAGCTGGGACGCCAGCCCAGGTTGCTTGACAGCCCAAATCCCTCCTTCGCAGACAGGCAGGCAGGCAGGCAGACAGACAGACAGACAGACAGACAGACACACACACACACACACACACACACACACACAGAACAAATTCAGTATTATTTCGTTCAGACTGAACTGCCTATTATTGTTTCATCTGGTACTGACAACAGTACCATTCCTTCACTCAATGCATATTTTTGAGCACCTACTATGTACCAGACACTCTGTTAAGCCCTGCTGCAAGCATATGCTGCATTGACAGGAGGAAAGACGTTAGATAACTAATTAGAAGTGTGATGAGTATTACAAAAGGGAGAAAAGGAGTGACTTTTGGCATGCATTTTTTTCTTCATTTTTTAAAGACTAGTTGATTTACAAGGTTGTGATAATTTGTGCTATACAACAAAGTGATTCAATTGTACGTGTACACACATTCATTCTTTTTTAGAGTCTTTCCCATCTAAATTGTCACAGAATATTGGGTAGAGTATTATTAACCCCATAACATGTATATGAGGAAACTGAGGCCCATGTAGGTTCAAGCCTTACTCAAAATCACAGGGTAGGAGTTCCCGTCATGGCGCAGCAGTTAACGAATCCAACTAGGAACCATGAGGTTGTGGGTTTGATCCCTGGCCTTGCTCAGTGGGTTAACCGTCCAGCATTGCCATGAGCTGTGGTGTAGGTTGCAGATGCAGCTTGGATCTGGCGTTGCTGTGGCTGTGGCTTAGGCCGGCAGCTGTAGCTCTGATTCGACCCCTAGCCTGGGAACCTCCATATGCTGTGGGTGCATTCCTAAAAAGCAAAAAAAAAAAAAAAAAAATCACAGGGTAAATAATAAAAGTAGCTGAGATTCATTGTGCTCACTACATGCCAGGCATTTTTCATGAACTCAAATTCTCTTAACAACTCTATCAAGTAAGTACTGTTATTCTCTTCATTTTCCCAAGAGGAACCTGAGTCACATAGCATAAATTAACTTGCCTGAGATTGCGGGGCCAGGACGTGGCTAAGTTGGAATTTGAACCCAGGGAGGCTGGCTCCAGAGCCTGTGTTCTCAACCCTTTCGAATCCCAGTGTGACCCCCTCCCCTGCTACTGTTTCTGCAGGAGAGAGGTGGAAACAGGTTCACAGTCCCCACCCTTTGTGGCCCCCTGGAAACCCCCTCTGTGTGTAACTGTGTAATTGCTGTGACTGAGAGCTCTGCCTCAGGAAAGCCAGGATTCCTGTCCTGGGCAGAAATGGCCCTATAACAGCATCTGGCAGTGACACCTGGCTCAGAAAGAAGCACCTTCCTGAATAAGTGGTGCTTCCCAAGGGTGGGCCTCAGATCTCAAATGATTACAGGAGATTCATGCTTTGGGAATCTGGGACCTTAGAGGAGAGGAAAGCAACATTCTGGGTCCTGTCTCACAGAGGCCAGAACCAGGTTCGGATGCTCACATTCCTGAAGGGCATGGGTGCTCTGCAGGTGGACAAGCAGCTTGGCCAGGGGAGAGTCACGTGTGGGTCCTTCACAACCTCCCCAGCCTCAGAGACTGAGTATTTAGAAACCCAAAGAGAGCCAGGAAGAGTTCTCTCAGGGGCAGTTCCCACAGCCCAAGCCCCTGAGAGAGTAGTGGCTAAACAGGGCCCTCGGGAAGAATAAGGGGCTCCTTCTCATATTCCTATAGGGGGCTGGGGTGGGGGTGGGACACCATTGGAGAATATATGATTTCTGAACCCTCCACTGGAGAATATGAGATTTCTGATATCTCGCACATTTTTCAAAACTGTTTCAGGAAAGTTAGCGTGTTCCCTTGCATCATCTCATGTGAGCCTCACAGTAAGCCTGTGGTCTCTCATCTGTAAAATGAGAATTATGCTCATTATTAAATAAGGTGCGGAGCAAAATGAGGTCAGGTTTAGAGCAAGTTTCATAGTATTTGCCCCTTCTCACAAAGTTGTTCAAAATCATCAAAATGCTTTAAAAGCTAAAAAAAATGCTTTGAAGTACTTTTTCTATCTCATATTAGTACAATTAATTCAAGTCCTGAAGTGATGCCCCATATGCCTTCTTTCTTTAACGTATTATTATGATTTTGTCATCTACCTATTTATCTAAATCTTCCTTGAAGGCAGTTAAGTTTTTAGCCTCCTTTCTCTTATGACAAGAAGCTGCTAAGTTTACCTTAAATGAAAGAAGTAAAAGGATTCTTCTATTTTTTCAATCACAAATGTACATATTTGAAGTTTCAGTCATATTTGTATGTGTGTATTTCTTGACTTCCAAGCTTGATTCTAGCTCTCAAGTGTTGATCCATGTCTAGCTATGATTAGCATTCATTGAGCATTTTTCTGCATGCCAGATAATATTTTTAGTCTTTACACAGGTTAATTCATTTAATCCTTCCAGCGACTTTTATTAAACATACTGCTAGGAGCTGTACTTTACAAACAAGGAAGCTGACACACAGAGTGGCTAAGAAATGTGTCTATGAGTCAAGATAATCAGGCCCCAGAGTCCCTGCTCTCAGGCACTAGCTCTGCTGTCCACCCTCCACCCTCAGGGAGCCCCACACTCAAAACCCTGCATCTGAGAGTCACTGAGAAGTGCTTGTGTGTTTCATTTAAGGTCATCCCCTTCTCTAGTCTTACTGTCATTGTGTAACCTGGGGAAATGAGGCTTAGAGATGTAAGATAATTGGGTGGGTCAGGAATGCTTTCATTGCATGTAACTGAAAACCTGACATGTAGCATTCTAGGCAATAAAGACATTTCTTTTTCTCACATAATAAGGGTCTAGATGTAGGTGTTTCCAGATTGGGTACAGTAAGAGAAGTTGCTGTCAAGATCTAGTTTCTTTTTGTCTTTCTGTCCCCCATCCTTAGCATATTGGCATTTTGTTCTCAGGTTCAGTACCTTAGTGTCTGTATTAGTTTGTCTGTATTAGTTTGGGTTCTCCAGAGAAACAGAACCAATAGGAGCAATCTATAAGTATATTGCATATTTAAATACAATATATGGTATTTTATTTTATAATATGTACAATATATTATAAATATTTAAGATATATATTATATGTAAACAGAGATATTATATATTGCGAGGAATTGACTCACTTGATTATGGAGTCTGGGAAATCCAAGATCTGCAATCATTAAGTAGGAGACCTAGGAAAGCTAACAGTATAGTTCCAACCTAAGTCCAAAAGCTTAAGAAGCAGGAATGCTGATGGTGTAAATTCTAGTCTGAATTTAGGTCCAAAGGCAAGAGAAGACTGACGCTCCAGCTCAAAGACAGTCAGGCAGAGAAAAAGAATCACCAGGTCACTTTTGCTTTTTAGAGTGGAGTAAGTGCTTTCAGTCAGCCAAACCTGCTTTATTTTCAAAATCTTAACTGCAAGGGAGTCTGGGAAAAAAGTTTGCAGCATTCCATCCACCACAGGACAGGAAAATGCATTCTAGTAGGAGGGTGAATTTCCAGTTGTGTTAGCTTCCTCCCACCCCAGGAAGCACAAAGAAGCTTTGATACATCTTACACTAGTGGGACAGTTAAAATACAGGAAAGTTAGAACACCTTCTGGCTGCCACTACAGCTCCCTTGGGAGTAAAGAGCCTACTCAGAGAACTGACTGATTTGGAGAAAATACTGAAACTATGGCAAAGGATTACTACCTCTATGTGTAAATAGTTCTTATAAATCAATAAAGATGAATATCTCAATAAAAATAAGCATAAATATAAATATAATTCACAAAAAGTATAAATGGCCTGTAAACACTGGGGAAAAGGATGCTAAACTTCAATAATTATCAAGGAAAATATGAAGGAAACCAGGAGGCTTTTTTTTTTCAGAATCAAAAAGATTGACATCATGTTGTGAAGGATAGAGGAAACTGGCCTTCCAATGAGCTATTGATAAAAGTGAATATTAATACAAGTTTTCTAGAGGGACAGTATAATTTTAAGTGTTATAGCCCTTGCCCCATAAGTTCCCTACTAAAAGCTTTCAGTAAGGAAAAAGTTTAAAAGTCCAAAAATATATAGTAATAGAAGCATTCTTTCCAGGACCTGTAATAATTTTTAGAAATCTAAGTAGGCATTCATATACATGCTATCTATAAGAAACCTACCTCAGCTCTAAGGACTTTTGCCCATTTTTCAATTGGGTTTTTGGCTTTTTGCCATTGAGTTTTATAAGCAAAAGCACTTCTAAGAGGGAAGTTTATAGCAATACAAGCCAATCTCCAGAAACAAGAAAAATCTCAAAAACCTAACTTTACACCTAAAACAGCTAGAGAAGAACAAACTAAATTCAAAGTTAGCAGACGGAAAGAAATCATAAAATAAGAGCAGAAATATATGCAATAGAAATGAAGAAAATAATTGAGAAGATCAGTGAAACTAAAAGCTTGTTCTTTGAAAATATCAACAAAAGTGGTAAACTCTTAGACTCATCAAGAAAAAAAAGACACAAACCAATAAAATTAGAAATGAAAAAGATGTTACAACCAACATCGCAGAAATACAAAGGATCATGAGAGACTACTACAGGCAACTATATGCTAATAAAATGGACAACCTCGAAAAAATGGACAAATTCTTAGAAAGGTACAATCTTCCAAGACTAAACCAGGAAGAAATAGAAAAGTTGAATGGTCTAGTTGCAAGTACTGAAATTGAAACTGTGATTTAAAAACTTCCAGCAAATAAAAGTCCAGGACCAAGTGGCTTCACAGGTGAATTCTATTAAAAATTTAGAGAAGAGTTAACACCTATCCTTCTGAAACTATGCCATAAAGTTGCAGAGGAAGGAACACTCCCAAACTTATTCTATAAGGCCACCATCACAACGAAACCAAAGATACCACAAAAAAAAAAAAAATTCAGGCCAATATCATTGAGGAATGTAGATGCAAAATTCCTCAACAAAATACTATCAAACTGAATCCAGCAATACAGTAAAAGGATCATACACCATGATCAAGTGTGATTTATCCCAGGGAAGTAAGGATTTTTCAATATCTGAATCAATCAGTGTGATATACCACATTAACAAACTGAAGAATCTAAAAACCATGTGATCCTCTCAATAGATATAGAAGCTTTTGACAAAATCCAACACCCATTTCTGATTAAAAAAATAATAAAACAAAATGAGCATAGAGGGAACCTATCTCAACATAATAAAGGACGTATATGATAAACCCACAGCCAACATCATTCTCAACAGTGAAAATCTGAAAGAATTCCTGCTAAGATCAGGAAGAAGACAAGGATGTCCACTCTCACCACTTCTATTCAACATAGTTTTGGAAGTCCTAGCCTTGGCAATCAGAGGAGAAAAAGAAAGAAAGGGAATCCAAATTGGAAAGGAAGAAATAAAACTATCACTGTTTGCAGATGACATGATACTATACCTGGAAAATCCTTAAGACACTACCAGAAAATTGTTAGAGCTCATAAATGAATTTGGTAAAGTTGTGGGATACAAAATTGATACATAGAAATTGATTGTATTTCTATATTCTAACAACGAAAGATCAGAAAGAGAAATTAGGGAAACGATCCCATTTACCATCACATCAAAAAGAATGAAACACTCAGAATAAACCTACCTAAAGATGCAAAAGACCTGTACTCTGAAAACTGTAAGACTCTGATGAAAGAAATCAAAGTTGATACAGATAGAAAGATATACCATGTTTGTGTATTGGAAGAATCAATATTATCAAAATGATTATACTGCCCAAGGCAAACTACAGATTCAATGTAATTCCTATCAAATTACCAGTGGCATTTTTCACAGAACTATATTAGATTTTTTTTTAATTTGTACAGAAACACAAAAGACCCCGAATAGCCAAAGCAATTCTGAGAAAAAAAAAGTGAAGCTGGAGGAATCAGGCTCCCTGACTTCAGACTATACAACAAACCTGCAGTCATCAAAATAGTATGGTACTGGCACAAAAACAGAAATATAGATCAACAGAATAGGATAGAAAGTCCAGAAATAAACCAAAGCACCTATGCTCAATTAATCTATAACAAGGAGGCAAGAATATACAATGGAGAAAAGGCAGTATCTTTGATAAGTGGTGCTGTGAAAACTGGACACCTACATGCAAAAGAATGAAATTAGAACATTCTCTAACATCATATACAAAAAATAAACTAAAAATGTATTAAAGGCCTAAATGTAAGACTGGATACTATAAAACCTGTAGAGGAAAACACAGGCTGAACACTCTCTGAAATAAACCTCAGCAATATCTTCTCAAATCCACCTCCTAGAGTCTTGACAATAAAATCAAAAATAAACAAATGGGACCTAATTAAACTTAAACTTTTTCCCAGCAAAGGAAACCATAAACACTGCAAAAAGATAACCCACAGAATGGGAGAAAATATTTGCAAATGAAGCAACTGATGAGGTAGTAATCTCCAGAATATACAAACACTTCCTGCAACTCAATATAAAAAAGATCCAATAAAAAATGGGCAGAATATCCAAATAGACATTTCTCCAAAGAAGACATATGGATGGCCAAAAAGCTATGAGAAGATGCTCAGCATTACTAATTTTTCAAGAAACGCAAATCAAAACTACTGTGAGGTATGATCTTACACCAGCCAGAATGGCCATCATCAAAAAGTCTACAAATAGTAAATGCTGGAGAGGGTGTAGAGAAAAAGAAACCATCTTACACTGTTGGTAGGAATATACATTGGTACAGCCACTATGGAAAACAGTATGGAGGTTCCTCAAAAAACAGAAATAGAATTACGGTAAGATCCAGCTATCCCATTCCTGGATATCTATCCAGAGAAAACCACAATTTGAAAATATACATGCACCCCAGTGTTCATTACAGCACTATTTACAATAGCCAAGACATGGAAGCAACCTAAATGTCCAACAGAAGAATGGATAAAGAAGATATGGTACATATATACAATGGAATATTACTCAGCCATAAAAAAGAATGAAATCATGCCATTTGAAGCAGCATGGATGGACCTGGAAACTATCACACTAGCGAAGTTAGTCAGCGAAAGACAAACATCATAGGATAGCACTTATATGTGGAATCTTTTAAAAAAATAAGGATACAAATGAACTTATTTGCAGAACAGAAGCAGACTTGCAAACTTTGCAAAACTTATGGTTACCAAAGGGGGACAAGTTGGGGGTGGGAGAGATGGCCTGCGGGTTTGGGACTGGCATATGCACATAGATGTATATGGAATGATTGGCCAACAGGGACTGGCTGCTTAGCACTGATCATCTATGTGCAAAAAGAATCTGAGAGGAAATGGGTATGTGTTACATGTATGACTGGCTCACTTTGTTGTATAGCAGAAATTATCACAACCTTGTAAATTAACTATACCTCAATAAAACTTAAAAAAATCTAAAAGCGGAGTTCGCGTCATGGCTAAGTGGTTAACGAATACGACTAGGAACCATGAGGTTGCGGGTTTGATTCCTGACCTCGCTCAGTGGGTTAAGGATCTAGCATTGCAGTGAGCTGTGGGATAGGTTGCAGATGCGGCTCGGATCTGGCGTGGCTGTGGCTGTGGCATAGGCTGGCGGCTACAGCTCCAATTAGACCCCTAGCCTGGGAACCTCCATATGCTGCGAGTGTGGCCCTAGAAAAGGCAAAAAAAAAAAAAAAAAAAAAAGGACAAAAAATCTAAAAGGTTATTTTTATATGTAAATAATGAAAAGGTCTATATGTTTACATTTTGGCATGCAAAGATCCCTGTGAAATAGTTAAGTATAGAAAAATATTACAGGGTGGCATGGATGATAATTACCATTTTATTTAGAAATAATGTACAGGAGTTCCTGTCGTGGCGCAGTGGTTAACGAATCCGACTAGGAACCATGAGGTAGCGGGTTCGATCCCTGCCCTTGCTCAGTGGGTTAACGATCCAGCATTGCCGTGAGCTGT
>PVHT021183646.1:6543566-6605716 GCA_004024745.2 Catagonus wagneri | reverse complement strand
CACCCTTCTTCAGAGGCTCTGGAAAAGTACACTTCCAAGGCTCCCTTCTGAAATAAGGGTCTTTGGAACCACGGACTGGAGCTTGGGGCAAAGGTGAGCAAGTAGAGGTGAGGCCAGAGGAGCAGTGAGGAAGGAGATGTGCTAATTTTAGCATCTCTGATAGAGAGTCGCTCCAAGATCCCTATAACGTCCCCTCGCACATGCTTAGCTCTATCTTCTCTCCCCTGCCCCATTGACTGCAAGGCTAACACAGGCACTCACAGACTTCAGATTGCAACAAAATGCTTGAAATCTCTGCTGCTTTAAATAGAGGTGTTTGGCACCCTTTGGGATGGCAGGTCTGGCAGAGCTAGGCCCTCAGCATTCACCCTAGTTTAAGGCTCTGTGACAAAACCACTTGGACGCCAGCTTTCCCTTCAACCTCAGTGTCTCTAAGGTGGATTGTTTCTAAACCAGGCACCACCTCCTGTACCTGAAATCTTCCAGCTCAAATCCTGAGGGCTCTAGGATTCCTGCTCTGTCCTTTCTGTTATTTACCTCTCTCTTTCACCTCCTCTCCTTCTTCAGGACAAGGATTTGGGATACATTGTTAAAAGTATATTCTGTGAGCCCTTTATAGAATCATAGAACTCTATCCTTAAAAATAATATAAATACTAATAGCTCTTTTATTTGGTGTCTATTAAATACCAGTCACATTATGTGTGTATTTTTTCCTTAAAACAACCCTATGGGATGGCAATATCTGAAGGTTTAAACAGGGACTTGACAAAAGAAGATATACAAAAATGGCCAATAAGCACATGAATAGATGCCAGACATCATTAATCATCAGGAAAATGCAGATAAAAGCTATAATGAGATACCAAATTAAAAAGTCTGACGGTGCAAACTGTTGGCAGGGATATGGAGCTACAGGAATGCTCAAACACTGGCAACATGAAATTACTACTTCTTTGGAAAACAGTTTTGGCTGTTTATTTTTTTTAATTTTTTAAATTAAAGTATTGGTGCCAATTTCTGCTGTACAGCAAAATGACCCGGTCATACATGTATGTATATGTGTGTATACATATTTATATTTAAATTTACATATAAATTTAAATATAAAATACATATAAAGAATATGTATTTATTCTTTTTTATATTCTTTTTCATCATTATCTATCCTATCTCTATTCTCTGTGCTATACAATAGGACCATGTTGCTTATCCTTCCTAAATGTAAAAGTTTGCATCTACTAACCCCAAACTCCCACTCTATCCCTTTCCCTCCCCCAACCCCCTTGTCAACCACAAGTCTGTTTTCTATGTTTGTGAATCTGTTTCTGTTTCATAGATATTTCATTTGTGCAATATTTTAGATTACGCCTATAGGTGATATCATATGGTATTTATCTTTCTTTTTTGACTTACTTTACTTATTATGATAATCTCTAGTTGCATCCATGTTGTTATGAATGGCATTATTTTGTTCTTTTTTATGGCCGAGTAGTATTCGATTGTATGTATGTACCATATCTTCTTAATCCATTGTCTTTTGATGGACACTTAGGTTGTTTCCACATCTTTCACTAATAGTGCTACTGTGAACATAGGGGTGGATGTATCTTTTTGAATTATGTTTTTTTCTGGATATTGTCCTAGGAGTGGGATTGCTGAATCGTATGGTAATTCAATTTTTAGTTTTCTGAGGAACGTATATACTGTTTTACATAGTGGTTGCACCAACTTACATTCCCACCAACAGTGTAGAGGGGTCTCCTTTCCTCCACACCCTCTCTTGCATTTGTTATTTGTAGATTTATTAGTCATGGCCATTCTGATGGGTGTGAAGTAGTACCTTATTGCAGTTTTGATTTGCATTTCTTTAATAAGTAGTGATGTTGAGAATCTTTTCATGTGCCTAATGGCCATCTATATGTCTTTAGAGAAACATCTGTTTAGGACTTCTGCCCATCTTTCGATTGGATTTTTTTGTTGTTGTTGAGTTATATGAATTGTTTGTATATTTGGAGATTAAGCCTGTGTAGGTTGCATCACTGGTGAATATACTTTCCCATTCTGTAGGTTGGCTTTTTTTTTTTTATGATTTCCTTTGCTGTGCAAAAGGCTGTAAGTTTGATTAGGTCCCATTTGTTTATTTTTATTTATTTCTACAGTGTCAGGAGACTGACCTAACATAACATTTGTGTGATTTATGTCAGAGAATGTTTTGCCTGTGTTCTTTTCTAGGAGTCTTTTGGTTCTTATGTTTAAGTCTTTAAACCATTTTGAGCTTATTTTCTGTATGATATGAGAGTACATTCTAATTTCATTGATTTACATGCAGCTGTACACGTAAATTTTCCCAGAACCACTTGCTGACGGGACTTTTTCCCATTTTATGTTCTTGCCTCCTTTGTTGAAGAATGACAGTAGGTGTTTGGGTTTATTTCTGGGATCTCTGTTCTGTTCCATTGATCCGTATGTCTGATTTTGTACCAATATCACACTGTTTTGATTACTATAGCTTTGTGCTATTGTCTGAAGTCTGGGAGAGTTATGCCTTCTGTTTCTTTTTCCTCAGAATTGCTTTGGCAATTCTGGGTCTTTTATGGTTTGTCTGTTTCTTATAAAGTTATATATATATACAAACCAAATAATGCAACTGTTCTCCTAGTATATTTCTTCTCAACAGAAATAAAATGTCTACTAAATTACTTGTGTAAAAATTTTCAAGGAGTTCCTGTTGTGGCTCAGCAGGTTAAGAATCTGACCTAGTATCTATGAGGATGCAGGTTTAATACCTGGCCTTGCTCAGTGTGTTAAGGATTTGGTGTTGCTGTGAGCTGTGGTTTAGGTCACAGATGGCTCAGGTCCTGCATTGCTGTGTCTCTGGCACAGGCCTGCAGCTGCAGCTCTAATTCAACCCCTAACCTAGAAACTTCCATATGCTGCCACAGGTGCAGCCTGAAAAGACAAAAAAAAAAAAAAAAAGAAAGGAATTTCCATAGCAATTGTATTCTTAATAAGCCCCAAGCTGGAAATGGCCCAAATGTCCATCAGCTTTTGAGTGGAGAAACAAAATGTGGTGTATCCACATAATGGAATGCCTCAGTGATAGAACGTAACAAACTATGGAGAGGTATATATTAGTTTTCTATGCTGAGTAACAACCACTACAAGCTTATTGACATAACATAGATGATGTCTCGCATTTTCTGTGGGCCAGAAGTCTGGGCACAGCTTAGCCAGGTCGTCTGCAAGACTTCAGTCAAGATGTCATCCAGGGATGGCTTGGTTCTTATCTTGAGGCTTGACTGGAAATGGAACCATTTCCAAATTCATGCAAGGTGTTGGCAGAATTCATTTCCTTGTAGCTGGCTGTAAGATAGGGCCTTGGTTTCTTACTAGTTATCAGCCAGAGGCCACCCTCAGCTCCTGGAGGTTACTCAAAGTTTCTTGTCACCTGGCTCTTTCTGTTGGTAGTCTCACAGCATTACAGCTTTCTTCTTTAAAGCAAGCAAGGAAGAAAGAGAGTGAGTCCCCTGGCAAGATGTCTTGAAACATGATCACGAGAGTGATATCACACCACCTTTGCTGTATCTAGAAGCAAGTCCCAGGTCCAACCCACACTCAGGTCACTCAGGGGAGTGGATTATATAAGGGCATGAACACCAGCAGTCAGGACGTCAGGACTCAGGTAGGCTACTTCATAGTTCATCCTCCACAACACAGATAAATTTCTTTTTTTTTCTTTTTTCTTTTTTTGCTTTTTAGGGCCATACTTGCGGCATATGGAGGTTCCCAGGCTAGGGGTCCAATTGGAGGTACAGCTGCACCTACACCACAGCTCACGGCAATGCCAGATCCTTAACCCACTGAGCGAAGCCAGGGATTGAACCCGCAATCTCATGGTTCCTACTCGGATTTGATTCCATTGTACCACAACGGGAACTCCAACACATATAAATTTCAAAGACATTGTGTTGTGCAGAAGCTAGATACAAAAGACTGCATACTTTATAATTTTATTTATATGAAATTTCACAATAGGCAAAACTAATATATAGTCGCTGAAATACCAGTGGTTGCCTAGAATCAAGGAAATGGGTCAGGAGGTTCATTGTAGAGGAGTACAAGACAACTTTTTTTGTTATAAAAGTATATATTTTGTTTGGTATAGTGGTTATATGGGTGTATACATTTGTCAGAACTCATCACATTGTACATTTTAAATGGGTACAAATCATTCCTCTATAGAGTGTATTTTTTTAGAGTATATTTTTTTAAACAGCCCTCTGAATTGCACATTTGTATTGCTATTTGACCTATGAGGAAAATTGAGGTCCAAAATTTGCCCATAGTCACACAGCTGGCAGAATTTCGATTCTGGGCCAGGTCTAACTACAAGTCCATTTTCTCTTCCTCTGTGCATGGCTCCTAATTTTCTTCCAAACTGCCAATGTCACAAAGGAGAAAATGGGGACCTTGAGAGCTAAGGAAACATTCCCCGGGCCTCATAGAAGTGGCAGAAAGTTTCAGTCTTGTATTTCTTATTCCAAGTCAAAAGTTCTTTGTACCATTGGATCTGACAGACCTCTTTAAAGCCTTGTAGCAGATTTTAAGAGTTATTATTGCGTTTTAAATTTGTCCATATGTGTCATTGTAAATACACTTAACAATGTTGTTTTTTTAAAGCACAAAATCCTATGCGTCAGTTCTTTAAAAGCACAACATATGGTCATCCATGAAGATAAAGGCTTCAGAAGGTGTGCTGTAACTGTTGGTTGCTTGCCTTCTTTCTTGCCTCCTAAATCCTGAGTTTATCTAGGTGTTGGCAGTATACTTCAAGGAAACATAGTTCCCCTCTAGTGCCAGGGGATCTTGGTTTGTTTCAGCCAGTTGTGGTCATTCTGCTCCCACTGAGAGAGATGTGTTTAGGAAAGAGCCTGAAATGCAGTTCTGACCAGTAAACCCTGAGAGTCACCTGCCAGCAGATTCTGGAAAGTCTACCACGCTTCTTAAAAGCCACAAAAGGATGCCTCACTGATGATATGAAGGGATAGTGTGAGGACATAAGTCCTTGCCTGCAAGTAGGAATGAGAAAGACATTTAAGTCCTTAAGGATGATGCTGAGCCTCTATTTCACTTACAGCTGTGACTGCCCATCTCGGTAACGTAATACATTTTCTTTGTTGCTTTAGTCGGCACAGTTATTTGCAGCCAAAATCATCTTGTATACAGAAGATATAAGCAGATATTGTCAAACACATTTTTTGCACCCAATTCCATAACGCATAAAATTCTTTTAAGTACTTGTATGCATTGCAATACATTTACAATTGGTCACAGGCAATTGATGCTATACATAGTGTGAATGCTAATATTAGTTTCATTTTTAGAAATGTGTGATAATAGCTGAAGATTAAGGGAAAAAAACCTAATTGTCAGTTTGTAGGGAATCAGTTAAGTAAATTAGGATAGAGCCATATAATGAGATACAATTACAAATAAAGAAGCATCTCCATTTGTACTGATATGAAGTGATTTCCAAGATATACCAAGTAGAAAAACTAGAGTCAGAACAGTATACAAAATACTTTAAAGTGTGTGGTCATGGAGAAACATTTGAAGTTCATTTCCAGGAATATTGTGGTATAAGAAAGGAACTTTGTAGGTGGATGCAAGACCTTCCCCCATAGATGGGCCAACTGAGGACAGCAAGCGATGGTGGGTCTATAAGAAGCCATGCAACTGGCAATGGCAGGAAAGCTATACATTGTGGTGGTGGACCAACAGCATGGAAATGGCTCACAAGATCATTGCCTTGGTGCAAAACCATCAAGGATTGGGTGGGGTTACAGGAGGGCTGCTGTTTGTGGTCTCATATACATAAGATACCTATTTTCAATATACTGAAGACATTTTTATAAAAGATATACATGGAAACTCTGACATGTCTCACAAATAAATGCTACCTACCCATCAGCATCAATATTTAGCTAACATGACTAACATTTATCAGGGCTCACTGTGTGCCAGATACTGGCCTCGGCTTTTTATCTGAATTGGCAGATTCAGACCTCATAGCAGCACTATGAGGTGTATGTCATTGTTATCATCCTCTTTTTCTTTACAGATAGGTAAACTGAGGCATAGAAATTTTGACTAATATTCCAGGATCACACAGCTATTAAATGGTAGAACCAGGGCTTAAGCCAAAGTCCATGTCCTAAAGGGTCTACTAATTGACTTCTGGGGTTATTTAAAGGGTTAAATGTGTTTGTGTGTGCTTACCAGTGTTGGCCTTAACCACTAGTTCCCAAACAGCGGTCCATGCATCAGCAGTATTAGACATTTGTTAGAAGTATACCTAAATTCTTAGAAATGCTGCCTAGGTTCAGCTAGACCTGGTTTTATGTGACCATCCCATGCTGACATCTTCCTTAGCTGGGTATGAGTATATGTGAGGTCCCACCCAGAAAGGGAAAAGAAGAAATCCATGCCAGCTGAACCTTGAGGAAAGATAGCTCAGTATTGAATACGTAGCTCCCACCTTGCTTTCATGCCCAGCAGGTATTTATTGACCACCATATAGACTTTGCAGGAAATTATCCTGTGATCTATCAGTGATGTCCTAGGTGGGCTTAGTGAGTTCCAAGAGCCTACCATTCCAAGGCTGACTGTGCCATCTGTACACACCAAAACCAGCAAAGAACTTCTTCCTCTCAATACAGCTGCTCCATGGGACAGAGATCTCAGACTCCTTCCTTCTTCAGTGCCGTTCACATAGTAGTAGTAGATGCTCAGCAAAGTCTATTGATGAAGAACTCACCACAGTTCACCAGGTGGCAGCTGTCTTTTTTGCAAAGAGCACTTAATAGGTGTTCACAGCCTTAGCTGTTTCTTAAAGTCACTGGGAGAACTTCTAAAAACCCTCAGCCTGGGCCAATCACACTAGAATATCTGGGGGCAGAGGAAGAAGGGGGAAGACAGACAAGATGTGAATAGTTTTGAGAACTCTCCATGTGATTCTAAGGTGCAGCCATGATTGAGAACCCCTAAAACTAGTGTGGAAAAGCCACATTGCAGAGGGTTGCCTGATAACCACCAGACCAGCAAAGAGTCACATTTGGAGCCACAGTGGGTGAAACCGAGACGGCTTCCTCGGAAGCTGCCTTCCACTTCTTAGACTGAGCCTGTGAGCCTAGCTGAAAGCAGCCAAAATCCTGTCTTAAGAAGTTCCTGTGCACAGTGAAAGGTGCAGCTGGAAGTGTTTATGCTAGAAACGGTGAATGGGTGATAGTCCTAAAAATTATTGCCATATGTCTTCAGCAGGGAGGGCAGGGCCCACAGTTGTTCCTCCACCCCCTGTAGCTTCTCTTTCATCACGGCTCTGTCCTAACCCATGGGAGCCCCCAGAGTAACTTCGTTAGGTTAATTTTATTGAGCATCTATATTCTTTGCCATAGGCCAGGCCCTGGAAATGCAGATATAAATCCAGCATCACCCTTTTCCTGATGGAGTTCACAGTCTAGTAGGAGAAATGAGAAGTAAATTGACAGGTAGGATATGATGCAATAAGGGTCAGGATGGAAAGTGGTACAGAAAAGTGAGGGTTTAGAGGAGGGAGTGAGGAGGGGGCTTAGGGGGCCCCTGAAGTCTTCTGAGATGTAACAACACTGAGGCATTTTTCTTTTTCTTTTGAAATACTCATATATATATATATATATTTTTTTTTAATTTGGAATAACTTTAAACATAGAGTTGAACACACCAATTTAACACATATTAACATTTTGCCATATTTACTTCAGATCCTTTAAGAAAACCAAGTCTAAACTGTTTAAAACACAGGACAAGTGCAGAGACTACTATAGCAAACGCCTGTGTACTGAGGTGGTGACGCGTGGCCACTGGCTCTGCAGGGTGGTACTGGAGAGGTGACTTAACCTCTCTGTGCCTCTGTCTTATTAAAATAAAACAAGTACCTCAAAAGGTAATTGTCAGAAAACAGAAACAGTCTCATAGATATGGAGAACAGACTTGTAGTTGCCAAGAGGTAGGGGAGAAGGGGTGGGATGGACTGGGAGTTTGGGGTAATAAATCCCAACTATTACACTTAGAATGGATGGACAGTAAGATCCTGCTGTATATCACAGGGAACTATATCTGGTGTGCTGGAATGGACCGTGATGGAAAATACTATTTTTAAAAAATGTATATATATGTATGACTGAATCACTATGCCAAACAGCGGAGTTTGTGAGATGTGACTCGCCGTGGCATGTGGATCAACTATACTTTAATAAAAACTTAGGTAATCATCAAAATTAATTAAAGTAAAGCTCTTTAAAAGGCAAAAGTTCCGTGCACACACTATATTTTTAACAAATACTAGCTGTTGTTATCCGTGTTCTCATGACTCCACTAGTCAAATCTTAACATTCTGCCACATTTGTTTTAGATGAATTTATAAGAGAAGTAGGATGTCATAGATGATTTAAAGACTTTCTCTACATGTCCCCTGTTCTGACTGCTGAATCAGAGTACCAGTTAGCCAGAAGGTGAGAGTGGGGATGCCCCCTGCAGGGCACAGGGCAGCAGAAAGCCTGACATCTGAGCAAAACCTCCAGTGTGGTCAGAGAGGAAGGTGACCAGAGCACAGGGGAGGAGGCTGGAGAGGCTAGGCACAGCGGGGGAGACCATCAGGAGCCTAGACAGTGCCCTTGAACCCCACCTGGGAGCCATTTCTCCCCAGAGGATCCACCCAACTCTCTCCTCTCTCCCAGGAATCTCTCAGCATCCCTTTTAATGGCTCCTTTCAAAACATAAGCTGAAAAAGTAGATGGAATGAAGAAACCTCACCCACACTTGCTCCTCAGTCTGGAAAATTCCACTCTGTATGGGCTAGCTTTGAGAGAAGAGGGGAGTCCCAGGGGAGCTACAGAAGGAAGCTTAGGCCCCCTGAAGTCATTGCCTGAGTGCCCCAGAAGCAGGAAATGCGTGATTTAGGGCTGCAGCTCAGCCCCCCTTGGCCCCAAGTCTGTTACAGTGAACAGTTAGTCAGGGGAAGAAGTCTTTCTGGGAACTCTGTACCTACCAGGTGGATACTTCTCACCGAGTAAGCTGACAAGAGAACCCCCAACTTGTCCAAGAGTTGACCCAACAGCAGCACAGAGTGGTTTGTCAGATGTTTGTGGGGAAGGCCTTGGTTGTAAGTATACACTAGCCCCCAGCCTTAGTTGGAAATGTCACCCCACAGCAGTACCATCATTTTTTATCTCAAAATGGGTTTTCCCCCATCTTGCCCTCCCCTCCACTTTGCCAGCATCCGTTCCAGCCGCTGCTGAGGAACAGCTGCTCTGAGGCCCATCTCTCATCAGCTGCCTTATCTCCCTGATGGATAATGTTCCCCTTCCCCCGCAGCGGCAGCCTGGCAGGAGGCCTGCCCCAGTGTGGATCAGGCTGCTGACAGCGCTTGAATCCCAGGCAGCTGTCAGAGAGCAGGACGCCCTCTTGGCCCCCATGTCGGGTGAGGGGTAACTCCCCTGCCTCATGGAAACATGCCACCCTGAGGCCCCACAGTCATGGTGAGCCACAGCTCACAAACTCAGCCATTCCAGGTGCACCCCAGCACTGCCTGGATGCAGTCATCATTCTAGGTGCTGGGGAAACAGGTCTGTGGGTCCCGCTTCACAGGGATGGGGACTGTTTACGAGAGGTGTGACTTGTATTAATAGTACAGACTTGTATATTTCATACTTCTGTGACCAAGAGATCATGTTTAACCATGCCAGGTCTTGGTTTTTCCCATCTGCAAGAGGGTCTAATGATTGTTTTGTGTAGATACTGTGGCTCTCTGCCCAGACCTCTTGAGCCAGCTGGTGCTCCCGTCCCCAGCACTGTGAGTGCTATGGTAATGCACTATCCCCCAGAAGCCACGATGTCTCATATTTGTACCTCTGGCCATCCCCAGACCCTTTGACTTATGGTAACAGCATCCCTGAGCAACCAAAGGGCTATCTCCCTCTGCTACCACTCCCTCTCCCATCAGGAGAACTGGTAACTGACTGATACTGGGGACTCCAAAGCCCAGGCCTCTTTCCTCAAGATGGGACAACTCCATGGGACTACTTATGCTCCAGAAATCTCTGTGGATCAAGCCAAGGCTAGACCTTACCCACAACTACATCTGTCCTCATCCCCTTCCTGTCCTGCCTTCCTCACCCCCATACAGCTTCTCCTCAAGAGCACACCCTCGTCCATGAATCATGGACTTTTGGAAGCCTGTTTTGGATGCTGCTTTTAGGAGACCCAACCCAAGACAAGTACCCACCTCACAGCATCCAACCCAAGCCTGCTTTGGATGCTGCTTTTAGGGGACCCAACCCAAGACAAGTACCCACTTCACAGGCTTTATAAGTGGATTCAAAACTCCCCTTGTAGGTGCCTGGCACTCAGCAAGTACCCGATAGTCAGTGACTGTGATTCACATAAACCACCACTACATGACAGAACGTCACAGGGGAACTTGGACAGATACGGCCAAGTGGTGGGTATTGATAGCCTGGGTTCCAAGTTTGGAACTGGAAGCAGTTATCCAAGGAAGGGCCCTTGGAGGTCACTTAGCCCAACAGTCCTCTTACCAGTGAGGAAACTGAAGCCCAGAGAAGCTGTAATACCAAAGACCCACACAGTCAGGGACAGAGCTGGGACTAGACTGCATTCCCCACCCCACCCCACCCCACCCACTCTTCCTGGTCTTTTGGCGACTCGAGGATCCTTAGTCCCTGCTAGTGGTGGAGGTGCTTCTGAATTTAGGTGAGCCAGGACCCTGAGATGGGAAGTCAGAGCACATTTTATTTCCACGTGCACCTGCTAATACTGCACACCTGCCAGGCACTCAGAGACGTGGTATACACAGACGTACATACAACCAGCCCATGACTGTTTAGAGACCTTTACTGCCTCAGTGTGTGCCTGTGTGTGTGTGTGTATGTGTGTGTGTGTGTTGGCTGACTTTTATCTCAGGAAGTAAACAATACTAGCGCATTCTCCAGGGGATGTTTTATTAAGAGTGAGCTTTGAAAGACCATTGAGGGCAGGCAAATGGGCAAGAGCATGCCTGGACTTGCCTTTTTCTGTATTAAACACATAGGGATATTCTGTTTTTTGGGTTTTTTTTTTTTTTTGCTTTTTACTTTTTGCTTTTTGGGGTCATACCTGTGGCACATGGAGGTTCCCAGGCTAGGCGTCGAATCGGAACTACAGCTGCCAGCCTACACCACAGCCACAGCAGCGCAGGATCTGAACCACATCTGTGACCTACACCACAGCTCACAACAACGCCAGGGATTGAACTCGCAACCTCATGGTTCTTTTCTGCTGTGCCACAATGGGAACTCCCATAAGAATATTCTTAATTTCCACAGTGTTCTTTCAGAATAGGCTGCTGTCCTTTGCATTTTCTCCAAGTATGCACAGAGTACAAATATGAGACATCGTGGCTTCCGGGGGATAGGTCCCATGTGGTTGGAATGCAGAGTGCATATCATCCAGGTGACCATAGATGGCCACAGTGAAACTGGAGAAGTAGAGCTTTTCAAACCGGACCAGACTCAGGGTTCTGTGTGTCATGCTTCAGTCTGCACACAATGGGCAGCCGCCAAACCCTTTGTCCAGGAGAGCAACATCCAGATGTGTGACCTGCAAAAATGTCTCTGGGCAGCGTGGAGAGGAGACTTGAGAGGCAGGGCAAGATCCCTGCTCCCAGGTAGAGGCAGCTTCGAACAGGTGAAGAGTTAAGTAGGACCAGAACTTGTAAGCTGTCGGGAGACGCTGCGTGGGTAATATCCACATGAGCAAGACATACTTAAGGTGACAAGAACGGAGGATAGGGAGAAATCGTGAGGCAGTGGTGGGATTTGAGTTGGAAGTTCTGAGAGGCAATTTCCTAAGCACAGGGAGTGGTGTGGACAGAGTGAGGTATTGTTGGGTGGAAAACGAGTGTGGGGGACAGCAGGGCTGTGGACCTGGGTGGAACGGTGTCCTAGGAGCACAGAGGAGATGGAGCTAAGGGGAGGCCCAGGATACTTTCCAGGAGCACCGGGCTCTAGGGGAAGAAGTATGGACTCCTGCCTGTGGGCAGTGAGGCTGCTGTGGGTTTTGAACAGCAGAGTGGCATGAGGGAAGCAGGATTTCAAGTTTAGAGAAGGAGTGGAATGCAAGAGGGAGGATGGGAAAGTAACCCCCCCTCCACCAAGTTGGAGACAATACACTGCCTGCTTTCAGGCCCTATTCCCCCATCCAGACACGTTTGGTTTGCACATACAACGTGGTCCCATATTTTTTAATGGGAAATTTCGCACAAAAGATTTCACATAAAAGGCAGGTTTCTGGCTTCATTTGAAAATCAGAGGATTTGTTAGGACCGTACCAAGTATTTCCACATGGCTGCCATATGCTGGAGCTGGGTCACAACTACTCCCTTTAGGTGCAGCCTTGGGTTTCATTGGAGTTTTTCCCATAGCGGTTCTGCTTTATTTATTTTTGGTGGCGATAGGCGTGGTGATTTTTAAAAAATTTTTAATGAACCATTGACATTTAAGTAACCGAGAATTTCCTATAAATATCTAGAGCTTCTTTAGAAGGTCATTAGGGCCACCTGAGACCTCATTCCTATGAGGCCTTTACAGCTAGAGCCTGGGCCATTTTCCATTCACAAGCCCCCACTTCCAGCTTTCCACAGAGGCCTGTGTTAGCTGCCATTTATCATGAGGTTGGACTCTCCTATAGGAAGACAAAATGCTTTTAATGCTCAAATCGTTATCAAAAGTGGGAAAATAAAAAAGTGAAATGAAAGAGTAAAGGGACATGCATGCTTCCAGAAAAGGTTGAAGAGAGTGTTGTGGAAATGAAGAGTATTCCCGTGTTTAATTTGGGAACCATGAGATTATGTGTTAGAAGAAGACCAATGAGGGCACTGCTAGAAAACGTGGGCCCACCACTCCCCAGCCCCCCGCCAGCGTGACATTACCTGCTTGGGTCCTGTTGGCATTTAGCCTGGGAATCCTTGGGCCGGAGGCTGGGAAATGACTTCACACTCAGTTTGGATTCTGAGCTGCAGGGAGGAGGAAGAGGAGGGACTTGGGACCCAGGTTTAGGAGCTGAGGGTGTACTGAGATGTCCTGGGCGTGAGGCAATAGGAGGGAAAACCGGAGTGAGAGAGGGGAACAGGAAGTGTAGGGCAAAATCCTAGACACTTCTGGAGGGGAGCTGGCTCCTTACATGGGGGAATCACAGGTGACCTCAGGGTGACAGATCCTGGGTTCCTGAGAACATGGGAGGGTGCTTTAAACAAGTCAGAAGATCCCCTCCGCACTGGGGGAGGCTGATGACCTGGGGCTCAAGTGCAGCTCATCTGAGGTGATGAGGACAGCCCTGGTGGCAGCTCGATCATGCACATCAGTTTTGAAGCACGCAGGTCTCATGTAAACCTTGTTCTTGTGTAATCTCTCGGTGCCTTAGTTTCTTTTTTTAAATTATTTTATTTATTTACTTTACCTTTATTTTTCCTCATTTATAATTGATGTAGAGTTGACTGACAATGTTATACTAGTTTCGGGTATACAATATAGTGATTCGATATTTTTATGGATTATTGATGCCTTAGTTTCTTGAAAAATAAGAGTGTCAGTAGTTTCCTTCTTGTAGGGTCATTGTGAAGATTAAAGATAACACAGTTAAAAGCCTAAAAATGACTCCTGGTGCAGAAGAAGTGCTCTGTAAATCTGAGTCATTTCCACTGTGGCCTGTGAGGACAAGGTGGGTAAACATGCCGAATGGAGGTGACTTCACAGGGCAGGGAAACAACACCGAGCCTTGGAGTAGAGCCAAAGGGAGGTGAAGACAGACGGCACAGTGAGGGGCCAGGAGGAGGCAGCTGGGAAGCCAGGAGAGAGTGTCTTCAAGGCAGGAGGATGGAGATCGTGCCACGGAGTCCACAAGGACCAGGGTGAATTTCCCCCAGAGAACTCTTGGCACCTTCTAGGGACATTTGTCACAACTGGGCATGGGGGTGCAATTGCATCAAGTGGGCAGGGGCCAGGGGTGTTCTTAACACCCTACAATGCTCCAGGCAGCCCCCCAGCAATGAAGAATTATCCAGGTCCAAAGGTCATAATGCCGAGAGTGGGAAGCCCTTCTCTAGAGCCAGCAGATTCCAGGTTTGGCTTGTGGTTCCACCAACAACACCTGTGTAACCCCCCAACCCCCACCCCAGTAAGCCCTGATTACTCTGTGCCTCAGTTTCCTGATGTAGAAAGTGGGGATAAAAATCACAGCTGCTTCAGAGGGTTCTTGACAGGCTTAAATGAGTGAAGATATAGAAGGCTTAGAATAGAGGTTCATCATTCATTAGAAATTGAGGGCCTAGCAGCATCCATTAGATCTTGGGGTTTGGCCCTTAGGAATGACCACAGTACAGTTAGGGTGGAAAGCGGTCTGTCAGCCAGATGCAGAAGGTGTGGAGATGGGTACGTGGGAATCGGGGTTAGCAGGCACAGACTGTAGCAAGAGGAGGAAGGCAAAGACTAGTTATGGCTCTCAGGCCAAGTGGAGGGGACTTCTTTTACATTCATTCATTTATTTATGCCACATTGTACCAAAAATGGAAAATTTCAAAACAAATCACCCACAGCCTCACCACCTCCATAAATTAGTGATGTTCCACCTCCCCTTCCAGGCCTGTCATTTTCATAGTGCGTCAGTCATAACACAGATTCTCTTTTCTATTGTTTTATGTCATGTGAAATTGTCCCATAAGCATTTTCCATGAAGTTACATCATTGTTACATTTATCATTTTTTCTGAAATGAAGATAAACCTCATTGTTTTTTCCTAGTCGTAAAATTGCTTTGTGCTCTTTTTTTAATGCAGAGAGTACCAAAAAGTCTGAAGAAGAACGTAAAAACCCCCACTTCCCACCCCACCCTTCAGAGATAGCCAGCCTCACATTTCAGTGAACATCCTTCCAAACAAGCCTCCATGTATTTATCTGCGTGTTGAATTGTTAACTCTTTTACGTAAATATGAACATTTCTTAACTGTTGATTCCTTTTCAGCCTCGAAGCTAAGGTTTTCTTATTGTTGGGGTTGGGGTTGTTTGGGGAAGTGGGGAGCGGGCTGTGGATGGATGCACACAATAACAAAGGAAGCCAGGAAGCTGCTGGAAAGAGGAAACACTGGGGTGTGCAGTGGATTCGTTTCCTGAGGCTGCTGTAAGTCAGTACCAGAGGTTGGGCAACTTAAATAACACCAGAAATCTGTTCTGTCATGGTTCTGGAGGCGAGAAGTCTGAGCTCAAGGGGTCCTCAGGGTCACCCTCCTTCTGTCCTTTCCTCCTCCCAGCCTCTCGGAGTTGCCAGCAATCCTTGACATTACTTGACGTGTGGACACATTACTCCAATCTTTGGCTCCTTCATTACATGGTCTCCTCGTCCTCTCTCTGTCTGTGTCCAGATTTCTCTCTTCTTGTAAAGGTCCCAGTCACTGGATCAGGGCCCACTCTGCTCCACTAGGACCTCACCTTTACTTGATTAAATCCACAGAGATCTGTTTTCAAAGAAGGTCACACAGACAGGTATCAGGGCTCAGGACTTCACCCTGTCTTTTGAGCCCATAACAGTTCAGCCCATAACATGCAGGATCCCCAGGGTGATGGAGAAGGAGGAGGATAAAGCAAGGGTGGAGCAGCAAGGACTCCTTCTCTGAAATGAAAGCGAATGAAGAGATGGGTTTGAGACCGGGATTCTGAGGCTGAGAAGGAAGACGGGGAAGCCTACTTCCTCCAGCAACTCATGTCTGCGTTTTATTAACCTCCTGGTAGTTTACAAAAAGAGCCCCGGGATTCATCAGAGAGCCTGGCTGTTCGTAAACCCCGCCAGGCCCCTTCCCCACCGTCATCACGCCGTGCAGCTGGCAGCTGCTGTGCGGGCCCCACAGACCTCACTGCAGCATCCTGTTGTCCGCTCCTCTCCAGATTCTTGGTTGGCTGCCACCTAGTTTCTTTTAGGCCTGGACTAATTTCTTGCAGCCCTCAGGCTGGGGGGAAGCATCGCTAATTCCCAAAGTTCTTCCATATGGCCCATTCAAAGCCCTCTTCCATATGGCCCATTCAAAGCCCTCTGTCTGCCGAGCGTACACATCACCCCCGTTCTATCATTGCTGAAGGTAGTGGTCCTTAAGTCTTCAGGAGTGTGGTTATCCACTCTCCCGCTTTCCTTGAGACAACTGTTTTTGCTGGTTTGCTCAGTTCTGTCTTTTTTTTTTCTTTTTTTAAAATCTCGGATGATTTTTATTTTTTCCATTATAGCTGGTTTACAGTGTTCTGTCAATTTTCTACTGTACAACAAGGTGACCCAGTCACACATACACATATACGTTCTTTTTCTCACATTACCCTCCATCAGGCTCCATCATAAATGACTAGATATAGTTCCCAGTGCTATGCATCAGGATCTCATTGCCTATCCAATCCAAAGGCAATAGTTTGCATCTATTAACCCAAATTCCCAGTCCATCCCACTCCCTCCCCCTTGGCAGCCACCAAGTCTGTTCTCCAAGTCCATGAGTTTCTTTTCTGTGGGAAAGTTCATTTGTGCCATATATTAGATTCCAAATATAGGTGATATCGTATGGCATTTGTTTTTCTCTTTCTGACTTACTTCACTTAGTATGAGAGTCACTAGTTCCATCCATGTTGCTGCAAATGGCATTATTTTGGTTTTTTTATGGCTGAATAGTATTCCACTGTGTATATATACCACATCTTCTTAATTCTTTCATCTGTTGATGGACATTTAGGTTGTTTCAATGTCTTGGCTATTGTGAATAGTGCTGCAGTGAACATATGGGTGCATGTGTCTTTTTCAAGGAAAGTTTTGTCTGGATGTATGCCCAAGAATGGGATACCTGGGTCATATGGTAGTTCCATATGGTTTTCTGAGGTACCTCCATACTGTTTTCCATAGTGGTTGTTGCTCAGTTCTCTTAGTCTCCTTTCCACAGATTTGGAACCGAAGCTTGAATTTTCAGAGGTTGAGGGAGTTGGAGAAGGATTGTAACAAGTGTGGAGAGGTTAAGAGGATACCTGAAGTCTCTGCCGGTGGATGCAGTTGTGAGGAAATCTGGAACCTTCCCAGGCATGGCTGGGGTCAGGTCTGGGTGTGATGGATCGGCATGTGACCAAATCATCAACATTGTCACCCATAGTCCACCTGGCTCTTGGAGAACAGGGGACTGCTACAAAACAGCAGTCAAGTGGCTGAGAATAACAAGGTTTCTGCTTATTAACTTAGGTCCCAGGCAAAGCTCAGCTAAAATGTGTTGCCACTTCAGGCATCTGCTTTTTTTTTTTGCTTTTTGCTTTTTAGAGACTCACCTGCGGCATATAGAAGTTCCCAGGCCAGGGGTCAAATTGGAGCTACAGCTGCCAACCTACACCACAGCCACGGCAACACCAGATTGGAGCCGCATCTTTACCACAGCTCACAGCAATGCCAGATCCTTAACCCATCAAGCGAGGCCAGGGCTCAAACCCACATCCTCATGGATACTAGTCAGATTCGTTTCTGCTGCACCAAAATGGGAACTCCTACTACATCAGGCTTCTAAGCATATTAAGGGAATTATTATACTTCTGCAATGGTTAAAGGTCACTTAGCCTTTGCCTTCCACCCCTCCTTAACACTGAAGCACCTAGTAATCTCCCAGCAGGGTTCACTTGTCCCATTTCTACCATTTAATCACACGTTGTCCTTGATATCCTCTCTAGTGCCAGCTGCCACAGCTGAAAAAGATCTGGGATCAGAAACCCAAGTAATATAGCTCATAGTAAGTCTAAATAAGGGACAGCCTCCAGCCAGGATGTGCCAGTTTGTATAGGACCAAAGGAGGCTTTCTTGCCCAGGCATGAAAGACACAGGGCTTGGGCCCATTGAGTCAGTGGAGACAGAAGGATGGGAAGGGGTTCGTGAGAGTTATGGGGAATTTTTACCCAACCTCATCTCTTGCCGCCACCTCATCAGCCCTCATACTACAGCCATGGAGCCAACTGCAGCTTTGACACTTCCTCCAAGTGTCAGCGAGAGCAGTGGTGATGGCAAGCACCAGACCCAATTCACACGCATAGGCAAAAAAGAAAACTTAATAGCTCCCGGAACTCAGAAAATAAAGGTGGTTCTGGTGTCAGGCTCGGCACGATTCAGGGACTTAATGATGCAGAAAGGCTTTTGTCTCCCTCCCTGCCTTGTTCCCAGGGGCACAGCTGTTACAGATGGGATTCCTCCATGGAGCTGGAAGATGGTGTTCACCAGCCCAGGCGGTGTCGCTCCGGCTTCACTGGCCACTCAGAGAATTGTGATGGGCACATTTAACACTAGCAACGCAGTCCTTAGACCAGTTACTGCACAAGGAAATACTCTAATTGGAGAGTATTTTATCATGGGGTCTGTTCCGCCCCCCCCCCCCGTCAAAAAAAAATAGAAAGACACTGAACAGATGAAACAAAACCAGCACAGTCCACTACACCACCACCTCAGGGGTGTGTTCATTCAGTTGCAGGTGCAGTCCCTCCACGTGGAAACCGCCCTCCCAATTTTTGCATTTTTTTTTAATTTGTTTTTTGTTTTTGTTTTTGTTTTTGTGTTTTAGGACTGCTCCTTCGTCATATGGAAGTTTCCAGGCTAGAGTCTAATTCCAAGCTCTAGCCACCAGCCACAGCCACGGCCATAGCCACACTGGATCCAAGCTGCGTCTGCGACCTATACCACAACTCATGGCAACACCAGATCCTTAACCCACTGAGCGAGGCCAGGGATTGAACCCACATCCTCGTGGATACTAGTCAGGTTCATTACTGCTGAGCCACAACGGGAACTCCCTGGAAACCGTTAAAACCCTGCCCATGTGACAAACCCCTGCTTTTCCCTCATGACCCAAGCCCTCTGGCACATGCTCATCCACTCCCTTCCCAGATGGAGTTGGGCCACTGTAGTGTTTTGCACGTGCTTCTGCTGTTTCACTCACGTACTCATTTGTTCTTTTAGCAAATCCTTATCCTTTAGCATTGCACCCACCACCTCTAGGACTGTGAGTTTTGTGAAAATAGGGATATGTCCCAGTCATTTCAGGATATCCAGCCTCTCTTGGGGTGCTTGACCCACTGTCAGGGCCTGACACTGCTGGTGGCCACATCCTTGAATGCTAGGGTGGCATACAAGGGCTTGGCTGTTCCCCGACTGTATAGGTTCTCTATACCAAAGTTCTCTTGGTACTGGGTATGGAAGGAGGAACTACATGCTGTAATCACAAATTTCTCTGCCTTCTCTGCAAATCTGCCATATCCCAGGCTGTCTGGGAGGACATCATGCATTCTATATAGCAACCACTGGCAGAACTTGAACTGTGACACATGCCAGGTTTGCCCTCATATGTTACACACAGAGAGTGTTTATCTCTCACATATTGTATCTGAGAATCTTAAGTGGTCATGGGGTCCAGCTTGAATTCCCTGGGCTTAAAACCTTCTTGGTGATGCTAACATACCTCCAAGAACACAGGACTTGTTAACCTTGTAAGGCAGCCCCCTAGTTATTAGGAGCCACATGTTAGCGCCTGACTACTTTGCCATCAGTCCTAATTCTCTCCTCTAGGACCACAGGGTCCTAGGACTACTCCTCTTGCCAGTGGCCATTCTATTTCTTGTTCACTCATTCTTTCACGTGTACATGTTATCAACGCCATCACTCATTTAAAAACATTGATAAGGCCTGTTTTCCCCAAGACAGGCAGGTCACCTGTTCTCATTGAGCTGATACCTTTGCAGGGGAGAGACAAACAATAAATAACTAGACAGATAGACAGGAGTAACACAGTTGTCAAAAGAGCTGTGAAGAAAATAGGGCAATATAAGGGTTGAGGAAATTTCCAATAGAGCAAACAGGACAGTTGACTTTCAGGAAATGAATTTGAGCCAATGAGTGATAAGAAGGGGGAGCCTACACATAATTTGGGAAAAGGGCCTCCAGGGAGGTAGAGGGAGGAACAGTTTTCATTGTGGTTCCAGTGGAGGAGAGGGAGTGGGAAAAGCAGAAATGCGGATGGAGAGGTGGGCAGGGGCCTTGTAGCCCACCTGAGGATCTGTCCTTAGAAAGTGGGAAGCCTCTGAAGTTCCTGTTTTGGCTCAGCAGGTTAAGAACCCAACATAGTGTCTGTGAGGATGTGGATTCGATCCCTGGCCTCAGGTTAAGGATCTGGTGTTGCTGCAAGTTGCAGCATAGGTTGAAGATGCAGATGCGGCTGGAATCCGGTGATGCCATAGCCACGGTATAGACTGCAGCTGCAGCTCTGGTTTGATTCCTAGCCCAGGACCTTCCATGTGCCTCAGGTACAGCCTTAAAAAGAAAAAAAGGAAATAGGGAAGCCTTCAGAATTTTTGAGCAGGGACGTGTATAATTTTGAAAGAGTACTTTGAATGTGAAAGTTTGAGGCAGATTCTCAAGTCCTTGAGGACAAATAGGAGTTGGCCATTACTTTATTTCAAAGAGTAAGAAAGATCTGATTTAGAGATGAGTTCTAGCTGCCCTGGAGAGACAGCTCTATAATATCCGGGACTGGGGTTAGATGGCCCAGGATGGGCCATGAGACACTCCTCATGGAAGGTGGCCTGGGAAGGACAGCTTCTTTTCCTAGAGAGCCAGATCTCCTCCACCCCCAGGCTGTGTTCTTCTTATGAATTCTCCACAAACATGAAACACTAGGAGGCTGGCCAGCACGAGACTTTTAATGACTTCCTCCTGGAGCAGAGTGGAGTTGCCCCAGTGAGGCACCAAGTATGCTGGCACTCTTGTCTGGGGGAAACTACACTGCTGGGAGAGCGGGCATCCTAGTCAGAAACAGGGCCCAGGAGGACTCTCAAAGCAGCAAAGCAGAGAGAAAAAGCAAAAGCGAAAGACTTGGGGGCAATGGAAAATGTGTTCACATGTTTTATAAAGATTCACAGCCATCAAAATGCAAGAAACTTGGAGAAGCTTTCCCACATGTGACTGATGAAGGACAGTACCCTAAGACACAGAGCTCACATCAGCGAGGAAACAGGAAGGCCACCCCCCTTTTTTTTTAATAGGGAAAGATGTGAGCAGACTTTTATAGAAAAGAAAATCCATATGGTTAATAAAAGTACTCAACCTAACTAAAATCAGAGAAATGAGAACTAGTCCAGCAGTGGGATGCCAGTTATCTTTGGGGGCAAATGGTTTATCAAATATAAAAATGTACTTTAAAAAAAACTCTCTGCTGGTAAAGCTGCAGTGAGATGGATGTTATCGCACTGTGGCAGTATGCACTTTTAAAAAGGGATGCCTCTTTGGTTTTTTGTTGGTTTTCATCTTTAAAGTTATTGAAGTCTAGTTCATTTACAATGTTGTGATAATTTCTGCTGTACACGGAGTGATTCAGTTATATATGTACACACATCCACTATTTTTCAGATGCTTTTCCCACATAGATTATTATAGAATATTGGATAGAGTTCCCTGTGCAGCAGGTCCCCGTTGGCCAATTTTTGAGTGCTTTAAAAAAGTTCATACCCTTTAACCCAACAGTCTTGCTTCTTCAATGACTCTATCTTGAGGAGGTATTTTTTAGTGCTTTATTTTTTTATTGAAGTAGAGTTAATTTACAGTGTTGTGCCAATTTTTGCTGTACAGCAGAGTGACCCAGCCATATATATATATATATATATATATATATACATTCTTTTTCTCATACTATCTTCCATCACGTTCTGTTCCAAGAGATTGGATATAGTTCCCTATGCTGTAGGACCTTATTGCTTATCCATCCTAAATGTAATAGTTTGCCTCTATCAACACCAAACTCATAGAACTGAACAACAACAACAACAAAAAAAAAGCAGCCCAATTGGAAAATGAACAGAACACCTAAAAAGAAATTTCTCCAAATTAAGGAAATAGTTTTAAATGAAAGGTTGGTTTGTGTGCCAAGATGTGCATGTATGAAATATTGGAAATAGACTACTTTATAATAACAGATGCTTGATTGACTTAATATGGTATATCCATTCAGTGCACTATAAGGCAGCCACTAGAAATGATATTTTTGAAGACATTTTGATAGGGAAAATAAACGGTAAAGTGTGGAAAACAGAAAAATCATAATTAATAGAAAACATGAAATCAATTTTTAGTACAAAGGCCTATTATATGCATAAAAACAGATTACTGGATCACAATGTACATATAAAGAAACACATAGAAAGGTTATTAGAATTTTCCCTGCATTGAGAATTATAGGTAATTTTGTTTACTTCTTTGTGTTTTCCAACAGGGGCTTGTTGTTTTTGTTTTTGTTTTTTAACAGTGAACATTAATTTAAAAATCAGATCAAAATAGAAAATGGTTATAAGTCAGATCCCTATGAGACACGTGCACCCCTTCATTCCTCTTTCCATTTCTCTTGCTCTCAGACCTAGCAAAGTGGAGGGCAGAGAGCAGGAGGTGGGAGATGAGCAGGGAAGCAGGTGCAGCCTGCAGCTGTGCCACAGTTTTGCTGGGTGACCTGGGACACGTCCTTGCCTGGCTACAGGGCTCAGTATCTGCATCTGGAAAATGCTCTGGTGGAACTGGTTTGTCTCTAAGAATGAAATAGGAATGTAGACATTGTAGTTCTAAGCTTCTAAACCCACCCTAACCTTCATCACAGTGACGTCACCGCCTGTTCCCATGAGCATAGTGTCACCTACACCCAGATGTCACCATCCACGTGGCCATCCTCAGAACCAGTTACAACTTAGCCAGGGAGACCCTTGCCCTTCCCTCTGGGAACAAGGAGGTGATGTTTATGTACATCCTTCATTCCTTCAACACATCCAGCCCTGGGGACACCGTGAGCCCCAAGCTCAGAGATTCAAGAAGTGTCTTCACTGGGGCGAGTCCTTTCCCTTTCAGGGTTGTTTTAATTTACATTTGGATTATTTTAAAGAGATAACGGTTTGTTTGAAGGTAAGTATCTGACTCAGGTGAGCCAAATGGACCACACCATTTTGAATGTAAACCACCTGCGTACAGCGAGTCTGATTTTCTCATGTGACTTAAAATTAAGGAATCCAGAAACAAGTGGGTCCCTGGCAGTGTGAATGAAACACTGTGTGAATCCACCTGGAGCCATGTGATAGAGGGAAGAGCATGTGGAATCAGAGCCAGGTGACCTGGTTCAAATGGTCTCTCCTGCTTCCAGTTTTGTGACTTGGGGAAGTTTCACGACTTATCTGACCTGCAGTGTTTCTACCTGTAAAATAGAGAAATAGTCCCAACCTTACCCAGGTCTGCTTGTGAGCATTAATTAGGGTCTTATCTCCAGAGGGACCTGGCAAAGGGCGTGGTGTGTTCTTACCATTGTGGATGTACTCTTCCTGCCCTCCAGAGGTTGCTATTTGTGAGGACTCAGTAACACATGCATCCCCTAGAGTGCACAATAAAATCGCAGTATAATCTCTGAATTGTTGGTGACAAATGAAGTATTTGTTCAATGTGGAAATTTTAGAAAACAGCCTTAAAAAGAAGCATGAGTTTTTCTCAGTGGTTTTATTTTTTTTTTAATTTTATTGGCGTATAGTTGATTTACAATGTTGTATTAGTTTCAAGTGTACGGCAAAGTGAATCAACCATACATATAAATGTATCTTTTCTTTTTTCCCATATAGGTTATAACTTGAAACAATCCCATATATATATATATATATATATATATATATATATATATATATATATATATATATATATATATATATATATATATATATATATATATATATATATATATATATATATATAGTCTGCTGTATCAAAACTTCAGGGTAACTCCAAACCAAAAATCTACAATTGATACACACACAAATAAGAAAAATCAACACTAAAGATAGTCATCGAACCACAGGAAGAGAGAACAAGAGAAAGAAAGAAAAAAGAGCAACAAAAACAAATCCAAATCAGTGCTTTTACTTTGCAATTGCTCTGTGTTAGCATCTGATCTTCCTCATCCACACAGCCCCACCCTGTCCCCATTCTGAACTGAGGTACCATCTCCAGTAGGCTGTGGCTCGATGCACTGATTGTTCCATCAATGTGAGGTATTGTGAGGTATGTAACACTGATGTTGGCACCTCTCTTGGCAGGTCCTTCAAGCCAGACTTCATCCTTGTCCGCCAACATGCCTACAGCATGGCCCTGGGCGAAGACTATCGCAGCCTGGTCATTGGCCTCCAGTACGGAGGGCTGCCCGCCGTCAACTCCCTCTACTCTGTCTACAACTTCTGCAGCAAGCCCTGGGTGGTAGGTGCCGGGCGAGGCTGACCTGGAAGGAAGGGGAGGAGGTGTCTGACCTCCAAGTCCTAGAGTGGACCCATTCCCCAGCATAGAGGCCTAGTAATAAAAGGAATCTTTTTCAAGCAGCTGAATAAACAGCTTGGATCCCAAACTCCTTCTTGTAATTATTGCCTAACGTGTATTATATAGTATATTATGACACAGAGTTATTTTATAATAGTGCTAGTGGTTAAGAAGGGGTACCATACTGCTCTTACTAATATTTGAGAATATCATCATTTTTGTTAAAGGTCAGTACTGTTTATTGAGCACTTACTGTGTCCTAGAAAACTGTGCTGCCTGGTACTCACACTGTTGCTATCCTATGAAGAGAGCATCATTATTCTATCTTACAGAGAAGGAAGATCAGCTTTAGGGCCGTTTTGGAACTCCCCGGGGCCATATAGCCAGTGAAGAGTGAAATCATCTTTCTCCAACACCCGAGCCTCAATCCCTCCCCCACTTTTATTCATCAGTTTCATGTTCATTCATTTGATTGGACTGTCCATCCAAATGTTACCCATAAGAGAGGCTTTTCCTAAAATACGACCCCTTCACTCCCCAAATACTCTCAAATTTCTTACTCTGCTTTATTTTTTTCCCCAATGCTTATCTCCATCTAGAATGATCTATTTATTCATTCATATGCATTATCTGGCTCCATCATACTACAAATATTTAGTGAGTACGTACTACGTTCCAGGGACTATTGAGAGTCCTAGGAACATGGCAGTGAGCAAATCAGGCCAAAACCCCGGATCCTTCATTCTAGTAGGCAGGGACACATGCAGTATGTTAACAAACATGCCACATATTTTATATGACATCTAATAAGTGTCAAGGGGAAAAAAAAGCAGAGATGGGGAAGATAAAATGTAGAGGTTGGGAAGTCTGTGGAATGTGCTCTATGAAGCTCTTAGCCATCTCATCTTTCTCTTGTCTCTGTGATTGGTCTTCTGGTGATAGGGCAGTGGTTAAAAACATGGGCTCTGGAGCCAGACTGCCTAGGTCCAGGCTCCTCCATTTATGAGCTGTGCAGCCTTGAGCAACTTGTTTGACCTCTCTGACTTTATTTTCCATATTTATAAAAGGATGATAAAAATAAGTCCTTCCTGGTAGGGTTAGGAGTCAATACATGTAAAGGGCTTAGAATGTTGGTGGTATTAAACACACACTCAATAAATTGTGATAGCTATTCTTGTCAATAGTACTAAGAATAAGGTCTCTGCAGAGTTGGCACTCAATATATATTGAATGCATACATGCGTTAGTTTAATTGATATGGATAATCTTTAACCACTATTGCCATGGCTTTGGTCTTCTTCTCAGTCTTCCCTAACTGAGCTTTTAGGGCTACAGCATCTCAGAAAGGATCCTAGGAATTCCCATTGTGGCTCAGTGGAAATGAATCCAACTAGTATCCATGAGGATGTGGATTCGATCCCTGGCCTCGCTCAGTGGGTCAGAGATCCAGCGTTGCTATGAGTTGTGGTGTAGGTTGCAGATGCAACTTGGTTCTTGCATTGCTGTGGCTGTGGCATAGGCTGGTAGCTACAGCTCCAATTCAACCCCTAGCCTGGGAACTTCCATATACTGCAGGTGCAACCCTACAAAGCCACAAAGCCAAAAAAATAAAAAAAGCAAAAAAAGAAAGGATCCTAGATGGTATTAGTTCACCCTTTTTTTTTTTTTTTCCACATAGTCATGGTGCTGGTAACTAGCAACTATCACTCATTGGCACTAACTGTGCTGTGCTGAGCCCTTAACATGCATATTATATGTAATTTTCAAACCATCCTAGATATTAGGTGTTTCTAATATCTCCTATTATTGTACAGATGAGCCTACTGAGCCTCATGTAGTCAGTAGGGTGAAGCTAGACATCTCAAAACTTGTGTGCTTGATTATGGAATTACTCTTCTTCTCTGGATTTCAGTTTCCTTATCTATAAAATGAGGGACCCTCCCATCATTTCTCATATTCTGAGGTCCCTCAAACTCACTAAATGGACAGGTACCACAGCTGCAGGTTATAACCCAAGAATTTTCAGATCAATCCTGGCCTAACGCAGAAAGTTCCTAAGTTACCTGTTCTCTCTGTGTGAGTTCTTAGTATCGAGGAACCCCCAAGTCAGTCTGGCTTAAGACTTAGCTCTTCTTGTAGCCATTGAGCATCAACATTAGGCCACACATTGCAGCTTATTCTTTCTTTCCTGATCAGAATCTACTTTGCTCTTCCCTGCTTATGTCCACCTTTCAGACATCTGGTGATCTGTGATCACTTTCTAGCCTCCTCTTTCACTGTCCCTGGCACCCAAGGCCATAGCCATGGCATCCAAGCATCTCCAAGGCACAGTTCTTATCTACAAAATGTTCTTTCACTGCTCACCTGGAGTGCCCTTCTTCCTTCTCTTATGCCGTCTGCTCCAGGGAGCTGTCCTCACCCCCACTCTGTCCCTCCTCCATGTCCACAACTCCCTTGCTTCCCTCCAGCAAGACCTTATTATCTCAACCATCTGTCCATCTTTCCTCCATGTCTGGTCTGCATGTTCAGCATGTAGCCCCAGTATTAAAGTGCAGTGCCTGGTACAGAGTGAGATCCCAGAAATGCTGAGAGGGATGGGTGATGGAGGAGACTCTAAGTCCAAGGTCTGCCTTTTCGGGGGTTACCTTGTAACTCCAGAGGTAGTAGCTACTTCCATGGCAAAATAAGGAAGTCCCAGGGTGGGGGGAAGCACAGCATAGAAGGGATGCAGATCACCCTATTGGAAATGAGTAGGGTTGTAAAAGCAGAGAAAATATTTCTAATATAGACAACATTTAAGTGTACCTATGGACCAGGCCTTGCTTTTAATGCACTGTATATTTAATTCTTAAAGCAATCCCATCAAGTTGGATCTCTCGTTTTCTCCATTTACAAATGAGGAAACTGAAGCTCAGAAACCCTAAGTGACTTTCCAGGTTACACAGCTAGTAAGTGGTAGAGGATTTGAACCCAGAGTCTACACTATACACTATACACTACTATGCAATATGCCTCTCAAAAAAGAAGGGCACTGCAGGCAGGAAATATGGCATGAAGGTCAGCAAGTTGGTGAAATGCTGAGAGTGCAGTAGATGCCAATTAAATGTGATTGAACAGAACTTAGTGGGCCTGATGAGAATTAAGGGGTTGGTGCAACCAGATGATGAAGAGGATGAATGTCTAGCCAAGGACTCTGGCCTTTATCCCATCAGCTCAAAACAGATGCTTGAGGCCTGGGATCAAGGAGGTTTTGCCATACTGGTTAGCAATGGTTGACCAATGTTCTCTTATCTTTTGTCCTAGTTCTCTCAACTTATTAAGATCTTCCATTCCCTGGGTCCTGAGAAGTTCCCGCTTGTGGAGCAAACATTTTTTCCCAACCATAAGCCAATGGTGAGTGCCTTTTTAAATTTTGCTTATTTTTGTGATACGGAATAAACACAGATATCCATGTTTTCAAACCATTTGAATGGAGGAAGTGGGCTCAGGGGCTGCTCCCTGACCACACAGGCTCTAAAGAAGAGTCATGACATCCTATAGGAATACTGGACTTTCCTAGGGAAAGAGTCAGGTCTCCAGGTGAAAATTCAGGCAGTCCAGCAAGTATCAAAGATGGACAGTATTCTTTGGGACATCCAGAATTTTCTGCAGATCAGGGGAAAACTTGAGCTGGCATGTTGGAACCAAAGGTTGATAATAAAGGTGAAAGTTTTTTCAAAGGTAGGATGTTCACTTGAGCCCTGTGGAGAGCCTGGTTTCAACTCTTATTTTAATAAAAGCAATAATATTTTATTTGCATTGATCATTGAAGGGCAGTTTCCTTGTGCATTCTCTTTGCATTACGACTTTTGAATATACCTCAGGTTGCGTATAGGAAGTGGTTGGAACTTGTTTGGAATATGTGGGATGGCTTCCCATTTGGATGGTGGGAGAGGTGAACGTCTTTCTGGATGGGGTGAAGAGCCCTCCGTCCCGCAGCCAGAATTTGAACGGAAAAGTTCTGGGCGTCTCAGATAACCTGTGATATACCTGCTTGTATGGTCGGTGGTCTTGTCGAGCTGGTCAAAGGAATGCAGGGCCATGGCCCCATACGTGCCTTACAAGGAATGTGCGTCTTGGGGAGCAGGATAGTTAACAGGGTATGCAGTAATCCCTGCTGGGGATGATGGCCTGCTGGTAGAACCCCGAGCTTAGACTGCTGAACTCAACAATCCTGTTTGGAGACACTGATGGGTATCTCCAGGTGGGGGACAGTCTAACCAGGCAGAAATGTTTTTCACTTATCTTTCCCTTGTATCTGGTCCAGTGAGAGGAGTCATAGAATCCAGCATGTGCTGATTAGAATAAGAACAGTAAGTGGAACCTGGAGTATTCCAGTATAATGAGAACACAGTGGAGAAAATTCAGAGTTTATCATCAAACCAGTCTGAGTTCGAATCCCAGTTCTGCCTGTTACTAGGTCTTGGGTTTCTGTGAGCCTCAGCTGAAAACCATGGATGACAGTGAAACCATCTCACGGGATGGTTGAGGTTTCATGTGATCGTGTATATAGGGTGCTGTGCCTGACGTACGATAGGTGCTCCAAGTAGAGTAGCTTTAAAACAGGGGGAAAGCTATACCCTGGAACGTTGTCAACAGTGGGATGAACCTTGGTGAGGGGTCTGCAGCTAACCCAGCCCACTGAGGGTGACAGGCCCAGCTGTAAGTTCAGGGAGGCGTTGGCTGACATAGTGAGTTCCTGGCATTCCCTACTAGGCCAAGCCATACTCGGAATTTCAGACAGGCATTTGGCATCAAAGTCTGCTATTTGAGCCTCCCCCTCCCACTTCCACCAAGTTGACATTCTTAGGAAGAAAACAGGGAAGGTCAAGTCAGGGCCCCAGTCTGGCAATACCTGTGCCACGAATAGGTAATTAGAGGTCCAGATTCCCTGGCCATTGAATCAGGGAGCAAGGTCAGGGCTGGATTAGTAGCCGGGAGGAACTCTAGGGCCCCACTCTTGAAAAGGCATCTGCCTTGGAAAAGGGCTGGGGCACGGTGGGCCCACACTGTAGAAGTGAACAGGGGGAGGGGAGTGTGCGCAGGCTGGGAGCCACAGTAGGCAGGACCTGGCCTCCGAGGCCCCCTGCAGTCTCTGTAACCGCCAACGGCAGTCAAGACATAGGAGGCAAGAGGCTGCAGGTACGTGATAGAAATAAAACCACTTTACTGTTTAGAATAAAGGACACACTATAAAAAGTGAACATTATGCAACATTACAAGACAATATACATTCACGGAATATAAAATTCATAAATAACATGGAGGAAAACTGTAAACAGTGCTACAAAATTTAGCAACAAATACATTCCTTCCAGACAGGGTTTTCTCTGGTTGGTTTCTCTCCTTCACTTCTGGGTCTCAGGACAGCAGACTGGCTAAGGAGGAAGGTGGGGACATAAGGGGATTTATGAAGCCCCGCCCCTTGGATCATGAGTCCTCCTCCTGTCTCCCAAGCAAGAGCCAATTTGGAAGCTATTAGTACCCACCTCCACTACACTACCCCCATTTTGTTTTGCTTTTGCCATCAGATTTTTTAAGTGTTTTCCCTGTTAAAACTATTTTAGTGATATTTTTACTTTAGCAGCCAGGGGCCAAATACTTGGGTGTCATTTTGGGGTAATCCATATTGTTGGTTGGCAAGCACATTTTAAAGGGCAGGATCAGGAAGAGTATGAGCTCCTAGGGACCACAGTGTCTCTGAGACAGCTGTTCCAGCAAGTCATTTGTTTTTTAACTGTTTAAGAACCATGGTATGAAAGGTGGTGCTTGTGGGGTGTACCTTGACCACTGTGATGTTGGGTCTGGGGCTGGGTCAGGTTAAAGCACAGGAGTCTCCCAGTTTTATCCACCCTGGCCAAACTGAGCACTGGCCTGAGAAGCGAGAGCATGGGTGTGGTGCTTCCTGGATGGACAGGCAGATGAGATGGCCAGAGGAGGCCAAGAGCTCTTGGAATCACAGCTCCCATGGCCCTGGATTGTTAGGAGACATCATGGCTTCCCAGTGGGATGGGCAAACGGACTAGGGGGAAAAAGGATGAGAATGACCAGCAGACTACCCAGGGCCAGTTGATACAGAGCAAGGATGTGAATGTACTTGCTGTTTTTTCCCCTCCTCCTTCCTACTCCAGAAAACAGAAGGATACTGAAGGAAGGAGGCTGGAGGAGTCTCAGGTGCTAGTTCCTTCTAGTTTCTCCAATTTGCCAGTCTGGCTGCCTGCACAGTAGAAGTATTTACCCTCCATTCCATTGTAGAATTTGATTCAGGAAAATGGCGGCATGTGGGTTTCATTTTTTTTTTTTTCTCTTAAACACAATGTACACATATTACAACCTACACATGACATAAAATTTAGCAAAATAAAACGTTCACGATATGAATGAAATACAGAAGTGTCTCAGCTACATAAATGACTTTAAATTATACAGTAAGTGAACAGGTGAAATAAACAAAGCTATAGCTTATAGAAAGCTCAAAAACCGCCCTCTGACAACATCACTTTGCAAAGGACCCTTCTTCAGGCCCAGGACCTGCTGTCCTCCTTGCCAGGCCTTGCAGATGAGGCTGTGGTTCCACCAACTTCTCAGCAAGGAAACTTCAGATGATTCATGCTCAGGCCTCACCCTAAGCCCCGCCTTGTGTGTGTGGAGGTGACCCCACCAGGAACCAAGAATAGCCAGATGCCTCATGGAGGTCACACTGATGTCCAGTTGTGTGTTGGGGGGTGGCATTTGTGCAGGTTGTGTCAGGGATTCTACCTCATAGGACTTTGAGGTTCAAGTAAAGAAAATCTGAAAACACCAGATCTGGGGTTCACCCCTTAAAAAGCACTAGCCTGATCACCTCAGCTCCTTCTGCTCACACTGCCCCACTGAGAGGGCAAAGCCTCTCATTTCCTGTATGCCACATGTCACCACCACAAGATGAAAGGTACTAGGTAATGAAATAGATCCTAAGGAAACCAGATGCCTCTACTGCCTTCCCGCTCTGGAGTTCTGCCAATATCTTGCCTGGGCATTTTTTTTGTGTGTGTAAGACATTATAATGTGTCGTCTACTTTTTTTTTCCTCTTGTTTCATTTGGCAGCTCTGTTTCCTAAAGTGGAATGAACTGAAGATACAAATACTAATAGAGGATAAATACCCATAATCTGAAAAGAGAGAGCAATCATGTTAAATGTAACCATCCTACCATCTCCAATTCTGTAAAATATACATTATCACTTACTCTTGGCATCTCACTTTCAACACTAAAACTTAAAATAATTTTATTTAATCAGAGAATTTATATTACAGTTTTATTTCAAAAACACAGCAAAAACCCTATAGTGAATCACAGAGTCAGGCTTTCTCAGTGACCACCAATTTTAATTCTAGGAGGCAAGGGCCTCAGATGGTAGCATTCACTCACCAATAAGCTGGAGGAAGGAAGCAAGTTGTCCCCAAACCTAGGAAAGGTGGCCATCTAAGGCAGGACACTGCAGCTTTTCTTCTTGTGCCCAGACCCCTGACCCATACTAACTCTCATCTCCCATCTGAGCCAAGCCAGTAAGGCAGTTAAATGAAGGCCCCAACATGAAGCAGGAGACGGACAGAGGTCAGGTGACCCCAATTAGAGGGATGCTGAGGGTGCTCAGTATTTCAAATTTTAATTAAAATGAAAAAAATCAACTTGGAATGTCATGATTTTCTTCAAACAAGCAATGACAACAAAATAGAAGAGACTAAACTATTGGCATATTTAACAGCATTGAACAGAATTCTGTGTCCTGTAAAAAAATTAGCTTATGTCCCCGCATGGGTATATGCAAATGTGTATGCAAACACGTCCCCCCTAGGTGAGCTAACACTACTTTGGAGATAGTATTCTCTACCCAAATCTACTTGGCTATATCTGTGGATAGTGTACGGTGTGTGTATTTCTCCAATTTACATAAAGGCAAGCTCCTGGCCAAATCTACCAAAGAGTTTTCCAGGAGGAAGTCTTGTGGGAGGCAGGGAGAGGAAAGACATTCATCTCAGTCTTTCACCTGAGCTTTTGTACAAGGCAGGCAAATTGCCTCCCGGCCTCAGGCAGATGTTTAAGTCTTCACAACTAAGAAAGTTCTGTAACTCTGGCCTGGCTGCTTGCTCCAGCCTCAGAAACATCTGGTCAACCCAAGCATCACTGGGCTGGGGGAACTGTGTGTGTGCTGCATCATCCAGACCCTCTTGCAGATCCTTCCTTCCCTCCCTCACTCTCACATGCAGACACAGACAGACATAGTCTGGTGGGGACATGCAGTAGCATCTCCTTGTTATATAAGATCTTCTGCGTACCTTGAGTCTGTCTGCTGGCTGCTCTTGACAGATTTGAAATAGTTGGCTTTTCAGCAGCTTCCTTGTCTGTGTCCTTTATGTACTGGGGAAGAGGGAAGAGAAGGGCAAAGGGAGGAGGGCCTGGGAGATGGTAAGTTGGGAAAGAAGAAAGAGGGGTAGTATTACAATGCCCAAATGGGGTAGTTTTTCAATTTTTGTTTTCCTAAAAAAATATAGATTATATTATCACGAAGAAGAGGAGTATACATTCCTCATTCTTTCTGGCATGGCACCAAAAATTCCCAGGTAGAAATGGGTGATGTCAAAACCAAAAAGAAGGGGAAGGGTGGGGCCAGGAGGATGGTTCCAAATAAACTCCATATGACAGCACAGATTTTCCTTTAGGTGTTTGAAGTGCTAAATTTGCGAGAAAACAGGCACTAATTTCATTGTCATCATCTGGGAAGAGTTAGTGTCCAAGGGAAGCTCAGTGGGAAGGGAGGGAAGTGAGGTGGGGCAGGGTCTGGTGCTCAGGGGTCTGTGGCATTGATGATGCTTTTGTCCGGGGGGGCCCATCCTCGGTACCAGCTGCAATAGCCACCCTTCTGCCGGATGCAGGCATAGTGTTTGGACTGGTAGCCTGGGTAGCCGAAATTGGAGAGCATGTCGGTCCAGAGACACTCATTCTTGGAGGTCACAAAGCAAGGCAGGTAGTAGCAGGATTTAATCTGCAATTAGATAATAGCCAAAGGTTGGTGAACCCTACCATGGTGGACCTAGGCCTGGTGCTTGCCCAAGTCTGGAGTCGGAACCTGAGACCATTGTAAGTGGAACCCAGCCACATCACTCTCTTAATGAAAATATACAAATAACACTCGCCAATACTTATTGAGCACCTACGGTGTACCAGACATTCTGTTAAGTGCTTCTATATTATTCTCTTTAATTCTCATAACAGATTTATTCCCCTTTTAAAAATTAAAAAATAGAAACTCAGAGAGGTTAAGTGACTTGCTCCAGGTCACAGAGCCAGAAGGTGACAATTAGACATTTGAGAGAGCTTTTCCCTCTCAAATGGTGATAGATAAAAATGAGAGCTCTCAGCTATTGTAGGGAATTGAGGAATCAGAAAGATTAAAGCATTAACTATAAAGTCCAGCTGCCCCAAGCTGGAAATCAGACTTACTGAGCTGTGTTACTTAGGGCTATTTACTTAAACTGTCTGGGCCTCTGTTTCCTCATCTGTAAAATGGGGATAATAGTAATTTAAACTATTTAATTAAAACTATAGTAGTTGTAATCACTGTTATCACCATTTTGCAGAATTGTATTAACTGAGAGAATGGCCCAGCTCCCTCCCACAGCAGCAAGACTGTATGCCCTGACCCTGTGCTTAGGTTAAGGAGTCAGGCCAGGTTGAAGAGTGACCCTCTGCAGCAAGTGGTATCAGCAGTCCTATGCCAGGTTGCCCACCTCGGGTGGGGGTCACCAGTGGGTCAGCTACCAAGTGGGTCCACTTGGGACTGCTTGTAAGGACCTCTCAGCATAAGGATCTTGTACTTGTCACAACCTTGAACTGCAGGAGGGGCTGAGGACGTTGAAGAGCCCTTGTACCCCAGCAGCTATCAAGTAGGCAGCACAGATCACAGCAGAAAGGCATTCTTTCCTCGCCTTCTTCACTGCTCAGCCTGGGTGCAACATTCCTCACCACCCCTGCAGAGACCTTTCCCTCTCCCCAGTCCTGACATGCATGCCCTTCCCACCCCAACGGGCCAGTGCCCAGTACTGCAGGAGCTGATGGTTCTGGGGCTGTGAGCCAGCACTTCCCTTGGCTGTTATTGCTGTGGCTTACCTTGCAGTTACAACCCAGATGATATCGATAGTTCAGCCCCTTGCGCTGGGAGAGGGTGAGCTGGTCCCATCTCTCCACAAAGTTACACAGTCCTGTGTACATCTTGCCATCATAGACACGGCCTAGAAGAGGAAAGGGGTGACAAGGAGAAAGTCATTTTGTCTAGAACCCAGCCAAAAAGAAAAGAATTCACATCTACTGAGTAACCCCTTAGACCAGGACCCATGCTAAGTACTTTTCAGTCTCATGATTTTATTTCATCTGGCCCAGCACCTTTTAGGGTGAATTGTATCCTCATTTTCAAGTGGGAAAAACGAAGCTCTGAGAGGTTAAGTTATTGGCAGAAGTCTCAAATCCTATAAAAACTGGAGCTGGGAACAAGACCAGCTGTTCATTTCCCATGTCAATGGCTTTTAGTCTTGCTTTTGTTCTCCCCCTTCCTACACTGACTATCTAATGGTGGATTACATTCAAAGACAGACCTAACAGATTGACTATGATGTGGAGAGGAACCGGTATTAGCGATTTCTTTTTACTTATAGTAAAACTGAGAAATTGTAAAACTAGGAGATTTCCTCTCCAGAGTCAGTGGTGGAGCAGAGACTAAAAACCAGCCTTACTAGAGGAACCTCAAGCTCCCAACACTGGCCAAACAAGATGGACTCAACCCTAGATGCTCTTTACAATTCAGTGGACTCATGGCCAAGATTCTGAGGACACTTCTGGGCTACTCCTCCCCCATCCTTCTCAAGTGAAGGAGCAGTGGACCTTGGCCAAACCCTGACCTAGATGCTAGAGTGGGCAATTACCTGTCAGCAGGTACTGGTACTTGTTGACTTCTAGCTTAAGGCCACAGAGACTTTCAGAAGCTTCTGTGTGGATGTACTGCACGTGGGGCATCTTGGTGAAGCCTCGGTACATCTGTGGACAAAAGGAATATCATGAGAGGAAGACCAGGGCTTAGGACACATGGTGTCATTGGAGCAGTGGGGTCTGATTCCCCTACGAGGCCATTGTGTGGCCAGTCACTGACCTACCTACCCCAGGGCCTTTAGTCAAGAGACAAGGCCACCTGCTCCTCTCTTGTCTGAGCCATGACTGGTGCCTTCCTAGAGAAAGTGTCCCATCCAGCCAGTCACATCACACCTCCTATTCCGCTTTATAGATGAGTAGCCTGAGGCCTGGGCAGGTTAAGTGGCGTGTCTACAGTCACATGGTTGGTGAATGGCAGAGGCAGGAATCCAAGCAGAGGCATCTGCTCTCAACCATTATCCGATGCTGTCTCCCACTACAACCTCACGAGTTCATGCCCAAGGGCCTTTGATGCAGACAAATGCCATTTATAGCTCTTGTGCCTCCTTTATCAGCATGTTCTCAGAGTCACTGGTGTGAACATAACAGAGGATGAACCCACTTGGTGATTCCAGGTCAAGTCCATTAGTGTTACATGGGCTTGGATCTGTCGAGACAACTGTTAGCCATATGAGTTGGTGGCGGTGGGAGTGGGTACCGAGATGTTGCCCAATCCCATTATCCCCCAGTTCTCAGAGTACACAGGCCCTGGATGGCTGGTGGTCCCTGGCCTTATCTCAAGGGTTTCCAATAAGACAATGTCTCCACTTTAATTCCTGGCATGTGTTATTAATTTGCTTATGGTAATTTATAAAAAGCCAGATGTCACCTCATTTGTGTCTCATTAAGTGCCTCCCATTCAATCTAATAGGCTGCTTTTTTTTTTTTTTTCTCCCTGTCTTCTTTTAAGTGACAACTGGCTCGTGGGGGTAGGTGGTCCGTGAGGCCCTCTACCATCACAAAGGGTCTGTTGGACCAACAGAGTCTGGGAGCCTCTGCCTTTTCAAGGGGAATGTCGCTCTAATTGTGTGAAACCATTGGTGCAGGTGCTTTTAATTTACCTGGCCTTCCTTCTTAACCCTCTTTTCCCAAGAGGTTCTCCAGCTGAACAAGGAAATGCAACTCAGAGCAACAACAAGTATTGTCCTCACTCAGTTTTCACGTGTGCCCAGGGGGAGCGGGGGCATGTCACATCATACCCCTGCTTCTTCATTGATGGATGGTGCCTCTCTGGCTTTAACAGGAACCATGTTTAAGATGCTGCTGAGTACACGCCATCAAGTGTGGCCTTCGGAGAACATCCCCTACACTCACTCCTGGGCCCAACAATTTCTCATTTTGGTGTGGATGACCCTTGACTTTTTCAACTCAGCACTCACTCTAGGTCTTTCAGGCCAGCTTATTGGAGCCTCAGTTTATTCTATGTTATTCTGTCCCCTTTATCTCATCTCTGCTCTGTGGGTAAGAATCAAACCCCTGCCTGGTAAGAACTCAACTTGTTGAAAGAACCGTGGCATCACTGCAGCTTTTGAATTTTAAGGACCCTATATTTTAACATGGTTTCTAGCATTTGCGCAAAATCAAAATCTTAATACACTACCAATGACTGAGTCTGACAAATACAGAGCTGCTTTTTAGGGTAAATTCTGAAAATAACAATATGATAAATGTATGGTAAAGCCGGTTTTACTTATTGTCTTTTCTTTATAATAATCAAGCTTGACCTGAATATTAATCCTAAAGTATTGTTAGGTCTATAGTCATAGAGAACTAAAATTGGTTTGAACCAACCCTCTCTACAGGAGGTTTCTAATGGCTTTATTATGTTCTGAAATCAGAAAATCTGAGACTCCCAGAATTGAAAAGGATATTAATCTAATCCAGTTGATGCAGTGCAGGATTAATGGTAAATTCAGGTTCTGCAGACAGACAGCCAGAGTCTGCATCTTGTTTCTGCCATTTATTGGCCTCTCAGAAAGTTGCCTGCCCTCTTTGGGCCTCAGCTTTTTCATATGTAAAATGGGACAAAGTACTTATAAGGTGTTTTTTTGAGAACGAAATGCCTTAGAACAGCACTTGGTACACATTCAATAAGAGTTAGCTTAAAACTAGTTATATGAAAGTTAGTAATGTGTAGAGGGAAAAATTTGGTCCTCTTCTTCCTACACGACTTGCCCAACCTCAACTCTTAGTGTTAGTGGTTGAAGCTGGTTTCAGACATAGGCACCTTACTCTTCCCCCCCCCCCCCCCCCCAGCTTTATTGAAGTATAATTAACAGATACAAAGTTAATCAGTGTAAGATGTACCACACGATGTTTTGATGCATGTATACATTGTAATTACCACAGTGAAGCTAGTTAACACATCTGTCACCTCCTGTAGTCAGCTATGTGTGAGAACACTTACCATATACTCTCTTAGCAGATTTCTAGTATATAGTGCAGTATTGTTAACTACTGCCACCATGCTATCCATTAGAACTCCAAAACTCACTCTTCCTGCAGTACTGCAAGTTTTTACCCTTTCACCAACATCTCCCTATTTCTCCCACCTTCTAGACCCTGGTAAAACACCATTCTACTCTCTGCTTCTAAGAATTTGACTTTTTTAGATTCCACAAATAGGTGAGGTCATGCAGTATTTGTCTTTCTGTGTTGGGCTTTTTACACCTAGCATAATTTCCTCTGGGTTCATCTAAGTTGTCATAAATGACAAAACTTCCTTATTTTTAAAGGCCGAATAATGTTCCATTATAATACTCTATTATAATACATGTGTGTATATAGATAGATGGATATATATACACATATATATACAACATATATCTATCACATTGGACTCTACAAGCCTCCGGGCCTTGCATAGTGATAGTATCCCCACAAAGTTCCAAGACGTTAACTTCCCTTGGGGTGAAGGGACAAATAATGTGAGAAATGTCTGAGTTTGGGGAGTTTTACCTATTTCTTATGGAGTTTCTGGTCTTCACTCTATATTCACAGCATAACATATCACCACTATGTCAGATATTTCTGGCATGCCCATGGAGTATCAGCACTGTGCTGGATGCTGCTTTATGTCATGAACTCATTTAAACTCACGACTTATTGTCATAAACAACTGAGTGTCAGAGTCATTAGATACATGGCTGAGGTACCAAGTGCATGGATCTTCTCTCACAGAATGGGCTGTCTAGCTGGGGAGGCAGAGCACATGGGAGCGGAGGGAGGCTCTGCCGAGGGCTAATGCAGGTTCTGGACCAAAGAGTCACAGGCATTGGGAGGAGGGGTCAGAGGGCTGTGGGCTAAGGGGTCAGAGAGGCTACCAGCTGGAGCTTCAAAGGCAAGACCCTGCTATTGCTCATTGATTAGACAAAGCTCTAAAGGTAGTCCCTGGGGGCCAAGCATTCTGATTGCCTGGCAGATCTGTCCTGACCCAAGTTAAGACGTGCACATGAGCAGCAGGCCTCCCCATGGGACCTTCTCAAGACTAGCTGGGACATAAGGTCCCCCACATACTGTCCCCTAGACCCAGCCTGTGAGCATGTCTCCATGACACAAGCTATAGCTCCAGGCCAAGAAGACCACTTTCTCGTGGTCCTGATAAGAGATAAAAGTCCCCAAAGATTAGAACATCCGATTCTGGAAACTTCCCCCTTTGCACCATAGCCCAGCACCTCAGCCGCAGCTAATCTCCCAGTTTGGGTTTGCAGTGAGCTCTCTCAGCATGCTGACACCCTCCCCACCGCAACACACACACCTGTGGGTTTCTGCACACTCAAGATATGCCTGAGAGGAGGACCAGAGGCTCTAGAATTAGCATGTGGGAGAGGGTCTGCCTGCCTTTCATCTGGTGAGAAGTTTGGGGGGAGGGGGTGGGAACTCTGAGAGAGAAGAGAGAGGTCAGACAGGGCGGCTCAAATTCTCACGTTTTCTGAGTTCCTTTAGTCCTGCTGTAAGGGAGCCCTTGCCTTCCCTGTCTGACTCTCTGGGGTAGACTCTAATCCGCTAGAACAAAGCACCCAGGGACCAACGCCAAAAATCCTGCAGGCTCTGCTCCTTGGACACTCCTCCTTCCCTCCTACAAAGATTTTTTTCAGTACACCCTTTGCAACTCAAGAGCTACACTGCTGGACGACAAACCCACAAACCCAAGCTAACCTCCTTTTGTTCCCTTGGGGAACTAGATACAAATGGGATGGGGGGAGTCCCCACAGTGGGCAGGAATGATGAATCAGCTGGCTTTTCCACTGCTGTGTAATCTTGTAGGCAAAAGCTCTGGTTTTGCTCTGGTTTGCTGCTTTCTAGCTGCATGATCTTGACTATATAAACTTTCCAAGTCTCACCTGCACAGTAGAGGCTAATTCCATAGGGTTGTTGTGATGATTAATCCGTGCATGGCTTATCAGGATTCATGGTACAGTGCTCATTCACTGTGACTTATATGGAGTCTTAAAATCACTGTAACAATTATCTTTATATCCCTAGCCCAAAGCACAGTGCTGAGCACAGAGAGGATGGGGAGGAGGGAGAGAGAAAGCAGGGAGGGAGGGAGGATGATCATATAGCCTGCTCCTACATCCCATACCTTCTTGGATTAGCAGACTGGTAACCTGGAGACCAGCAGAATCCAGTGGCCTCTCTGGATAGAAGGATAATGACCAGTTCTGTGGGTAATCTCACACTGGGCTGGTAGCAGGGGCAGAGTTAATAAAAGATATTAGGTAGTAGCTGATGATCAAAGTAAGATGGCAGGGAGATTTGGCGTGGGGGGGGTGTCATATAAAGAACACACAGGCTTGAAAAGGAATCCTGACACCTCAGCTTGGGAAATAGAACTGCCTTTAATTAAATGTGTGACTCTGGGCAAGTCATTTCCCTTTGAGCCTATGTCACAAGTAAAACAAGGGATTTCATTTTATCTAATGCCCAGCACCCTGATCCATAGACCTGGGTGAGAAATTGTGAATGGCCAGCGTAAGACCAGCATTTGGGAGTGGGTGTGTGTTCTCTGAAGTGGATGGGAAAGCAAATATTATTTGGCCTCTTAACATCCCCTCAGTAGCTGTTCTTACACCACTGTGAGTGGAATTGGACCTTTTGCCCACAACAAGGGCCTCTGGTCAACCTGGTTTCCAGGTCCAGAAGAAGGGAAGCTAGGCAAGCTGGGGAACTCTGCCCAACTCTTCCCCTCCCAGCTCTACACTGGCCACCAAGCATCTCACAATGTGAAGGATTGTTCTAGAGCAGGCAGGGAATGCATCTCTTGAATCTCTGCTTTTGTTTAATCTGCTTTGACATTTGCTCCTTGGCTGCCAGGGGTTGCACAGTGGGTGTTTTGGGTTGTTACTGCTCTTGTTGGTCCCCCTCCGCCCACTCTTCTTTCCCTGTGGCCGTCTGAAGACATAAGCTGGTCCCATGACCAAGCTTGGGCAGCCAAAGGCAGCTGGCCAGGGCTGACTCTGGACATTACATAACCAGAAGGCTGTGGATGTTTCCAAAATTGAATCCAAAGCGACAGGTTCCACAAACTCAGTACATCTAACCTCAGGCCTCAGGACGCAGGAATAATGAATAGGTCTGCCTCCGAGATGGCTGAGTACCTCCCGTGGGCTGTGTCACTCCTCCTCTCAATTCTATCCAGGGGGCATCAAGGCTTGTCTCCCCTGGGAAGTCTCCTCTGAGCTAATGGGTGTCTTCTTCATTCCCTTATTAGAGAAACAAGTGTTCACCAAGTCCCTCTAGCCTTCCAGGTCCCACCCTGATTGCTAGGAATGCAAATATGAGCACTGAGTACAAGCTGGCAATCCACTGAGACCTGGGCACACCCCCATCTCGAACTTCTGATTAGTCATGCACATGTGTCTTCTTTCCCTCCCTGACTGTAGTTCCTAAGCATAGGAACCATGTCTTCTACGTGGCCTCCATGGCTCCCGGCACACCGTGCTGCACATAGGGAGGCACTGACAAAGGTAGGATGTGGCCAGCTGCCAAGCTGCTCAGAGTAGAGGCCCAGCTAGGTGCTGCAGCACCCAAACAAGCTCCTGCTTAGAAGTAACACAGCTGGTATCCCAGGGCACCTAGAATCCTGAAATGCCTGAACCAGGAGGGCTCTTAGGTACACCCAGTCCAACCCCACACTGTTAACAGACGGCAAAACTGAGCTCAGGAAAAGGGACAATTCTAAGGCACGTGAGCTAAGTGGAAGGAAAATAGGGAAAGAGGGTGCAGTTCCTATCTGGGTTTGAAGTTCCTGTGATCAGCACAATGCAACGTGAAGTTTCGAGGGGTTAAGCCTAAGTTGTGACCTCAGTGACTGCATAAGACCAGTAGGCATTGTTGAATCTCAAAAAGTCAGACCTTGGAAGAGCCCATGTAGTCCACACACCCCACCCCCCATTTTATAGATGAGAAGACCAGGAAGAGGCAGGGACTTGGCCATTGTCTCAGAGCTACAAGGTAACAGGGCTGGCTGGCTGCTGTCAAGTTCCAGAGCCCAGCTTCTTAACAGCTGCCTCTGAGGGACTCCACCTGCCTTAGCTCTGGATGAAGCAGCCACCATCTATCCCCTTCTGCTGCCTCGTCTACATCCTCTCACACCAGGTATAGGACTGGGACTGGGGCTGGGGCTCAGACACTGAGCAAACACACACCAGAAGTCAAGCTGTACTTCCCTCCACTGGCCAAGGCTCACTGGCCAAAAAATCTCCCCAAACCTTCCTGGAGCCTAGGATTGGGCTGCTGTCACTCACCTTCATCTGCTTGATGGTGTAGACCAGTGTGCCAAAGGGCCCCTCCTTCACCAGCTTCTTCCCCACCACCTTGGCCCGGATCACTGTAGAAAAAGACAAGATGGATACAGGGAGGTTAAGGAGGTGTGAACCACATCAGGGATCATGTCTCAGGATGGGCATCCAGCTCCTAGTGCGCCTGGAATTGCTTTCTTTGTGACTTTGAGGCAACTAGATGATTGTGTTTATGTGAGCGAGAATTCAGATAAGAGGCACTGGGATAGGGGTGGGCAGGGAGGAGTGGAAGAGCAAGAGAAGGCAAACATTTTTGGAATTAATTTCCCTAAACGTTCGTAGTTGCTGGTTGGAAATTCCTAGGCTGCACTCACCCCCCAAGGAGTTTCTTGACTCTGTGATTTCACGATAATCCAAAATCTACTTCTCCTGTTAGAGCATCCTGCCCTCCTTCCATTGCATGTCTGAAAACCCCATGGTCTCCTAGACCTATCCTTTTTCTACCAGGACCTCTTTCTGAGCTCTGCCTCATTGGGCTCTTTCTCTGCATATATAAATTTAGTCACATCTTAATACACCCATAGGGTGGTGATTCACACCAGCTTCTCTCCATGCCCCAGTTGGCACTCTGATGGGGCCCTTGGTACTTAGATGGCAAGGGATACAGTAGAGAACATCTCAATGAGGATGTGGTGGAAGAGGAAGCAGTGGGAGCAGAGGCTTGGAAACCAGTTGAACTGTTCTAATCTCAGCCCCATTCTTTATGGCTGTTATGACTGTGGGTGGGTGACTTTCTTTCTGGCCTCCAATTTCCTCTTCTATAAAATACGATAGTAATGATAGCAGTTACCTGATTGAAGGGATTAAGCAAGATAATTCATGTGAACTCCTGGCACTGTGTCTTGGGCAGAGTGTATATTAGATTAGTGTTATTAGTATCACCATTATCATCACATCATTTACAAAAATGGAATGGGCTGACCATGGAAGTTTTGTTTCCAGAAAAATTGTTCCTGGAATTTCCGATGTGGCAGCAGGTTAAGAGCCCAACTGGTATCCTTGAGGATGCAGGTTCGATTCCTGGCCTCATTCAGTGGGTTAAGGATACAGCATTGCCATGAGCTGTGATGTAGGTCGCAGGTGTGGCTCGGATCTGACGTTGCTGAGGCTGTGGCATAGGCCAGCAGCTACAGCTCCGATTCGACCTCTAGCCAGAGAACTTCCATATGCCTTGGTTGTGGCCCTAAAAAAGACAAAGAAAAGAAAAGAGAAGAGAAGAAAAGAAAAATAGCTTCCACTTATCACACACCTACTATGTGCAATAGTACATCTTACTTATTTACTCCTCACAACTGCCATACAAGGGCAGTGTTAACATCTATATCACACAGCTGAGGAAACCCACAGTGAAGTGAAACCACTTCCTTTATCTGAACCTCAACTTTCTCAACTGTAAAGAGGGTGTACTACTTGTGTCAGATAATTGGAATGAGAATTAAATAATTTTATGAAATTTCTTACTATAACATCTGGTTAGAAGTGAGTTGCTCAGTAAATTTTAGTTGACTATGAATACAAAAGTAGACAGACCCAGTGTGATAAAGATTGGGAAAGAGGCATTTACTATGTGCAGTAGGAACACAGAGAAGAGAAGGATTGCCTAGGAGATTGTAAGAGGCTTCTTTTTCTATTATACATGAAGAAGGAGTACTCAACAGCTGTCTTCAAATATTTGTTAAACCAGCAAATGGACAGGTCTTGAATACAGAACTCAGAAATTGCAAAGAAGTTACATTTCGTAGCCCAGCCAAAGAAAAAAATCATCTCATTTCAAGAACTAGCAGCAAAGTCAGGGCTGATTGAAGTGGTGCTGCCAGAGGGGCAGAGAGCTTCTCCATCAAAGGGGCTGGATGCTCCCATGCTAGGCCCTTGACCGGAATGGAATGGGTTTTGCAGGTAGAGCAGCTGTGCCTAGAATCACAGGTTGAACTCTTCCAGCTCTAGGATCTTATCACTCTTTCCTGCCTCACATTGTTCTTGCCCAAAAAAGATTAGGTGCTTAATAAAAGTTTGTTCAACAGATTACCTTTTATACACACACACACACACACACACACACACACCCTGCCTATTGCCTATTCTGGTAGCTTTATTATCCTTCTCCATTTTGGATGGTTCACCAGGTTCTCAATTCGTAGACTCTTAACTCTTAAAGTTTTCTTTAGTAGGAATTACTTCCCCTAGTCCAACTGAATCCTAACCTCTTGCTTCCCAGCTGAGCTTGGAGACTACTCTCCCAGTCAGACATGAAGTCAGGACCCAGATGAATCAATGGCCCCTCCAGACCTTACTTGCCAGGCATGGCAAAGCACAGAGACCATTGGCAAAGTTAGCAGTTTAGTGGAGGCAGCTCAAGTTGGGAAGAGGCGAGTAGCTGTTTCCAAGTCTGCTGTAAAAACAAGAGCTTGGCAAGATCCCAGGCCAAGTTCCCTAAAGATTCTGCCTCTGCCTCTGTGTCTAACTTTGAAACAGCATCCTTGGCAGGGAGCCATCCTCCCAGAGGCCCCAGGGACTATTTCCTCTACATTAATTCCCACAGGCAGGTTGTAACAGCTTAACTATTGGGCAGAAGGCATCTCTGCCAGGACTTTCCTATTGATTCTTCCTGAATTGATTTGGCTCCATCTTCTGCTGCTTCATTAATACAGAAGGTAAATGAAGGAGGGAGTCTTTGCCTTGGGAGGAAAAAAAAAAAAGCAAAAAGGATTCCTTTAAATAGCAAGGTCTACCCTTTCCTGGCTCAAAAATGGCTTGACTTCATTTGGACATAACATGTCATAAGCAGACCTGTCCTGTAAAGCTGGGTACTTCTGGAAGCTTCTGCATGCACAGTGAGCCAATTCCTTCCTTACCCTGAAATGGCCTGCGCTTGGAACATTTTCATCTGAGAATAGTTTAGGGAAAAGAGAGTAAGGTTTTGTAATCAGGAAGCTACATTTGAGTTTGAGTTCCACTATTACAGTGTGGTCTCAGGCAAACCCCTGTGTCCCCAGAGCTCTTCCTCCTAAATCTCTCTGATTGTCTTGGCCCAGTGCCCCTCACGTGGCTTGTAAGTGATGTACTTATTACTACTGGAGCAGCAACATGACATAGAATTAAAGAGCCTGATCTCTAGAGCCTGAGGGCCTGGGTTTGAATCCCAGCCTGGTGCTGTGTGACCTTAGGCAAATTAGTAAGCCTCTCTGTGCCTCTTTCCTAATCTATGACAATACCTCATAAAGCTGCTGTGAGAGTTAAGTAGTACAAGCGCTGAGAACAGCACGTGGCCCATCCCAAATCCTGTGTGTTTGCCGTCACTGTTATTGATGTTATCACCACTACTGTGACTTCTGTACTATGTCCATCCTGAGTATCTTGAGGCTTCTAATATGCACTGTAGGCTAAGGCCTTGAGAAAGAGAAAGACAAGTTCGTCAAAATACTCTGGACTCGTGAAATATCAGGGAGAGGTATGGGAGCACAAATTAACTTGTCAGAGCAAACTCAGGCCTGGAGCACCCACTCCATCATAGGTACCTATCCCGACTCATCACTCACATGTAACCCAAGAATGACCTGCCAGGACCAACAAGATCCCATAGTCATGGCCCAGAGAGACCAAGGCCGAGGTGACCCAGTGAAGAGGCCACACCAGTGTTTTCCTTACAAAAATAAAACTGCATTAAACTTAACTAAAATTAAATAACATTCTGCTCTTCCAAATATATTTGCAAAGTCCTTCCAAAGTAAAATCATTGGCCAAACCCAAACCCGCCTGTTTGGTCTGTGAATTAATATGTCTTTATTTGCTTCAGTTTTTCCTCTGCAATTCAAATATGTGCTATTTTGTACTTTCCTGTTTGGCAGTGAGGGTGCTCCCAAGGCATCCGCTGGCCCAGGGACCAGAGTGGACAGGGGAGGTGCAGGGAGGTCACGGTTCAGCAACAACTGAAGACAGTTTCCAGACTTGAGCTGGCAGCATGTCTGGCCATTCCCACTACCTTGATGTGGCGGCTGGAAGCCAACTTTACAGATGGGCTTGGCTAAACACAGGTTTTCTTTATTCTCCTCCATGCTGGAGAGTGGCCCCCACATTGTCTCCCCAGTGTCCTCGAGCAGCTAAATCAACATGGGCGTGAACTGGGTTGGTGTGCAGGAAAACGAGTTGGGTTCTGTTGGAGGTGACAACAAGAAATAGAAGTCCCATTTCCCACCTCCACAGAGCACAGTCAAGTGGGAAGACAAAGTTTACAAGTTCATGGCTAGAGGGCTGATCTCCAAGGTACAGAAACACTGGTTAGAGAAGTAGGGGAGAGGTGCCGTGTACTTATATGATTGGCACATAGAATATAAGTATGTGGGACCCTCTTAAATACATCATACACTTTAGGACCCAGGTGCAAAGGCATATCTATAGAATTATCTTTACTTCCTTTAAATATTTTTTTTATTTATTAGGGGAAGTAGAATAAGAACTTGCAGAAACAAGCAAAACAAGGCACATCCCTTTCGGAAATAATTGCATGCTGCCTGCCCCCACCCATTCATGGTAATGTAGACCACAGGCAACACAAGTTTTGGACAAATACCAGTTCTGAGGCCAACAGGATTCTGTGCCCAGTTCAGCTTACTGGTGTGCCCAGAAATTGCACATCTGCTGTTTATCACCATATTCTGAGAGGGATAAAACACCCATGAGCTGGCCCTTGCCTCTCATCCTCTCCTTCCGCCTCCTACCCAATCATCTTCAATCAAATCCAGACCTTTCTACTCCAAACTTGTTGTTGGACTTTCCTACTGGTGAGCTAGAAGGCCAAGCCTGGCTGGGTTTGGGATCAAGGAGCCTTAAACTGAATTAATGTGTACCAACTGAAGACTCCAGATTCTGCCCATCTAAGCATCCCGTCTAGATCGGTAGGATCCTCTCCATGATATAGGAGTTGATTCAGCCACCTAGTGGGTGAAATGCTACCTCTGACACACACACACACACACACACACACACACACACACCCATTTCTATCTCCCACAGGCCCTGTGAGATACTTTTACTGGCTTAAGGTATGGTCTTTAGGAGGACAGGGAGGATTAGTAAGGCACACCTGACCAGTATATAGAATGAATTTCTCCAAAAGCAGAAGTCACTATTGGTGTCACCCCCAGAGAAGGGGCTATTCTGACAGCAGCAGGCAGGACCTAAGTGGGCACAAAAGCCTGAACTCTGGGCTCACCTGTCTCTTGGGCTTGAACTTAAAGGAAAATAGGAGTCTACAAGTGTTAAAATTATGCCCATTCCCATGGAAGCACCCCAGAAATACGGAAGGAGGGATGCCTGCAATCCAACTTGTCTGATGGGCCCCTGATATTTATTTTCCAGTTGTCATCCTCAAAGGATGGCAAAGGGAAGGTCATTTCTGAGGCCAGAGTACTCAGGGTGAAGGCAATAAGAGACCCCAGCCCACTTAGCTTAGCTGCTCAGCAGTTCTCACTTCCTGTGCACTGTGGACAGGCTGCATGGTCACTTCTGCAAGGAGGGCAGAGCTCGACTCCCTTGCTCCTTCAGCTGCCCACCCACTAATTAACCCTTAGCTCCTTGCCTTCTGTTACATTACATCATAAGTCTAGGAAGGAGGGCAGGAGTCAGAGCACGTTGGTAACAGCTACCATGCATCGAATCCCTCCAACATGTTGAGCGGTGTGTACATGTCATCTCACTCTGTCCTCACGGCAACTGTGGAAAAGAAGATCAGGTATTCTGAGGGCAGTTTTGTATCTCTCTGGGAAAAATGCTGGTGGGTCCCCAAGAAAGCAGACAGCCTCAAAACCTTTCCATAAGATTTGTACTGATTGCAAAAGAGTTCATAATTTTTCTGCACCTCCCCGCCCCCCACTGTCAGTGCTGCTAAGAATTAGAAAAGAGGACTGGCCCCTAGAAGGAAGGACCCCCTTATAATCTACTGACCCCCACCTCCCCTTGACCACCCACTTCCCTCTCCAGTTGCTCGTATACACATCCTCTGATTAGTAATAAGAATCAACAAGTAAGCACCTCAGCAATATAACAGAGTATCATCTGTTTGGCATCCTGTGCTCCCCAGCCAGGAAAGGAAGGAAAAAAACAGAAAACACAAACCCTGATGATCCATGAGGTTTCTCACAGCATTATGAGTGTAAGGTTAATCAGAGTGATTAATCAGGTGAGACCATGCACATGAAGAAAAAGGACTTTGTAACCCTGAAGCCAAACAGATGATGCCTTGCAGTGTTGCTGATGGTGAGTACTTACAGATTCTCAAATGTGCTAATCAGAGGAAGACAGCATTTCCTCATCCCCCAAGGTTCTTTAGCACTCATCTCCAGTGGCCTTTCAGCTCCCTTTCAGTTATCTGCTACCTTTTGGGGGATATATTGATGATGTCCATATTTTAGAAAAGGGCCTTAGGAATTAAGGGTGTGGGGAAGAGCCCTGAGGGGCCTGCCTGATCTGAATTCTTCTGGTCCCCAGCCTATATGTCATCCCCACCCCAAGCCCCAAAAGCCCTTCTAAAACTGAAAGGTCAGATCAAGAAAACCCCTATGGAAGTGGCTGTGATACTCTAGAAGGAACAGGCATGGACCACACAGGACCTGGGTGAAGTCACTGCCCTGTCACTGTGTGACCTTGGGCAAAGTCACTTCTTATCCCAGCCTGTAAATTGGTGTGATAATTACCAAGGTCAAAAAGTTCTTATGATGACCAAGTGCCCCTCCCCACTCTACTGAAGCAGCTCTCTCAAGGTCACCCATGACCTCCACGTTGCTCAGTCCAGTCAGCTCTGGGTTCTTTGTCCTCCTCTTATTCACATCCAGCATTCATACCATCTGTATGCCTGGAAGGCTAATAAGATATCTCAAATCCTGCCCTTCCTAGAGCTCCTAGTAACAGCTCTCACCCACACCTAGGCTTCCCATCAGCTTCCCCATCTCAGGAAATGGCAACTTGCTCCATACCAGCACCCCAGCTCCTTCCTACTTTGCTTTCACCCCAGACCACCCACCCTCTCTGGGCCTGTGCCTTTGCTATGTCCCTGCTGACACACTCTTCCTCCAGTAGCCGCATGGCTTCGTCCCTCACCTGGTTTCAGATATAACCTGGTCACCTGTGTGATCCCCCACATGCTCCTAAGTCCTCTGGCCAGCCTTGCTGTGCTCAAAGCACCAGCCACCATCTGCCACATTATACAGACCTTGTTGTTCATTATCTCTCCCTGCTAGAATGTAAGCCTCACAAACATTCTACAACTGCTATAAGCCAAGCAATCAGAAGAGCAGGCCCCTAGTATGTACTGAAGCTAAAAGTGCCGCACACATGAAAGGCAATTTAAAAAAAAAAAAAAAGACAAATAACTCCTCTGGGCAAGTTCTGGCCAGTGACCACGTCTTTACGAGCCTTATTCCATCAGATGAGGATAATGGCAAGTCCCAGTTCATAGGGTCAGATAAACATCTGTCCAGTGATCATGCATTGAGTAATGTATGAGGCTCACAGGGACCTGGAGATACATGAGGCCCTGGAGGAACTCAGGCCAGAGTTAAGAAAGACAGAGAAGGAAACAGGTGAAGGGTATTTGAGTCTGGCAAGTACAGCAGTATGAGTAAGTACCAAGGGGCAGGATGCCACAGAGAGGGGCAAAGTCTGTCCCAGGGATGGTATCAGAAGCTCCCTGGAGGTGGCAGTCGATCTGGGCCTTAACCCATCCTGGAGAATAGACTCTGTTTGCTTTATCTGAATCCAGAGGAAGCAGAAACCTGGACCAGACTTGGGGAGGGCCTCAGGAAAACAGCTGGGAGTGAGCAAAGTCCCGCTTTTCCGGGAAGATGGCCCTGGAGAACTTGAGGGGTGCAGGGCGGGCAAGGCAGCCTGTGTGAGGAAGAAAGCTCCTCAGAGAAGTCTCACAAATAGGCTCTCTTCCTGCCTCCGACCCCAATCCCCTGAGGGAACTTCTCTCTGTCATTTCAAAGGCCCTTTTTGTTGGTGTCAAAGCCACGGCCAGACTGTTAAGATGCACTCCCAATCAAGATAGGGAGTCTCCAGTTCAAAGCCTATCCTGACTAACTCTTTCCGTTAAGTAAAAATATTAATCTTGGTTTTATTTAAGCAGGTTTTTTGGCAAGAAATGAACCCCTGTGGCTAAAAATAAATCCAAATACACACACACTCAGAAAAATCTGGAGAGCTGCAAATCATTTCAACCCAAGTTTCCATCTCAGGGAAAGCTATTAAAACTGGGAGGATATTAAAACCCTCTTTCTGCACAGAGACTCTTGTTTCTTAGTGCCTGTCTGTGTTCTGGTGTCCCCCCAGGCCAGGCTATCCTGGGGATGCCCTGTCCTGGGACTCTTGGCAAAGGGAAGGAGGGGCCTGGCAGGGTCCTAGCCCTCCTCACCTTGTAAGCACTAGATTTCTGTTGAGTCGCCAGGAAACACACAGGGGCCCATGCTGACGTCTGTTGTATATGAAATGAAGGGAACAGAGAAAGGAGGAAAGGGAACACAGGCCCAGAAAGGTCAAGTTGCCTGGAACTTTGAGATATCCAAAAAGGAACACAAACAAAATCTACATTTCACTCCTGCTTTCATGTTTTAAGTGGTGACCTTTATTAGTTTTCAAAAGACAAAATTAGCGAGTCACTACCTAGGCTCATCCCTAGTCTTGGGATTAATACATTTCATTTCTTTCTTTTTTAAAAAAATATAGTTAATTTATAATGTTGCGCCAATTTCTGCAGTATAGCAAAGTGACCTGGTCATACATATGTATACATTCTTTTTCTTACATTATCTTCCATCATGTTCTAGCCCAGGAGATTGGATATAGTTCCTTGCGCTGTACAGTAGGACCTCATTGCTTACCAATTCTAAATGTAATAGTTTGCATTTACTCACCCCAACCTCAACATAAACTATTTTAAATGTAATAATTTGCATCTACCAACCCCTAACTCTCAGTCCATCCCCCTCCCTCCCCACTCCCCCTTGATAACCCCCTTGGTAACCACACACAGTTCTGTGTGTCTCTGAGTCTGCTTCTGTTTTGTAGACAGGTTCATTTGTGCCATATTTTAGATTCCACATACAAATGATATTATAAATACATTTCACTTTTAATCCAACCACATGTAAAGTCAGCTACTCTCAATTTCTTCAGTGGCCACAGCTGATTTGGGAGAATGATAGGGAGCATTTGGCCTAGGACAGGGCAAAGTCACAGAGCTGGCTGATTCCTGGATTCAGGGCTGACTCACCTGAGGCTTAATAATCAACTCTGAAGGGAGTTGGTGTTTGCATGATGTAGGTTTCTAGATAGCTAGTAAGCAACTGCCCCATAGTGTTTATCAAGCATGATTAGCGTCACGGAGGCTTTTGCTCTGCAAAGTGTGGTCAGAGGGGAGTGTCAATACCCGAAAGCACAGAAAATGGGAAAGATGATCCTTCTCCCATAGTCTCCCCCAATTCTGCCAGGAACAAATGGAAGCAGCAGTCCTACTCACATGCCCCCTAAGCCTTCCTGTTTTCCTGGCATTGACAGACTATTCTGAAGAGCTCAGCAATGTGTACACTGCTGTCCAGAGCGGGGGCTCTACCTTCAGTCCTATTCTCTACAGCCTCTGTCACCTCCCATCCCTCCACTGCACAGATCTGTCCTGTGATGCCCCTTGTCTCCGTGAGAATGACTTCTCTCCATGGATCTGTCCACACATCTGTCTTCCTGCAAAACCCACTCAGCTGAAAATATTACCTCCTCCGGGAAGCCTTCTGTCCATCCCAGGCCATGCTAGTCCCTCCTGTCTTCTCTTTGGCTTATTTTCTTCCCAAATGGGTGAGTCATGGAGTCCTGTTACCGGAGGCCCCAGTTAACATGTCTCTGTGGAGGTGCTGCACCAAGATTCCATCCACAGATGAGAACATTAAGGCTCAGCACCCTAAAGGAGGTCACTGTTACAACTTGGAACTAATTCTTTCACCCATGTTATTTTTCATTCAGAAGTGTTTGAAGGACCCCATGTTCTAAGTCCTGTGCTATGCCTTGGGGTTCAGCAGTCAACAAGCAGAGGAAGTCCTTACTTTCAGGAATCTTATTTCTATCTTGTGAGATAAGAAGACAAGTGGTCCTAGTGCAGCAGACATACTAGACACACTCTGTGCTTGGAGTGCTAACAACCCCCTCGTGACCACACACTGCAGAGCAAAAGCCTCTGTGACTGTCATGCTTAGTGAGCACCTCAGTGCCGTTACCTTACTGGCCTCCCACAAGCCCAGATCACGCAAACACCATCTCCTTCAGAGCTGGCCATCAAGCCCCAGGTGAGTCAGCCCTGAAACCACCCTGGTGGTTCCATGTACATGTCTGGGGAGACATCTGCCTGATCTGGGAAATGAGAAATCATCAGCCAGAGAAAGAGAAGGAGACAGTGTCAGTTAGAAGAGGGAGCCGAGGAAAGACCTGGAAGCCAGAGAACCTAGCCCGTGACAGAATGACCCATGCAACAAGGGTCAGGGAGGGTGGAAACCAAGAGGCAGGCAGGGACATGTGGTCTGTAGGGTGGGTCTTGCTTCAACACATGATAGTGTCATTTCTCTGGTGGGTTTCCACTTTGAGGGCAGTAATGAAGACATCACTTTTCGTCCTGCCAGAAGCCCTTGGGACAGCATGTGCCCAAATGGGTGGGTCCCCAGAACCTCGAGAAACCCTTAGAAATAAGACCAGGCCTTGCTGGCCCTACTCAGCGTCAGACTCACCAGCAATCCCATTCCAGTTCACATTCCATTTATAATCTTCAGAGTTGAGATTTAATGAATCTGTCTCCCCCACACCCTCCTCTCAAGCCCATTAACCTCTTCCAGCAGTGTTGCCTTGGGTGTTTTGGCTGGCTCAGCTCCAGGGTGTCCCAGAGTCCACAGTGCACGCCAGCCTCTGGAAGCCTCTACCCGCCTCCATTCAGCGGTGCCGACCTGCTCACTGTCATCAGGCGAGGGGTGCTCAGAACACCCCCTCCAAGTGCTCCAGCCCTCCCCCGGGGCCCATGGGAAACTTTATCCCACACAAGAGGCCACCAGAATAGCAGCCTGGTCTTCAACCACAGCCCCTTTGAAGCAGTGCCCAGAAAAATACCGCGCCGACGAATGGTTCTCAGAACTCGGAGCTTTCAGGTCAGATCATTTTGTGAGACCAGAACAATTGGCAACATCTCAGGAGCTGTCTATATTTTACTTCTCTGCTAATTGAGATTTGTTTGCTAGGAGAGCCGAGGGACTCCAGGATAGGTCCAGGATCAAGAAAGTCAAGGAACCATTAGACTGAGGGACCTCTCTTGTTTGCACATCAGACCTGCAGATGCATCTTTTGCAAACAGTGAATCTGTTCCCAAAAATGCACCAGGGTTGGGTAGGAGACTTTGTCATGGTTTGAACAAGCAGCAGTGTCTGTTCTCTGCTCTGTCTCTGGGGATTATACAGCTCAGATGCCAAGAAGACACTGGTAATTTATAACTTACCTTTTGGGTAGCTTTTAAACAGTCAAGGTGTGTCTCCCTTCACTTCAACTTCCCTAACTTCAGCCAGAAAGACTGTGGACACCAGACGGACATGACTTGGAGGGTCCCATTGAAAGCGGGTGCTCCCCTACCCCAGCTCACTCAGAACCTCCCCACTAGCTCACAACCATGGTACCCAGGGCACTCAGGCCGAAACAGGTATAAAAAAAAAACAAGGCCAGACTATAGGTCTTCAAGCTCCAAGACAGTTATCAAGGATAGCTAACACCGAAGGTGTGGAGGGATGGCTGGTGATAAGATCTAAGTGCCTTTTAAGGAGGCCAATCTTTGCCCTAAAGAAAATAAATAAGTAAAGAATGTTAAGAAAATAAATAAGTAAAGAATGTTAACTGCTGCCCTCTTTGGTCAAAGTGGGTAATGGCAGAGTTATAAAGGCTTGCCCTGTCCTAACAGGGTGATCAGGAGGTGGCGTCGGTGGTAAAGATGAAAAAGACCACCTACCCCTTGAACACCTTCTGAATACAGTGCCTGAGCCTCTTGTTCATTCTGTGTTTCTTGAGTGACTACTACATGCCAGGCACTGTGTCAGGTAGTGGAAACACATAGGAAGCAAAACCTTACAAATTTTATATCTAATTCTTAAAACTAATTTGCAAGATACATAACATGATTTCTATTGGGTCAGTAAAGGAAACTTGACTCAGGAGAGATAAGACACTTGTCAGAGGTCACATGGATAGGAATTAAGTCCACATACACCCGACAGCAAAACTCAGTCATCTTCCTGCAGCTTGACATTGCACAAATCTGAACATGCAGCTGGCAAGTCAAATGCGTCAGACATGCAGAGAAAAGGAAAATTCTTAAGGCTGAATTATCAGAGAAGGACTCATGTAAGCCAAGATGCTGAGAACTTTGAGGTAGGGTTAACTTCCCCAAACAGAGAAGCCCAGTAATCAGCCTAAAGCTCCATGGTTTAGAGGTGGGAGGCACCCATCTGAGGGCCAAGGAAATGGGAAGGAGAAACGAGAAAACTTCTGGACCCCTAATTGTCATCCCTGGTCTAACTCTGCTCAGCTGCAAGGCCTGGGGGACTTCTGTGCATGTCATTTCCTCTGCATAAGACCTTCTGCTTCCCTCTATCTAGAATCCCTATCCATCTTTTATATTTCAACTCAAAAGACACTTCCTTAGAGGAAGCTTTCCCTGACCTCTCTCCCAGCATCAGACTAGAACAGGACTCCTATTAAATATTCTCATAGTCTCTGGTTTGTAAGTATGTTTGCACATTCATTTAAATAATGTCTTATTCACACACACACACACACACACACAGACACTCAGTTGTGCTGGGAGCATGCCTTGTTTTGCTCACCATGTTATCCTCAACATCTCACACAGTGCCTCGAATATAGATGTTCAGTAAATAGTTACTGCATGAATATGTGCTTGACATCTCCTCCTGGTTCCCCAGTAGTCTACACTAACCTTCTACTGTGCAGCCCTTCCCCCTGTATACTAGCTGTAACTTTCCAAAACCAATTCCTCTGCCAGGAGCTGACTAAGAAGAATATGTTGGTTTTAATCACGGAAGGAGAAGGGGGTTGTTCCAGGCAGGGGCAACAGCATGAGCAAGGACACAGAGGTCACATGGCTAAGGGACCATGAAGGCCTTGGCTGGAGAGAAGCAAAGGAGGCCCATTAGCTCATTCTAACTCAAACAAATGTCAGGTTCTCTGGATGAAGGAGTTTGAACAGGGGACTTCTCAGGACAAACTGGGTCTGTAGACAGTGGTACTGCTTCTCTGTGCCCAGGCCCTTAGCCCCCTGAGAACTGCTCCCCCCGTGTCCTGTTTTGATAACCTTACACTGGCCATACTCAGGCTTATGGGTATCCAGGAGAATGGACTTGTGAACCCAGCCCACTGACTCTTCCCAGCAGGGCAAATACATCACTCTTCAAGCCTCAGTTTCCTCATTCTGAAGAAAAGGGAATAGCATATTTGTGAGGGTGGAAAATAATAAAGATGGAAACCGTGTGGTAGAAGTTTTTCAAAATACACCAAGTCCCCCTCCCCCTACCTCCTGTCACTTCCCAACATGCAAGCTGATTCCCTCCCAGCAGAGTTGGCTGTGGACCAATTAACCCCTCAGGCGATTCCCAGATCTTGTGCAGGTCCCTATCCAGCTGCTGGAATGGACCCCTGCACAGACCAGGCTCAGTTGTGTTTTCTGGTTCCTCCCAGAGTGCACCTCTCCTGACAGACCATCCGTCTGGCTGCATTCTTTGGAGGAGGCCTGGCCTGATAAACAGTGCATGTGCTAGATCCCAGCTAACTCTGTTACAGGACGCTGGCTGGCCACAGAGCGACCCCAGTGCAAGTAACGCACCACCACTTCTGCTGCACGTCTGAGGGCCAGCAGAGCTTTGCACTTATGGCGTGTAACCCAGAGCTTCTTCCTCTGCCTGTCCATGCGTGGCTCATATGAAAAGGCTGTTGGCTGAGCTAGACTCTAAAACCGATCCCCAACCAATGCTCAGAGATGTTGCTGACCGAAATGACACAGCAAATGACACATTTTCCTTGATACGCATGCACTTTTGGAGAATATGTAATGGAAGTATCAGAGATGAACAGATTTGGCCAGACATTGCCATAAAAAGCAGGAGAATGGCCGTTGGGGGTAGTGCCCAACTTTCCCTATTGATAAGAATACTGTTGTCGTCATCATTAATTATTATCGGTCCTGTGATCCATCAAGCACTTGCTGTGCACATTCGTTGCTCACTGCCATACGTGGATTATCCCATCTGAGCCTCATGAAGACCCTGTAAAGGAAGTGCTGTCATTAGCCCTTCCTTGTAGAAACTGAGGCTTGTAGAGAATAAGTGATTTTCCCACGGTCATCTAAGTAGGAAATAGGCCAGTCCAGGCAGCCTGACTCTGGAGCTGCTGCTTTCCAGCACTGGGTCTTACTTCCCTTCCAGAAGCACATGTGTGATCACAGTGTAGTGGGGACAGGCATATTTCACAGGTCACAAACTCTAGGTTGAGTGGGACGTTCACAGTCACTCAGTGGAACCGCCTTTGAATTTCTTCTACAGTCCTGTCATCTCAGGGTTAATCTATAACATCTCTGATCTGGGGCAGCCTGTTCCATGTTGAGCCATTTTTTGACTGTTTTAAAATTCTTCTTTATACTGCCTCCACGTGGCTTCCTCCAACTAGTTGACATCTTAGGCTTACACAAAACCAGATATTTGAAAAGCATGGTCATGTGCTCTATATTGTTTTCAGGATAAATATTTTCATAGGTTTGGATGGCCTTTCCCCACTTATGACTTGATTCCAAGTCTCCTTCTCTATCTCACTTGGGGCCTTTAACTCCTAACGGTGTTGGTGGAGGGTGAATGAAAGTTTTCAGGGGCTGCTGATCAGTGTACAAAGTTGAGAGGGACTTCACCCTCCCCACTCTGGATGCTTTTACTGCTGGCAGTGAAGTCTAAAACTTCACCACCATCCGTTAAAAACCCCCGGTGTTTTCAAAACAGATTCTGTCTACCAACTTTGACATGACTAGTAAATAACTCTACCTACTCTACTAAATAACTGTACTTATTTGGGTGTAGAAGTAAAGAAATTTGGGGTGAGGGGAGTCTTACTACATAGAAAGTTTTGAGTTTTAGAAAGAGCTCTCTCTGGACCAGGAACTGAGTGCTAGGTTCTCTTTCTGGTTCTTCTACTCATTTGCTATGCGAATTTGACAAATCTCCTTTTTCTCAGAGCCCTACCATTTTTGTTTGTTTGTTTTGGGTTTTTTTGTTTGTTTGTTTGTTTGTTTGTTTGCAAAATGAATTAGTACTTTAGGGTACAAAATGAATGGAGGTACTTTAGGGTCCCTGACAACCTAAGAAGCTAAGGTTATTTTACCATCACCTTACATCTCTAATTCATACATTTCCCCTGAGTTCTACTCTCTCCATTGGTAAAGGTCCAGAATGTCACGTTCTCACCATTTACTGGGTCTAGAATCACATGTCTGAAGAGCTGATCAAACTTGAATAAGTAATTAGGATATTCCAGGTGCCTCTTCTGGCATCGTCTCAAAAGCCTTCCTTGGCCTGTTATCTGTCTGGATGATTGGCAGTTGCCAAAACTGGGCACAGCAGCAAGCACAGAATTGGCTTCTACGTCACCCACCCACTCCATCAACGTCACAATTTGAGTAACCCTCACCAATCTGTTTTCTTTATGAGCGATTATCTTTTTTTTTTTTTTTTTTATGGTACCATACTGCTTTACAGGCTGATAGTCCAGCAGAGTTTATATCCAAGAATGTGAACAAATCTGGGGTAATTTCAGTGCCTAAAGTCATTATTAAGGGAGCACTGGACGTTAATTCCAGGTAGGGCCTCCTGCTCTGAATGTTCCTGTATCTACCTATAGAAGAATTCTAAAATAAAAGAAAAAAAAATGCTGAGAAGAAGCCATCTGCCTTAACCTCCCCATTGTATAGGAATCCAAGGTAATAAAAATGCTTCCAGGATGGCCCATCCATGGGCTGTGCTCTGATGACCTCACACATACTAAGTGGGGATATGCCACACCTGCAAAGATAAAATTCTGCTACCCTTGGCCCTGCTGATTGAGTTCAACAGTAGCTAAGATAGTGATCCCATCAGAATGTCAATTTTCCAGCCCATGCCAATGTGCTGAGTAAATTTAAACTACTCACCTCTCCTCTGGGTCCCTCCAGTTCTCCTGGAGAGTGCGACAGGACACCATCCACCCCCATCCTTCCTGGATGGCTTATTTCAGATGCTCCTCTAGCTGCTCAGAAAAGCTGCCTTAAAACAAGAGGGAGCCTCTCTTCCACTCAGCCTCCAGCCCTCACACCTCCCTGAAGTGTATACTTTGAGGCATAAAGGCCAAACTGCCACCTTGATCTCAACTTCAACCTCAGTCCAGCCTGAACCCAGCCAAGCTGCATCCCAGCCCCAGAGGTTTCTATTTTTGAAACAGAAGGAATATTCAATATTTTTCATTCTGTCAATATTTTCTTTACCTTCATCTCCCTCCTCCTTCCTCCTGCTCCCATACCCCTCATTGAGGGGGGATGGGGTGGCGGTGTTTAAAGGCCAAATAGAAACAAAACCCAGTCTAGTCTGAGGCCAACAGATCGTGATGTTCTGGGCGTATGTTACTATGTGCCAGCAAAGACGTCAGCAAGATCTACAGGAAACACCTTGCAAAATCCACTGGGAGAAGCAGAGGCCACCAAGAAGTGCAAGGCAGATACACTCCGGTCCCTGTGTGATTGGCTTTCGAGGCTGGGATACAGGAAATGGCTGTGGGATTCCAGACCCTCAGAAATGCAAACACACAACTGGGGGGGGGGGGTGTTTGCTGTTACTTTTGGTGTTTTCCATTGGAAATTTCTTTAACTTGCATATCTGTTTCCAACTCCCTATGCATGATCTGTGCAGAGGGGACCCGATAAGAAAAGTCAAAAGCAGCTTCCCAAGGGTCTATTCCAGGGTTTAGCAGAAACTACATTTTCTGTGAAAGAGGGCTGCACAGTGCAATGTTAGGAACGCGAGGACTTGGGCACCAAAGAACCTAAGGTGGAATCTCAGCTCCAACTTCTACAAGCTGCAGACTCCTGGGCAAACCATTTAACTCTCTCAGCTTTGAAAATGAAGTTGCCTCATCCACTTGTTGTCAGAATGGAGTGAAACAATGAATGTACAGTGCCTGATAAGCAGCAACCTCGAGAAACAGTGGTGGTGATTATTATTTCATGAGAGGCCCACTTTTCCAAGGCAGTGAGGACACTGGAGGGCAGTAAGAGAAAGTGCAAAACAGTTCCAAGAAGAGAGAAAAAAGAAAATGCAGAATACTAGCTGGGACCCATATGGGGCACTGTAAGCTCACAGCCTAACTTCCAACCCTCCCCTCACGCAATGTCGGCTGCCCCACTTCCTCTTGCCAGGGGCATTGCGATTTCAGGTCAGGTTGAAACAAGGGACACTAACTGGTATCAGTCCAAGTGAATGGACACCCCCAGAGCAGTGTAGAGAGGCCCAGCAAGAGGCAGGGAGAGGAAGCATTGCTAGAAATGCTAATGAGTAATTAGGTCCTTCTGGATCACATGTTGGTCCCTTTCTACCCGGGTGGGAGGAGTTCAGGCCAAAAGCAGTAGTCTGTCAGAGTGTGTGGGTAGCCCCCAAACCTTCCTTGCAGAGAATCTGTGTGTGGGGGAAGCCAGCCCTGATGTGCAAAGTGAGGACTGAGAGCCATAGAGCTGGCAGGCCTGCTCGGGCCAGGGTCAGCGGCCAGAGCCTGGCATTGTTCTGGCCGGAGGAGGGAACAGCCTGTGGCCAGCATTCTGTGGGGAGGCCATGGTGGAGTGAAGGCCAGATGCAGTCCAACTAGGTCTGATGGAAACCAGGGCCGCTTTTCATGAAGCAGGAGGTGGGGACACTGGCTAGATGGAGTATCTAGCACCCGTCAATCCCCAGGACAAGTGGCTGCACATGAAATGTTGAGGGTGCCTCTGCCCCTCCCCCTCCCCCACTGTAAAGAAAAGCCAGTTGGGAGCCAGCTAGACAAACGGGGCATGTCCCCATGCTCTATCCGTTATTCAGTAACGATTATGGGTATCCTTTCAGCACCCCCAGGAACATGACGCTGGGGGCAATTCTTTGAACCACCAGGTATGATCAAGAAAGGAAGGTTCAGATCAAAGAAGGCATTAGTTTTAATGTTCAATACAACTTATGCCTCTGTGGTTTGAGACTGGAGTTAGCAATGGTGAGGAGTGGGGGCCTGCTAAGAAGTGCTGGGCTGAATTTCACAGTTCCTTTTTTATCCTTGCCCCGTATTCTGTGGCAGTACACTCTGGTGCATCAAAGTGGTGCCAGTTTCAGCTGGTCTCTTGCACCAAGTTTAAGTCCACTATAGAGAGCAAGGCAGTGATCTCTTCCCCAGGGGTAGTGGGGAGGTAAGGAATGACTGGCTATCCAGATCCTTGTTTTTGTCCTGCCCTCCCTCTTCACGGGGACCCTAATAAAATAGGAAGAGTGTGCATTTCCTTACGTGATTATCCCCCATAGCTAGGCCAGTAGACTCTTTGGCCCCAACACCACTCCCCTCTGCTGGCCTCAGCACTGAATCTGGAAAGGCTCAATTCAACATGCTAGGGAGCCAAACACATGGAAGCAATGTGTGTGGGAGGGGGATGCACTCAGTTTCCAGGGCCAGTCTGGCGAGTCTGTGGTGGGTGGACAAGAAGTCCTGGCCGAGTCATGAAACCGTAGTGCCAGCCACCTGGACCACTAACCACAGAGTAGCCACAGGCAAGTCAATCTAATCCCAAGACCTGTTGCCCATCTGGGAAGCAAAGAGACTGCATAATGGCCCTTAACAATCTATAAGACCATAGGCCTTGCCTGTGGTCTGGAAAGCTCATCTAGATGGGCAGGAGAAGGTTCTTTAAATTCTGATCCTTCCTTCCTGGGTGCAGCAGTTGGCAACTGGCTGGACTGCTGACCTCCTTCTGAGGCTTTAGTTCAGCAGCCAACAGATGGCAGAATCTCCCAGAGGCTTGTATCTCCGAAAGATCTGCTGCTTCACATCAGCTTAAAAGAATGCTGTCTTGAGAGGCTGTCTGCTCCTAAGTGGCCCTATAAGAACTCTCCTTGAGTTTCGCCCACTCTAGGCTGGAGCACAGGAGCTAAGCTGGAGTCCAGCATTGCTTCTGAGAGTTGGATAAACTAGGGCAAGATTCTTTACTTGTCTGAGCCTCCATTTCCTGATCTTTGAAAAAGCATTCATTCCTGCATTAAACAAATATGAGAGTTGCAAATATGATCTAAGCAGTGAGACACACAAGTAAGGACTCTGCTCTTTCAGTGTTTAAATGATGATGGCGGAGACAGAACAATAAACAAACACCCAGTAAGATGTCAGGTGCTAGAGAAAAGGAGATAGAGAATGGGGGTGGTGGGTGGTACTGTAAGATGGGGTGGGCAGGGAAGGCCTCCCCAGGGAGGTGACATCCAAGTTGACACCTTCATGGTGAGAAGGAAAATCTGGGGACAGTGTGTTCCAGGGAGAAAGGACAGCAAGTTCGAAGTCCATGAGATAGGGACAGACTTGGAGCTCAGAGCATTCAAGGGACAGCCAGAAGGCCAGTGTGGCCACAACAAGGCAAGAGGAGACAGAGGCCAAATCCCACAGAGCTTTCTAGAACTCATTACGGAGTTGGAAAGCCACTGAAAGGCTTTAAGTAGGCTAGTACCAAGATCTGAATGACATTTTTAAAAGGTCACTCTGG
>PVHT021183646.1:6444369-6535564 GCA_004024745.2 Catagonus wagneri | reverse complement strand
CACACACACACACACACACACACACACACACACCAGTGGAAAAAGAAGGAATGCTGGAAACAACCCACGGTAATGTTGATAGAGAATGAGGATGGCCTGGGAAACAGAGCCAGCCTGAGCTAGGGCCTGCCAGGCAAGAGGTCTGACTCACTGCCTTTGCTGAGCCAGGAGCAACACCTACACTACACCTTCGTGTGAATCAAAAAAGACACCCCTTCTAGGTGTTGGCAGCCTGTAGCATATCACACAGAAAAAAAAAAAAAAAAAAAGCTGATGGGCTCCAGGAAAAAAAAAAAAAAGCTGATGAATTTCCAAGGAAGCCATGTGGTAGGATGGGTACCACAGAAAGCCAGCACATCATGACTGGGACCTTCCGTGGGCCCACTGGCAGAAGAGGAATGGGCAGTGAATGGGCGACAAGGAAGTTAATACACTGGCCACTTCCGAATCCCCCTCTTCTCTATTCTGAACCTTTGAAAACAAACGATGAGGTGGGGAAGGGGGACCGCAAGTGTGCTTCCTGTAGGTCTTCATCTGCCCAAGCTGGACCTGTGGAAGCGGGAGGGCAGAGCCACAGCTGAGAGGGGGACAGGCTGGATCACAGCCTTGAGGGTAGGTGCACAGCCAGTTCCTCTTTGTGGCCTCAGCACCTGTCCCATTGCTTGGAATATAGTAGCTGCTCAGTAAATCTTTGTTCAAGGAATGGATGTGTCCACAGCGAATGTATTCATGGGACCTCTGCACAGTCATGGAGGCAGCCAGATGGAGATGATGGTGCCTGAGGCTCATGCCTGGTGGTGTCAACCTAAGATGTGGCTGGTAGTTGAGGAAAAAGATAGAAACTGACACACAGCCTTCAGCTTCCCACCAGGCATGGAAAGAGGCCACAGGTCCTCCTGACATGGCACCTGACCCTCTGAGTATCCTGAGATGCCTTCTCTCTAAGCCTCTCAGACCTGTGCCTCCAGGATCTTCAGCCGGCAGAGCAGCAGCTCCTTGCAGGCATAACCCAGTACTGGCTCAAGGGAGGCCAAGCCTCTTCAAGCCAACACAGATTATTTCCTCTTTCACTACCTCATTCCCTAGTGGAAAAAATAAGGAAACAAAATTCCCCCGAGCAACCTGAAACCCTGTGACTGCCCCCCCACCCCAGGCTAAATGCAGAATGCAGCTTTACCTTCATCCCCTCTGCTTTTCTCTGGCTCACCTATGCTCAAGCCCAGAGGCCAACCTTGGAGTTTATTTATAACTGTGTCAGAGGAGAAGGAGGCAGGAAATAGGAAATTATGAAGGAGGGGGTAAGAGGAGTGGCAGGGGCCAAGTGACCCTGCTGGCTGGGAATCCACCGCCTGCCTGGCCCACGGCGTCAGAGCCCCAGGACAGGGAATTCCTCCCCAGCCCACATTCCCCCTGGCCTCAGAGCCCTACCTGCTGCGCTCTCTCCAGCTCTGTCCCCTTCCCCAGGCCCAGGTGGAAGCCTCAGGCTTTTCCTCAGTCTGGCCGTAGTCATGCGGGCTTTTTGACAGGAGTTAATGGTGCAGGAGCTGGGGGCCCAGCCCTGGGGATGGGTGAGCAAACACGCAACCTTTTACTTCTGCAAGCCCCACTCTGCTTTTTCCTTCCTTCTCTCAGTGAAGCACCTTGAAAGCTGGGATCAGAATGGTCAATGCCTAGGACCCAAGACCTTTTCATCAAGGGCCCTCCAAGGGGAGGTGACTCACTTGGAATCGCACAGCCAGAGGGAGCAGAGCCAGGCCTGGGGCCCTATCCTTTGGAGGCTTTGGCCCCTTTTTCTACACCCCACACTGCCCTCAGAACTTAGCTAGCCAAGACCCTTTGGTACCAGTGTGAACATACTGGATCCACTGCATAGGCTAGGAGTGTCTGTCCTTGCTTTGCCCAGAGCCACAAACTAGGAGACAGAATCCCTAGCTGACCACCTCAAATCCTGTGTAGACTGAGGCAAAATAGCCAATCCATTCCTTCGCCAAAATATTCCAAGCAGGCATTGAATTTGCAGAGGCATTCACTTTCAGACAACTTCACACTAAGTTAGGTTATTCTTTTTGCTATTGTTTTAACACACCATCACCAGCTCAGTGATTCTCTAGGTAAGTGTTCTGAGTTGGGTGGATGGAGAGATGATTATAGCTGGCCTTTGGGAAGGTCTCTGAACCTCTAGAAAATTGCACAGATAGCTTTAATCAGGATCTCCAAAAGCGTATCTGTAAAATGTTAAGATGCCCATCTAAAAGAAGTGCAGATCAGAGACGTGAGAGCTCAAACTAAGACTACTTGGGGACCAGGGATGGGCACACACAGGTATTGCCCCACCTCACCCGTACTCCCCCACTGCTCATGACCTTTTCTCCACAGTACTTGTGCCCTGGACCTTCAGGTCATAAATACCTCATACGGCCACATTTCCTTCCATCAAGCCCCTAACATTGTAAGCAAGATACTAGGGTTTACAAATCTGATGTGTGCCAAGAACTGGAACTGCCAGAATTTAAGATTATAAAACAAGTCAGGGGCAGAGGATGGAACCTTAAGTCTGGCCAATGCTTGGCCATGAGAATCACTCAGTCTCTTCCTCCTTCCTCTTCCAGCCCCTTTCCAGTGCTCACTCACACTGATGCAGCCATTTCTGCTTGGCAAAACCCCAGATAAGCCATATGCAACACCAGTGATACTGATGGCTGTCTCCTCCCCCACTTGGCAGTCACAGGGCCGGCAAGTAGGCAAAAATGGTTTTCAGAATCCATCACTGTGCTGATAGCCATTGCGCATCTCCAAGGGAGAATACAGTAAACAACTTTACCAAGCGTGTTGGCTGAAAGAACATTTCTTACAGCCGGTATTCAGAGAATCACACCCTGGAAAACACTGCTTTAGGCTCACCCACAGTACAAAGAAATCTTCCTTGCCTCTATCCTCACAGCTCACCTGAGAAATTACAAGAGGTAGCAGTGCTGAATTTTTGCTAGGAAGACAACCTCAATTCTTTTGAGCCAAAAAGTGAAGTAGCCTTCAGTAAGGTCCTGGGAACTCTGTGTTAAGGGATAGATCCAGGTCTGATGGCAAATTCAGAGGTTCCCATCTTAAGGCTTCGAAGGACTGGAACTTGCAGAGTGCTCTAGGGAACAGCAAAGCCTTGATAATAGAACAAAAGGAAGTAACGCCCATCTTTCCAGCCTGGCGGTATAGCAGGCCCCAAGCCAGAAATAGAGGGAAACAAACCGAACGTGTCTTTCCCTGGCATTCTAAGTGCTTGCTGTTCTCCTGGCCAAAAATAAAGACACTGGCCTCAAGACCCTCAAGCCTGCAAAATTGGACAAGTAGAGGTAACAGAGGTCTCCCGCCTGCGGGAAGACTCAAATAACCTCAGTCTAAAGTCCTCTTGATACAGAGCACAGAGTCGTACTGGCTAAGGGCTCTCTCAATGACTCATTTTCAGTATTTCTTTATTCCTATAGTTCACTGCATTTATTGAGCACTTACTAAGTGGGATGGCCTGTGGTCCAGAATACCTTCAATTTCCAGGCAGCAAGGCTATTCTTAGTTTCCTGAGGTCTATTTAAAGAGTGTTAATTCTCTCAGCCTCCCCCTCTGCAATTAGGCACATACCACTTTCTAACCTGGTACACTGACCTCGCCCAACTGGAAAGGCAGAAAGGACAAGTGTTCTTCCCACCCTCCTCCACTGGGCCAGGAATTTGGACTTCATGGGTTATAGCAGCCTGGGAATCAGCCAAGCCAGAGGAGATGTGTCTGTCTTGCCTGCACCTTTCAATCAGTACTGGGGTTCAGAGTTTCCCTGGTCTGGTCCTTACTGGCAGCACAGTGAGGTAAAAAGTGCTAGAAATCAAAAGGCAGTAAAATGGGATGGTAGAGAAAGACCATGGACCAGGGAGCAGACATACCAACTCAAACACCACTGTGCCATTGTGTGGCGGGGTGACCTCAGACGTGAATTGTGATTAAGAGCTCAGACTCTAGAGTCAGGCAGCCCAGGCTCAAATCCTGACTCCACCACATACTGGCCACATTTTAAGCAAGTTACTTAGCCTTTCTCAGTCTCAGTTTTCAGATCTGAAAAGTGGAATGGTGGTGATGATAATAATAATTCCTAATGTGAAAGCTTATAGTAAATAGTAGAATTGATATAATATGTATGTAAGATTCTTAAAACAGTTGTCAACGAGTGTTAGCCACAATATTTAATTCCTCTAAGCCCAGATCTCTTCATCTGCAAAACAGAAATGGCCCCCTTCTCTTTAGGTGGTTATGAGAGTTTAAAGAGATAATTCGTGGGAATGTAAAAATGATTCATAAATGTTAGATATTATCAAATAATATTATTATTCAATTTCCAGCTCTGTCTCTTAGGCCAAACTACCCCACCTTTCTGGATCTCAGTTTCCCCTTTTGTCAAGTGAGAGCAGGACTCAGATGTCTCTACAGTCTCACAGCACAGGGACCTGCAGCCCAAAAGTCACTTGTAGCAAAACTGAGTCAATAGCCTTAGAGCCTTTACCAGCCCCAGCGTGCTCCCAGTTTCCCCACATCTCAGTGCATAGCTCATAAAACCACTAGAAAGAGAAAAAAAAAGATGGCTTGCATTACAAATACTGTCTTGACTTGTGCTGTCCTATTAATGTGTGGCCATTAACCACACGTGGTTATTAGGCACTTGAAATGTCACTAGTCCAAGCTTAGGCATGCTACAAGTATAAAATACATATTGGATTTCAAAAACTTAAAGAATATAAACCTCATTAATAATTTTTTAAATTGATGACATGTTGAAAAGATAATATTTTGGAATGGCAGATTAAGAATAGTATTAAGATTAATTTCATAGGTTTCCCCCCCTTTTTTATTGCAGCTACAAGAAAATTTTAAATTTTGTGCAAAGCCCACGTTTGTGGCCTACAATTTATTTCTCCCGGAAGGTCTTAGTCTCACCTTACTCTTTCTCCTCTCTGCTTGTGGGTAGCCCTGTAAGAAAACCTTCTTCCAGGGATCCTGAAGGAATTTGAACTATTTGGGGTTAACTTTTTAAAATAAAATAAAACACAGATGTTAACTATCCAGGTGGGGCATTAAATTTTAAGAGCCTCCAGGAATCTCCTCTGGCTTAAAGGGGCCTGAAGAAATAAAATGTGTCAAGCTGCCAAAGCACCCCTGATGTGAGCACCCAAAGTCTGACATCTGCACTCTGGTTTCCATGCTGTCTCTTGTCTTCTCTGCTTGGAAAAGGATTGGGCAATGGCTTTGGTCGTATTTTCCAAGATAACTACCATGGTTTAACATGCTATCTGCTATCTTAGTAGCTCAGAACAGCTTTTTCTTATTGCATCGGCTGTGCCCAACCAGGAAAACTGGTTTTCCTTTTCTCTCTCTCTCTCTGTCGAACACACACACACACACACACACACACGCACGCACACACTCAAGCTAAGTACACCATTGCCTGGAAAGGCTGGAAGGCTCTCTTTCTTGAATGCCCTCATTCATTTGAGATAATTTATCACACAACTACTAGGCATTGAGCAGTGAGATGGAGAGTAGGATGTGACTCCCTGTACTCCAGCTGGCTCACCGTCTAGGGGGCACCAAGTGGTAGTAATATGATGGCTGACACTTATCAAGCCCTTGCTACATGTCAGCTGTAGGCCAAGCTGGCAACTCCCATCATCTCTGTGAATTCTCCCACGACCCTGGAAGGTTGAAAGCACTGTTATGGCATCCTTCATTTTACGAGTAAGGAAAAGGAGGCTGAGAAGGATTGACTTGTCTGGGATTGGAGAGCTAGTCTAGCAATTACTGGAACCAAGGTTTGAACCAGGCAGTGTAACTCTAGGACCTCTGCTCTTAACCACCTCAGAAAGTGTGGAAAGTATGTTGCAGAAGATAGGTGTACCTAGTACATAGAGGATGGGTGCACCATTTTGCCTAAGAAAGCAGTTGGTCCTATTCACTCAGAGATCCTGCAACCCAAAGGAAATTCAAGAGATCATCTCGACTCAAGGTCACAAAGCTGATGAGCCATAGGGCTGAAGCTGGCCCAAGGACATGTTTTATTTGGCTCACACACATGTGTGTGTGTGTGTGTGTGTGTGTGTGTGTGTGTGTGTGTGTGTGTTTTAACTGCACCAGCATTTTTTTTTAAATCAGATTTCATGTTAAAATCTTGGATTTCTAGCTTATCCTAAGAGGCTGGAAATCTGGCAGCACCGGACTTACATTCTGATAGATTGGAGCTGAACAGTAGCCATCCCCTTCAGAAGGGACATGAACTATTCAGTTTGCCGTAGTCACCATCATTCTGTATTGCTGCCCTACTCCAAAGCCAAAGATAAGTCATTAGTTTCATCATATTTGCGCACTGTTTTGTTGTTTGTCTTATAATAAAGAAATGATTTTTAATACCCATTCAAAGTGGGAAAACAGGAGACTGGAGAAACAGATATACACTTTTTGGTACAGCTGAATAATAATTTAATATATTTAATATACAACCATCTGGCTTCTGGTTTCTGTAGGCTTTTAGATTTGTCATCTGACCTAGCTGAGAGGTGAGGAAACCCAGACCAATCAAGAAGGAACTGGAACCCACAACTACACCTGTCTACCTCTAAGGCAGTCTTTTCCCACTGCACCCATTTTGCTTAGAACTGAGAACACCTGGATGCTGGGGCTCTCTCACATCTCTCAGTCCTTCATGAGATCTTTGGGTATCTCTGTTCTGTTGTTGGAGAGAGGAGTGGACTGGGATTGCCCAATAGAGCACATGTTTGATCTGGGTCTTCTAAACCCTCTCCTCATCCATTTAAATGAAGGTTCCATCAGACGACACATGTCTTAATCACAGGTACTTATGCAAGCCTATCATGCATGGAGGGAGTTTTTTCAGGTGTGGATGTTTGAGCCAAGCCATTTACCAAATTTTCTGGAGGAAGGGGCTGCTCAGGGAGACCATGGTTCAAGAAGGCCTTGTTCGCATCAGCAAGGAGTCTCAATCCCACCTCTTCTCTATCAGCTTCAGTAGTGGTATTAATGATGTTCAAAAGAATTTTTACCAAGCCTTCCAATGATCAATGACAGATACCGAAGTGACCTTGATTTTTAATTCTAGCCACCTACTGGGTTGGCAAGTTTGCTATCTGTTTGGCACATCAGCTCTGCTCCAACAGGAAGTCTGGTGGTCAAATATGTCATCAATAAAGTATGTCAGCTCATTAGTGGTTTTGTTCAGTCGAAGCCCTCATCCGCTTTTACAGCCACAGAGATCCTGGCTCTTGTCTTAATAGACCATACTTCTAAAGAAGTTACCTCCTAAAAGGTGTTGTTGATGGATTTAGGTGCTCAATTTTTCTGCTAGATTAGAGAGCCTCTTCCAAAGGAATTTAGAGCCAGAAATACTTGACACTTAGTAGGCATTCAGGGAACTATCAGTAACCATCAATATGTGTGGAGGGAAAAGTGCACATATGCCACAAAGAGCCAGTCCCGCTATTGCACAGATAAAACTCTAAAATCCAGGGAGGTTGACATCACCAATGTGATTCTAGAATTAGGAGATGACCTACTACTAGACGCCAGGTGTCCTAACTCCAGGCTAGTGCTTACTCCTAGACACTGAACATCTCCCAAACCTGGGGTAGATGAGGCCAGGGCTACGGACTCGACACCCAAGTGTAGTATCACCATTTCCCAGGTCTTGCTCTTGTCTAACCCAGCATCTGTCACCTGTGACTACCAGAGGCAAATGTGCTAGAGCAATCTGATGAGGGACAGGAGGCACCTAACCCTTGAAGAATTGAAAGACTTGAAAGACATTGGTTCCAATCCCAATTCCACATATTGGCTATGTGGACGAGCTCCTGAGCAAGACCAGTCCTCACTGCCCACATCTGTTCAAGGGGAGCGATGATCCCTCACTGTCCTGCTTTCCTCAGTGGGAGGCTGTCATCAAATATGATCAGGTAGACTTAAGACTCTAAAATGTGGAGAATCATGAAAATATAATGTAGGAACTTTGTTGTCTATTGCTCTGTCCTGTGGGAGGCAGTGTGACAAAGTGGAAGAACATTAGACTTGGGTGGGTGGAGGGTGTCAAACCATGATTTTGGAACACAGCTCTCTATATGTGACCCTGAAAAACATCCCACCTCCTCTCAGAGACCCATTTTCCTCACCAAACATTAAGTGAGAATACTCGCGCTGCCATATACTAGTACTAAAAGCTAACATCTGTTGAGCTTTTGGTGTGTGGCAGATTCTGTAATAAACATTTTCCCTGAATGTTTTCACTTAGTCACCAACCCAGTGTGGTATGTACTATTATTCCTATTTTGCAGATGAGGAAACTGAAGCCAGAGTACTAATCCATGCTCTGTGATGCAGAGCTCACAGAGCTATTATGTTTCCAAATCTCAAAGTCTCAGTCTTTTCATAATGATCATGTCTAGATCATTTATGAGATCCATCCTAATCCATGAACCACAAGCACCTTAGCCAAGGCGAGCCCTCATGTCAGAAAACCACGTCTTCATGATGTTTGACCCAAGTTGTAAGGCTCTCTTTCCCCACACCCTAACCTGGGCATTGCAAGAGCCCTGAGATTTAGGAATGAACAGTCCTCCCCTGCAGCCATCGGGGCTCTCCAATGCCCAGTGCCCTCATTCTGAGAAGGATCAAAGATGGTAGAGGGGATAATTGCCTGGCAGTATTTAAGATCTCTGGTTCCAGAATGGCTCTGGCCTGCTCGGATTTCCCCTCTCCCTGCCCTCCCCACACCCTGTCACCCAAGGACTCTATTTTTCCACCTTCTGAACTTTACCTTGGGCTCTCTGAAACCAAATCTTTCAGCTTTCCTTCCTTTCTGCATCCTCACAAAGAGCAGGTTGCCACAGGCCTGGGACTATGAATGACAACTGTTAGGTGATAGGCTTTATGTGAACATAAATCAGAACTGGGTGTTGGGAAGCATGGACTATCACTTCTGGGGCAGCCAAACTATCCCAGTCTTGCAGATGGCTTCTAATGAATCACAAAAAGTTCTCCTGGTCCCCTCCCCTCCTCTAGACACTAGTTTGTTAGCAACCTAGGCAAAAGTCCTCTTGGTCCCACTATGGCTGGGACAGACTCCTTGTCACCTCCTGTCAAATGCTATTTAGTGAGTCCTCTCAGCTAGAGTCAGTACTCATCTGCTCCAGCCCATCAGAGATTAACATAAGAAAACAAATATCTGAGCCCACGTCACCTCCTCTGAAAGGGGAGGAAACTCAACTAAGACACATCAGTTACCCATTGCCTCCTCCAGCCCTATTCTCAGCACTGGAGGCAACCTAGAAAATGGCAAGGGTGGGAGATGGACATGTCCACAGGTGGAGAGATGGAAGACTGGTGTAAAAATGAAGAACCATTCCTAGAGGGTGCAGAACATCAATCTACAAGAGGTCCACGAATTCTTTTCAGCACTTTAGTGAGCCAGCCCAAAGCACACACTGCCATCATCCAATAATCTGTGAGAATGCTTCTCAGGCTTAAGAAAGCACCAAGGTTCTTTGCTTTGGGCTGAAGTTAATTGTATTAGCTGATTATATCAGAGTAATGACTGGCTAGTGTCAGCAGTGACAGATATAGTTTAACTTTGTTGTTGTTGTTGTTGTTGTTTTGTCTTTTTAGGGCCATGCCTGTGGCATATGGAGGTTCCCAGGCTAGAGGTCGAATCGGAGGTGTAGCGGCTGGCCTACGTCACAGCCACAGCAACGCCAGCCACAGTAACACCACGTCTGTGACCTACACCACAGCTCACAGCAATGCCAGATCCCTAACCCACTGATCGAGGCCAGGGATCAAACCTGCGTCCTCATGGATACTAGTCAGATTTGTTTCCACTGAACCACGGTGGGATCTCCTTAACTGGGTTTCATAATGGAAGAATAACACCTGAGACATGAAAGTTGTGATGGATAATTTTTTCCAAACCTGAAATCCACTAGAAGAAAATTATTAAAAAACAATCCATAGTATTGAAGGCTGGGAACCATTGAGTGGAAAGAGTACTTGGTCAAGAATCAGAAATAGTGGGGTTCCCGTCATGGCTCAGTGGTTAACGAATCTGATTAGGAACCATGAGGTTGCGGTTTCGATCCCTGGCCTTGCTCAGTGTGTTCAGGATCTGGCATTGCCATGAGCTGTGGTGTAGTTTGCAGACACGGCTTGGATCCCGCATTGTTGTGGCTGTGGTGTTGGCCGGGGGCTACAGCTCCGATTAGACCCCTAGCCTGGGAACCTCCATATGCCGTGAGTGCAGCCCTATAAAAGGGGAAAAAAAAAGACAAAAAAAAAAAAAGAATTAGAAATAGGGTGTGAGGCTTGGTTTTGTTAAGACTATCGTAATTAAACTGGGGACAGGAGGGGAAGGAGGGGCTGGAGAGGCTGGCTACCAAAGATGATCAAAGAGAAGCATACAGAGGAGAAAGTAGGGAGTCAAAAAAACAGTGTGGGGTTTCAAAAGGGGTAGCGTCTTCTTAGCTCTAAAGAGTCCTAGCCCTTGGTCCATACTGATACAAGACACGGGTTTTGGAGGTAGACTAAGCAAGCATAGGTTCCAGTTCATAGTGGTGTGGTCTTGGGTGGGTGATTTCACCTCTCTGGTCTCAGATCCCTCACCGGGCAGCTGGGATGGGCAGTCTCTACCCTGACAGGGTGACTGACATGCAAAAAAGGAGTTTGGTGTAGTGCCTCGAGCATAGAAAGTGCACTTCAATGAAGGGCAGTTATCATTTTTGATGATCCCCTTCAGTGGAGCATTTAGAAATCCTCACATTTCTTTCTTTGGGAGAGTGGTAGAGTATTACACTCTAAAGGTAGGACTGGACTTATTCAAATAATGCAGAGGGCATATCAGGTGTCTCCCCTCTTAGAGGCGTTAGCTGTGTCCCTCTGGGTGGTCCACAGCCCTTAGGTCAGCCCAAGAATGACTCCCTCTGGGAATTTTCCAAGCAACTTTGGAGAACTGATATTTCCCAAAGATGATTTTTTCTGACATGTTTAAAATTGGGGCAAGATGTGACTACTCTGCATCAATGCCCGAGAGCAAGCAGGAAAATGGGATCAATTGATACCCGGAGAATAAGAAGTTAATGAGGGGCATTCAAAACCAAGGGACATGGACCAAGATCCAGAGAAAGAATAGGAACTTCACTGGAAGGGCCGTAAGAGAGGTTGATGACAAGGGGGGGCAGGACCCAGACTGGCCATTGAGAGAGCCATTTCTTGACACTTTATTGCAAGAGTCCACTGAAAGGTTCTAATCAGGACAGTGAAGTTCTCTCTTAAACCAAAATTTCTAGCACCCATCAAGGTGAGACTCTAGTGTCTTTCTTGGCCAGAACCAACCCCGCCCCATCTCTGCTGTCCGTCTCCATCCCATGGCCAACCCACCACTCTCATCTAAGCACCATCCAAATTTAAAGACAAAGGGAGAACGGGGTCAAAGGGCTGCATCCCCATGCTGCCACCTTGAGCCCGGCCAGGCCCACTCAACTCGGGGATATCTTTGAGTCAGCGAACAAGACCCTGTGCATGGTACACATGTCTTCAAAACATGAACCTGGGTTCGTGTGAAACCCTGAAGTCAAGCAACTTGGTGTCATGAAAGGCCCATGACTTATTATTACAGAAAAAAAAAAAAATCTGCAACCGAATTAATCCCAAACAGCAACAAGCCGAGGGCCATGGCTTTCCTGGAATGTAAGCCCCGTTCTCCCTGCAGAATGCTCCCATCAGCTTGGTCTAAGTGACCTTAATATTGCTCCCTTTCAAAGAAACAAAGGGATAAACAAAAAGGGAAAAAAACCTCACAAAGTCAATAAAAGTCATAAATTGTTTTCCCATTTGAAAGAAGCATGAAAGGATCTCCAGCACAGGGCTATTAATTGCTGTAACAGTTCCTCCATCTCTGCATGTTGCTTATCTGAAAAGAACTGTGTGAACACAGCCACTGTGGAGGGCACACTGTCAGGAACTGTTAAAATGTAAAATGCACGTACTTTATGTCAATTCCAAATTGTGTATTTGCCATAGAAAAGTGTTCGTTCATATGAACAAGAGGATTGTGCAATGAATATTTGCAGTGCTCTTTGTAAGGATGAAAAGCTGTTAGAAACCTAGATATGCAATCGGTAGGGGGATGACTAAATAAATATATACCTATACCTATAGGGCTATTATATTATTATAGTACTATAGAGTAAATAGCAATGCATATTATATAATACGATATATAACATAATGTAATGTGATTTATAGTATAGTAGTTGATTATATTTTGGAGCCAGTCTTCAGGGGTTTAAATATAGGTTCTGCTACAACCTTGAACAAGTTACCTTGAACAAGTTTTTCTACACCTCCGTTGCCTCATCTGTAAAATGGAGACAACAGTAGCTTACCTGCCTCATAGGACTTTAGAGAATTAAATCAGTTAACGTGTGTTAATTATTTAGAATGGTGCCTGGCATATAGTAATCACTCTATAATTAGTTTTTAAAATTTATAACCCTATGGAATTCTACACATTAAAAACATGAAGTCGATCTATATGTATATTAACTGAGAAACAATCTATAACACATTGTTCATTGAAACAATAGAATGCTGTATGTGGTGTTCTACAATTAATGGTGTTCTACCACTCATGTTTCCAAGGGAAAAAGTACTATAAATTTTCTGTGGGTACCTATGTACGTAAAGGATACCTCTGTATCCTTTCCTTTACATACATAGGGAAGGGAAGAAAGCATCTGGGGAAGAAAGGGAAGAAAGGATCTGGGGAAGAAAGGGAAAGCATTGGGGAACGGACTAGAATTAGAGGAAGGACTCAAAAAGGACTTTATCCTTATCTGAAAAAGACAGATAGATGGATAGATAGACAGACAGAGACAGAGATGGATGATGGATGGATGGATGGACAGATACAGGCATACACATAGAATGTATATATATACTGTTCTTTTAATTTTTTAAATGCAGATAAAAATTAAAGGGCCAAGGAGATACAGATTATTATTCCCCTTCTATAAATGAGGAAACTAATGTTTAAAAATGGTCAATAACGGGCTTAAGTGCACACAGCCAACAAGCCCCAGAGGAAGGATTTAAACCCAGCTCTGCCCGCCCCATGGCCTTTCCATCACCCCACACTGCCTCTCCAGGCCACCCAGGAGTTGACTATGACAAAAGCTAGAAGAAGGGGCCTCCTTGTCCATACTGCCTGGAATGGTAAAAACTAAATGCAATGGAGAATTGTGTTGTTGTTTTTGTTTTTAATTAATGAACCTGTTGGAATGTGCCATTCAGCAGTAGAGCTGAATGGTTCCTGCTGTTCCTGCAAAACAAACAAAAGTCCCTCCACCCAGGCCACTTCTGTGGCCACTTTTCTATCCTTATCTATCCAGGGATTGTGAAAGGGACACAGAACTGTGGGAGGGGCACCTTCCCTAGCCAGCCCAGGACCCAGTCTCCTGCTTCTCTCTGGTTTTCCTCCCACCATACTGACTCTCTGCATAGACTGGCACCTTGTCATGGGAGACACTTGCTCATCCTCACTCAGAAGGCAAAGAAGATTGAGGGCTAAGATCTCTTATCCCTGTTAGCTTTACTCTTCCCTGGGTCTCAGTGAGATAAACGGAGTCATCTTTTCTTACTTGGACGTGGTGGCTTTGAGAGTCTGTTCCAGTTCTAATAGCCAAAGAACATTAGAAACTTGACTTTATTTTTCTCTACTTATACCCTAATATGATGACAATAATAGTAATTAGCTCTCACTCCCTAATATGATGTTTAATTAAAACCTCTGGCCATTTTGGCTGTCTTCATATTTTATAACGAAAACTCCCCAAGTCAATAAGTAGAGCATTCTTCAGATGTTAACTGTCCTTTGCATCCTGGTCTTAGGAAGAGTTGCCAGCCCTAGAAGATCAAGGCCAAATGAAAGCTGGAAAGTTTTGAAAGTCTGGCATAACTAAGAATGGGTGTAGCCTTACCATGGAGTAGCTGGGTGACCCTGAGTGAGCGTGATCTCTCTAACTTATTGTTTTCCACCTGAGAAAAAATCGGTGTAATACCTACTCTTAAGGACTCTGGGTGGATGAAGGACATGGGGTCTGCAAAGTGCTTGCACTCGGTGGGAGTCTGAGAGATGTCCCTCCCTTCTTCCTACGAAGAGCAGCTCTCCTCTTTCCAGTTACTAAGATGTCTGTCGACAGCCTGGTTTCGCTCCCCAAGTGACTGGCTCCTCTCTGAAGTCTGATCCTTTTTATTTTCCTTAAGTCCAGTGTACAGTGTAATTGTGTTTGTGAGTGAGAGGGAACAGATCGGGCTTTTTTGAAAATGGCTTCTTTGCTAAAACCACAACCTCAGATCTGATACTGAAAGAATCTGCTGGCACTGGTCCCTGTCAAAACAATTTGGAGACATCCAGAGACCATCCTCCAGGGCTGGCAGCCGGCCCCCAAGCTGAGCCTCACTCTCATTCTCAACAGGCTGGGCGAGGAGGGGGGGTGGGGGGTGGGGAGCAGGACTCACAGCCCCATTCTTCTCTGCAAAGGAGGGCTTGGCATTCTGAAGCAAAATTCTCTCTTTCTAGTGTCCCTGCCCTCTGCAGAACCTGCCCCCCCAACACACACACACACACACACACACACACACGCACACACACACACACACAAGCATGCTTGCACGCACGCACGCGTGCACACATACCCCAATTTTCAGAAGGCTCTTGGCACTGTCCACCCCTTCCTGAGCTGGATAGAGCTGTGAAGCAGAAAGCAGGCCAAGGCTGCCTTCTTCATTCCTAGTCTCCTCCCTTCCCTCCTCCAGAGTCAAGGTTTTGTCAAGAGTTTCAGGGGCAATGACTGGTGGGGAGGGGGCCACAGACATTGTGGCTGCTGCCAAGTTCTTTTCTTTCCCCCACAGTATGTTTTATAAGCTGGCATGTAGTTTATTCTTTTCCTAAACACTTCGTTAGGGTGCAAGGCCTGGAGTTGCCATAGAAACACCTTTTAACTCCTCCTCGCCCAGAAGGCAATGCCAATCCCCAGGGCTTTGGGGGAGAAAGGCAAAAAGAGACACCTGTGGATGAGGAGAAAGGAAGGGGAAGACCATGCGGGGTTCCTTAGAGAGGACCCTGGCCCGGCAACATGGCACCCAGCCATGAAGAGAAAATAGTCAGGAAGGTCCTGGAAGAAGAAGCTGGTGGGCTGGCACGAGCATCTTCCATGAGCTACAGCACTGACTGGTAGGGTTGTAAGGGTCAAGGGGAATGAGAGCATCAACACATTTCTCCAGGGAGAGGACAGACAGAGTGTCGGCTCAGACTGGGAGCCACCTACTGGACGCCAGCGGGGTACTGTAAGGCAGCGGAGGTCAACAAGCAGGCAGCCCACACCCACACCTCCCATTTTTAAAAGCATTATCTCATCCCTGCCACTAGTGCAGTGCACCACCAAACCCAGGCAGAGCAGTTTTGGATCAGTGCCAGCAGTATCGAAGATTTTATTTGTTTCTTTTTTATTTTTGCTACCACAGTGTTCTGGTGTTTATGCACTTCCTGGTAACTTCGCTTTTCTCTGGACAGTCTATTGAGGAGGGGGATGTGGGAGGATTTCTTGAATAAATCCAGAGAAATTATGAGGAACTTTCTGCATCAGCCCAGACACACAGCAGGAAACCCAAGCAGTGAACAGATTCAAAAGTGCCCCCCATGGAAGTGGTCTCCTTGCTCCTACTTCCACTGTTCACTGGTGAACTTCCAGAGTGAAAACCCAAAAGCCAAGGGCAGGGGGAAGACTTGAGGTCTCCCTCTTCCCACACACCAAAAAAATCTGAGCGAACACACCCGAAACACTGTCAGGCAGAGAAGGACGCCCTTACTCCACCTGACTCCTGGCCCCTAGTATATGCTCTTGACTGAGCAGGATCGGAACCCACTGCCACCACCAGCAGCCATTCCCAGCACTGCTGCGGTGGGAGTGACACCCATGGGGTGAGGAGGGAAAGGCCAAGTAATATTTGGGTGGGGCAGTCAGAAGAGGAAAAAGAAAACCTTCCAGGCCTCGGGGAGACTAAAAGTATCCTTCCAAGCAATCCACAAACCCAGGGGCCAGCCTGAGAGAAAAGTGTACCTCACAGGCCCCAGGAAACCACTAACACAGGTACCCCGGGTCACACGAATACCTATACCTGCCATCAGCACTGACGTGGTCCCCAGAGCTACCTCCCCTACTTTTCCTGGGCTCACCAGGCCCACCAGCAGCACCCCTCCCAACCTTAGCCACCTCCCCTGCCAGGTTCCTACCTCCTCCCCCTCCTCCCCTGCAGCACACTTGTGGAGGCCCTCACCCAGGACCCAGTGGAAAATTTCCTTCCCCTTTATGACTGCTTAAAACACACATGCTCCATTCTTCACCTCTGAATCGACACAAGAAGAGGGTGGCGAGACTGTGTCCCACCCCCAGCCCGCGCGCGCACGCATACACACACATACACACACACACACACACACACACAGCAGGGGCCACTGGACTTGTAAGCTTTATGAGCTGGAAAGGAGAGGAGAGATGTTTTCCAGCTGCTGCTCCACCCCTGACCATCCAAACACAAGTGTCCCGAACACTCCCAAACAAGTTCTCCCAGGACATTCTCAAAGCCCTTGATAAAAACTGGTTCTACTCCCTACCTAGCCTCTAATCAAGATGCTAAGTTCGATTTGGAAGAATCACCATGATGTGACCCCTGGCATCTTTGTTCTTTTGATAACAAATCTGTTTTCCACTGTTGTCTCCCCCTCCCCAAACACATTCAAGGAAAAAAAAAAAAATAGCCTTCCTGTGAATTCTCACAGCTATATGATAAGTGATCCCTAACACACGCCACCTTCTGCTTGCTATCAACACTCTCAAACACAGTTCCCCTGGGGAGGGTCAACCCCAAGGCTTTCTTCTCATTTTTCTCCTTAAATCTACCCAAACTGGGCAGTCCAAGAAGCTCAGTTAGCACTTGCCTAGGGAGTGTGAGGCTCGGTTGGGTCTCATTGAAAAGAATGAAATTCATGGGTGCAGGAGATGAGGCAAACTCGGAAAACTTAAAAGTTTCTCCTGCAACTTTCCCTGCACAAGTCTGGCAACTTTCTTTTCTTTTTTAAAGATTCACCACTGCAGCATTTTAGCTGGCATTCCAAGTTTTAGAAACACTCTCCCCACCTTTTTTCCCCAGCCCATCCTCCCAAGAGGAAAAGGAAATTTTCCCGATGTCAAAAGGACTAACAGGGACCTCACGCCCTAAAAGAGCATGGTTACAAGGGGTTCACTCAGGTCCAGTGGATTTCCCTGCAGGGCATCTCCCCCTCAGTCATGCCAGAGACCCCGCCACAGGAGCCTGAGAATCTCCAACCCGCCCAAAACTAGGCGGAGAAAAGAAGCGAGATTCGCCATGCCACCCGGAGCAGCCCCCAAGTCCGGCTGCAGCGCGCGAGCGAGCACCGCGGGGGCTCCGGCGGGGACACCAGGAGCGCTTACCAATGTCAGAGTTGCAGAAGGCGTCCTGGGGGTGACTGGGCGAGCATGTGCACGCCTCGGCGCCCCAGTCCCCCAGACTCCAGCTGCCCAGGAGCACGACGAGCCCGAGCCAGGGAGTCATTGCCGCTGCCGCTGCCGGGGCTGCTGCTCGCCTCTCCCAAGTTGCAGTATGCGCCGCTGGCGGGGTCGCTGCAGCCTGAGCTCGCCCGCCCGGTCGTGTGGGGCAACTTTGGCTTCGGGTGCGCCGAGTGCCCAGCGGGACGGGATGGGGTGCGGTGAGGCTGCCTCGGCGCTGGCGCACGACTCGGCGAATGAGCAGTCACTCTGGGCGAAGGAGCGGGAGCTGTAGCAAGAGCTGGAGAAGCCCGAGAAGCAGGAGGAGGAGAAGCAGTCCCAGCGCCCGCCTGCTGCCCGCTCTGCGCCGCAGCCCGGCGGCCGGGTGATATAGCGCGGGTCCCCCCGGGCACCCCCTCTTCGGCGCGCGGGGCCCGCACCCTCCGACCAATGGCAGAGCCGCATTACCTCATCGGCCCTCCAAAAAGGGGGCGGGGCTGGGGGCGCGGGGCGACGGGGCGGGGCCGCCCCCGGACAGTTCAGATCCTTATAGGGAATAATGCGGCTATGGGCACGCGAGTGGGTGGGCTGGACGTGCCTCTGATACACGCTTGTAGAGGGGCCTTCGGAGCGGCGCCCCGTACGCTTCTTGCCTGCACCCTCGACATACGCGCACCCTGCCCCCTGGGAGCCTCTGACCCAAACCAGAATCAACTACCACCCACCCCAGCACCAACCCCTTCGGCAGGTTAGAGGTGGCCCTGGCCCTGGAGACTTTGTGGCTGGTGGAAAGGATAGCTGATGGATCTCTACCTTCTCTGGAGAGTGCAGGCTCAGAGAGAAAAGAAGTAGGTGGATGACCTATCCCCCTACACCCCCACTACACCCCTTACCTCTGCTCCTGACTTTCCTGCATAGGAGGGAGCCATCTGCCTTTTGGAGCTAACAGTAATAAAAGATTGTTTCTTGGGCTCAGCCAGAGTAAATTTTGAAGTCATTCAACAAACATTGTTCTGGATGATGGGATGAGCAAAACAAACTCTCTGCTCCTGTGGAACTGCAGGCTATGCATCCGTAAATACATGATTGAATAGGGTGATTTTCTAAGGTGATAGTGCCACGAAGAAAATAAAACAGTAAAGGGTTAGAAATGACTAGAAGGGGCACAGATGTCTATGGGATAATAAGAAAAAGTCTGGCTGAGGAGGTGACATCCTGGCTGAGATGAGAAGGAGAAGGCTCAGCGATGTGGCGGTCTTGGTGGAGAGAACATCAAGTGCAAAGGCCCTCAGCTTATTTAAAAATAAATACATAAATAAATAAGTAAGTAAGTAAAGGGCAGGAGAAAATAGTAACCCCACCTAGGGCAGACAGGTCTTCATCCTTCAGCAAAGAATTTGGGGTGAACTGATCCAAAACTGGGATAAAACTAGATCCTGGAGAACCAATAGCTGTAACGGATAACCGCTAATAACTAATACTATGACCTTTTTTATTATTCAGTAACTTTTAAATTATTTTTATCAGTAATTTTTATTATTGATCCCACCTTTTATTCTTCATACCTCACCTCATTACATCTCACAATAATCCTTTTAGATAGGAAAAACACAAAGTATTATTCACACTTTCCAGATGAGGAAACTGGCACAGAAAGGTGACGTGATTTGGCAACCATCCAGGAACTCAATTCACTCACTGCCGCCTTGAGAGGCATTTATTTTCTTGGACCTTAGCAGCAGTTAGCTTCAACTACACAAATGCAAATAGTAGAAAGGAGTCTTCTTTCTACTCTTGTGTCTCTCTCCCTTTCTCTCCCAACTCGTCCTCTTTGGAAAGAGGCTTAAATGATTTCGTTATAGCAATGCTAAAAGTTTGGAACAAAATGAGGACTGAGAATACTGCTCAGAAATGCAAGTTCAACCTTTCTCAGAAACTCCTCTATTTACACCTCAGAGAAGTGACATTGGAATGGCAGAAGCAGAAAGTTTCACTGGAAATGGTATTTCCAAGAACATTTTTAAATTCCTTTTTTTCCTTTAAAATTTTTTAGCTATAAGGAAGGGAATCTAGTTTCCACATTTTTCTGTCTTCTCTCCTTCCCAGCTTTTAAGACCCTCCCCACCTTAACTCTAACTATAGCCCAACCCAGGGAGATCCCCTTTTCTCAATGTTTACTTTAGAACTTTGCGCCTTGTTTCTTGAGATATAGTTGTACTGTTTTCCCAACTACACTAGAAACACTTTGAGGCTTGAGAAATTCGGCCACACTGCTTTTTTAGCCCTAAGAGTGCAAAATAGGGTCCCAGGAGACATGGATATTGGTGTGGACAGTAGCCCATTGAGTCATGAGCAGGGGGCACTCTGGGGGCCACTGCAAGAATCCAGTTTGAAGGAGAGCATGCTTGGTGGGATTTGAGGGTTTTGTTTATCCCTGCACAGTGCCAGTCATGTGGAAGGTTTTATAAGTCTTTCCAGACCAAATCCACTTTGGATAAGCATCTTATGTGATAGACGCCTTCTTTTCTCTTTTTTCTTCTCTCTTTAACGTTTTGTCCAAATTACCAATAGTTTCTCCAAGGGAAGTCTTGCCTAGAATATTGGTATCAGAGAAATAACTTTTGCTGAATTTCAAGCAGCAGATTCTTTACAGAAAGCTTCCGATGATGGCAGCTACTTAATTATGTTAGTGTAAGGGTAATCTGATTGTTTTTCCAGCTGAAAGATACTGAAATTGCCTTTTGGTTTATTTCTTCTTGCTCTCTATCCTAAGCTATCTGTGGAGTTCAGCTTCCAAAGTCATGAAGTTCTCCCTAATATCTAATCGCAGAGACTACCCCCAGCACATCCATGTGAGGTCAGCTCAGTCCTCACCCTGAGGAAGAGAAAAAAAGGCTTCATGAATCCTTGCAGAGGAGAGCTCTACTGCTGAGGTCAGCCCCTCAGGCAGGCATACCTCATAGCCATCAATCCGGATGTCATGGTGTCCATGGACCTAATAATATGTAAGAATTGCTTTTTTAAGGCCACTTTATAAGCTGAATGGATTGGACCTGGGCTAATGGTAAGATTGAAGATACCAGCTCCCCACTTTCTCTTGACAGCTAAGAACAATGGTAGATTTATAAACCTCAGAAAGACTAAAGAAGTTTCTGAATCTGTCTGGCCTGTCCTTAAACCTACCAGGATGGCCTGGTATTCCTTTTCCTGAACTTTCCTTTAAAAAAAAAAAAATGAGTCCATGTCCAACCCCTCTTCGTATCAATCCTGGGATGCTGGAATTTATTGGAAGGCTCGCATAGACATTTAGAAGTCCTGAAAAATGACCTCAGAGACTACTCATCTTCATTTTATAGGTGAGGAAAATAAGATTCAGACAGGTGGCAGAATTTGCCCAAAGTCTCACTGTCATCTGGTGGCAAAGCCAAGACTGTGCTGCAGCTGTCTGATTCCTCACCTGGGCGTTCACCCACACATTCAGGAGCCTCAGTCCCCCCAGCTGCAGCGCATGACCTAATGTTTATGCTCTTCTGCAGCCACTCGCAGTCTGAGCTTGCATTTCAGATTTGTAGCTGAGTTTGTTTCAGAGTCCCTTTGCACAGTGCCCAACAAGTGAAGAATTTTGCCTGCACGGACTAAATAGTTCTGTTATGATAATAATCACCTCTGAGCCAATCAGAATGAATATAGCTCTGTACTCCTCAGAGGTTTATCTCGTGTGTTTATTTTTCCCTTTATAAACTATCTAATACCCTTTGAAAACATTTCAAACCATTTTTTCATTTCAAAGAAAGGAAAAGACCTGAGATTCGTTCCAAAGGTTACTGCAGAACGGTTGTGTGTGTGTGGACAAGTCACCTCACCTGTCTAAACTCAGTTTTTATGTTTATTGGATGAAAGGTATAACCCAGTTATATCCAATATGCCCCCTGGCTATAAAGTCTAAGAATCCAGGGAAAATTTCTCAGAACAAGGTGCATGTTTCTGAAGGGAAAATAGATCTTGCCATTTAAACAGGTTTGAGACAAATATAATGTGACCAGGACTAAAGAACATCCATCGATCTCTCAATCAACACTTGCTGAGTTCCTCTTCCTCTCGCTGCTCTCTCCCTAAGACTTGGGCTAAAAACAAAGATTGTGATGATGATGTGAAGAGGAGAGATTGGGATCTTGTTCTTGGTAGAGCCCCATTGTAATTACTTGTTCATCCGTCTGTTTGCCTCTTGGATCGTAAGCACTAGAAGATCAGGAAATATGTCTTTTATTGTCTCCATACCTTATTTCCAAAATTCACTGAACTCCTATACTGCCTTCAGATCACAGCTTAAATGTCACCTCCTCTAGAAAACCTTCTCTGATTCACAACACCATCTTTGTCAGTCCCCTCCTATGTTACTCTGCTCTTCTTTCTTTCACACCACTTGTCTGACTGTAATGTGATTGTTTACCTTCCTTAATTGTAAGCCCCTTGAGGACAGTGTTGGCAACAAAGAAGTCAGTAACTTTTGTGTGGGAGTTCCTACCATGGCACAGCAGGTTAAGGAACTGGCATTGCCACAGCTGTGGCGTAGGTCGCGGCTGCTGCTTGGATTTGGTCCCTGGCCTAGGAACTTCCATATACCATGAATGCAGCCAAAAGACAAACAAAAATATTGGGTTAATGGATAGAATTGTTTGGCCCCACCGAAGGGTTCCCAGTATTCAGATAGGCAGGTGGTAGCTCCTTGGAGAGTTCACAAAGTCCTATCCCTCTGGCCAGTGCTAGGGGGCGCTGTAAGCCAGAGAACACCCCTTCCTTTAGTCAGAAGCCTCAGCCAGTCTCACTGAGAAGGGGGAGAAGCATAATTCCACGCTAGTCAGTGGGGTGTGGGTGTCTTTGAGTGGGTGAAGCTAACCCCTCCCGTCTGCAGTGGCCACAAAGCTCTCAGTCAGCATCTCATCTGGGACCACAGCTGCCCAGCTTCTCCACCCCCAGGCTGGCCACATGTCAACCCAAGGGGAGCTGTGCTCTCAGGAAGCTACAGACTTGTGAATCATGGGTTTGGGGGATTTGGGGAGATTTGGGAACACAGGAGAGGATGCCATGGTCCTACTCTTCCAGGGCAGGGCTGGCCTCTGGAAATTAAACACAGAGAAGGTACTGACAAGACATGTGTCGGTCGTGTTGCCGTGCAAGGAAATACCTCCTCTTTTCCCTGCTCCTTCTCCAGACCCCAGCCACAGTGCCTTCCCCCAAACCCACAGTCCATCTGAAAGTCATTACATTCAAAATAGCCTTTTCCAAGCAACAGACAGCCGTGGTCCACCCATCACCATGAGCCCTGGCCAGACCCTCAGCAGGGTCGCTGCCCAGCACTGGGGAATTATGGATCTAAGATGGTAGGTACTTCAGGTTTTCTCTGTGTCTGGCACCAGCAGGGGGTAAACACCTTTCCTCATTTCCATCTGGAGTCAATTTTATGGTAGTAAAATTGCAGGGCGTCTCTTGCCCCAGCTCTCCCCCAGACCTGCCAGGCAGGGAAGACCCCTCAGTATGAGTCTCTAGCTAAATCCACCTGAATGCAAAGGTTTTCACATTTCTTTCTGCAGAGAGCAACTCCCAGGGATTTTAAGCCAGAAAACACATGTGCATGGTGGAGACATTTTTTGCCCTGTTTTCTGGGGGTAGTGGGAGATGGGAAACAGAGCTAATATTCCAGAACTTGCTCTTTTTTTTTTTTTTTTAAGTGACTATGTGCTCAGTTGGTCGACTATTTCTGTGAAGGGTAATATGAAATGGAGACAGAACTTCTCCTCCTCAACCCTGTCTTAATGTCTTCCTTATGCTTGTGGAGTTTGTGTGTTTTTCCTTTAAAAATGAGTAGCTCCTTTGTGGTTTCTTTGAAGGTTGCATGCTCAGCTTTGCACAGAAGACTCACATGAGTGTCTCTGCCTGGTGCTCTTATGGCTTGGAAGGGAATCGGATGGACATAGTTGGGGTCAGTCTGCTGTCAGACTAGGATGGAGACCCTATTTTCCCCAAGACGCTTGAGCTCTCTTTGGTGGAACCTGATGGAATTTAAGCTGACTTGCCCTGTATTATGGGGATGCTCAAAGATCATCTGATGCCCTTGATCACATCCTTCTTTAAGCTCTGCTGCTAAGACTCCACTCTGTCTGGGTTTTTGCTTTCTGCCTCGCCAATTGTACCTTCTCAGTCTTCCTGGCAGATTGTGCAGGCTCCTCCTGCCACTAAAATGTAGGTGTTTCCCAGTTTTCTGTTCTTGACTCCCTTCCCTCTCTTTCCTTCTAGCCTCCACACTCTCCCTAGCTCGTCCTACGCTCTTCCTTGGATCAACCTACTGCTCTGCTTTGTGCACTGGGGTGGGCACTGGAAGCAGCAGCATTGTTCTGAGCTCTTGACTAGATCCAGCTTCCCCGTGGACGGTTTCACCTGCAGGTCCCATGGCCTCCTTAAACCTAAGAGTCCAAACTCAGAGTGTTTTCCTCTCTGTCTCCTCTGGTGTTACCCATCCTTGCCAGTGGTGGTGCCATCATTCACCGAGTTCTGTGGATTCTCACTCCACACATCTCCTCTAACCATCCCTTTTGCCCCATTCCCACCATGTCTGCCTTGGATCAGGCCCCATAGAGTCTTTCCTGACAATTTCAATAGTCACATAATTTCTCATTCTTTCCAGAGTCTTTCTCTATTACTTTTCACCACTGCTTGTATAAAGTTTTTCAGATACAAATCTGAAATCGTGCTATCCTTTGCTTAAAATGATTCATTTGTTCTCCATGGCTTTCTGAACGAAGTCTTAAACTCCAAAGAAAGGCATACAAGGCCCTCTGTGATCTGGCTCTGCCCAGGGCCCCACAGAGGGGAACATTCACGGAAAATACAGTGTGATTGCTACCCCTGCAGTTACACAACAGCAGGTCTTGTCCTTGCTTATCTCTCCCAACCTATGCCCTCATTCCCATCTTCCAGCCTTTTATGTTCCAGCTATTAGTTTCCTGCCTCTAGGGCTTGTTCACACTGCACTCTTTGCCTGGAATCTACCTTCTGCCAACATATTCCTGGCCCACCTCTGTCTCATGTGTCAAGATCTTTTTCCTGATTCACCTTGAGTCACCAGCTCATGGATGTTTTCCTGACCCTCTCTACTCAGCAGAACAGACCCCTCCTCTAAGGGCTTTTCGTCCTCATTTTCCGCTTACACCACAATCTCTCAGATAGCCACCGGTGCCTCCCACACCCTGTTGCCTCTAGCGGTTGATACGTTTTTCTCTGGTGACAAATCCATGAGCTTTTTTCCTTCTCTAGCACATCATCTCCACAACATAGGCACTTACCAAATATTGAGAGAATAAGCTAACCAAAGAATGGCAGAGAAAATGGGGGGAAGGATGGTCAGTGTATCACCTTCACAAATTCACTGTTATAGAGGTTCTGGAGTCCAGTGTCTTCGGTCCAGAAATGCGACTAAATTCACCTGATCAGTCCTAGGGACGTTCTGATTCGTAAGAGACCAACAAGCCCACCAAATTCCATTGTCTTGTTTCCAATGAGAGATTTAATTGTCATGTAGGTAGGGTACTCATGTGCAATGTGACCCTTGTAGTTTTTCCCTAAGAGCTTTGTATAAAGCTAGTTTCTCATCAGAAGTTTGCTTTGGTGTGTATGGAGTCAGAACACAGGCATGAGGTCTGTCAGCTCTGAAATTCTCTTTTAACTGAGCAGAAGCCTCGTTCAAGATGGTGACAATGCTCACACCTGCTGGCAAGATCCCCTCTCACTGGACAATGACAAGACCAGAGACATATTGCCAGTTTTGTCCCCTTTGGACTTTGCGTTTCTCTACTCCAAACTTACCGCTCCTCCCTTCTTCTACCTGGACGTTTTCTGCACTGGAAATATTATGATACGTTTGGTTTCTATATTTTAGATTACAGTCGCCATCCAATGATGACCCTCAGGTAAACAAGTTTGGCTTCTGGATTTTGAACTCTCCCTTTACTCTGTCTTGATTTACTCTCACAGACAGGTGAGCACATGCATAGTGTGCGAATTCATAGCTTCAGTGCTCTGAAGACAGACAGACTTCTTTCCAAGTTCATTATCTTTGCTCCACTGACAGTCTCTATTTGCCTCACAGCTTATATGTCACAGTGTAATCATCAGCCCTTTGGAGGAAAGGCACAGGGTTCCTTCCTTCCAATTTCCTTGGATATTGACTGGGTGTCCACTAGAACATAGTAGGCACTGGAGATCTAACAGTGAACAAGTCACAGACCTGCCCTCAAGGAGTTCCCAGTCTAGTGGGAAAGCAAGACGTGAAAACAATAGTGGGTGGTATGAACTACAACAGGAGGGTCCAATGTGCCATAAGATGCTGGGTCACCAAACCAGGTAGTGGGGAGGTGTTTGGAAACCCATATTTTGGTAAGACAGAGCACAAGAGGTGAGAGAGAACTGTGCATTATCAAATCCAACCCCCTCATCTTACAGATATAGAAAAAGGCCCAGAGATGTGGGCTTTTATATGTGGTTGTGCAAAATTATTGGCAAAGGCAAGACAAGAACATAGACCCCCTGATATCTCATCATCTTCACATCACTCAGGCTCCTCTAATTCAGTGTGGGACCCATGAGAGATATACAGTAAATAATTATTTCCCTGCCTTGTAACATTCATCAACCTTGGGGTGATAAGCTGAAAAGATTTCTAAGACAAGAGAAAGGAAAAGGAACTTGCAGCAGTGGAATACCTGCTATGTACAAGGCGTTTTCTATACAGTGTCTCCTCCAATCCTCACAACCCTAAAAAGTAGGTGTTATTTTATGCCCATTTTATAGTTAAGAAAACTGAGGTAAAAAATGACATGACATGTCCAATCATAGCTCTATGTAGAGCTATGATTCAGTCCTAGAGTTGACTTTCCAAACCAGCACTCTTTCTGGAGATTCCAAAGTCTCTATGCCCATAGGTTCATGAAGTGCTAGGGATTCCACTTCATCTTTTGGGTTCTCATTGAGCACTCAGAGCTCTTGATCACTGTGTGACGCAACCAAGCAGAAGGAGACATTGTACCTCCCACAGTACCGAGGGCCAGCAAAGGAGCTTTATCAGCAGGCAAGTGAGACGCATTATCTCTTGTTTGACCAGGTTTGCAATGAGAAAAGGCAAGAGAAATCATAGGGCTGGCAATATCCGGGGGTGGATATGTCCTTTCTTACTCTGCATTTGAATGGATACTACCAGAAAATTATATTTGTATTGCCAAAAAAGGGCCCAGAATTCAAAAGCAAACTGATAAAATAGTGACCAGAATGTTTAAACAGTTACTGAATACGGCTTCATTTCCTCTTGAAATTTTAAGTGTAAGATGGAGGCAACATACCAGGTTTTTGTCTCAGTTCTATCATGCACAATAACTGAGTGGCCAACCATGAGTAAGCTAATAAGCCCCCTTTCTTCAAGTGTAGAACCAGGAGTTTAGATTTTATAATCTCTCAAAACTTCCCAATGGAATATCCTGGAAGGCAGACTGACAAGGGGGTTTGCGATGTCATTACACCTGGGTTTTGATCCTTCTTCGCTTTTTCACTCTGAACAAGCTCCTTATCCTCTCCTTGCCTCAGATGTCAAGTAGTAAAATAAGGGAACAGTTCATATCGCATAGGATCTTCATGAGGATCAAACAAGGTTCAGTGAATAAGGCCTGGGCACAATGCCTGACATATGGTAAATTCTCACTGAGAACCTATATGGACCAGGGTGCAGCCCTTCAGGTATAGAGATGAATGAGGCCTCTGTTGGCAAGTTTTGTATCGTCTAATGACCTGTGTTTATTAAGGAAGAGCATACTCCCGTATCCTATCCCCTTTGACTATGAACATAGTACTCAAAGGAGGGATGGGGGAAAGGCGGAAGAAAAGTAAACAAAAACTTTGTAGTAATAGCTAATTCTTAGAGAGTGCCTCCTGGGTGCAGAGCGTTCATCTAGGGAGTTTGTATATTAAGTCACGCTAATCCTTTTAGTGAAAACTGAGGTGCACTAACATCCCCTTTTCCTTTGGGTATAGAAACAAAGGTACAGAGAGCTTAGGTAACTTGCTCAAGATTACATGGTCAGGATGCAGCAGTGCTGGGATTTGAATCAGAGCAGTCAGGCCCAAGGGCCCACACTCTTAGGCACCGTGCCAGGCTGCCTCTTCGTGGTGATGGTGAACGTGCAGAAAGTAGCAAGTGACCGATGCCCAATGTCTGTCACTGGGCATTCCCAGAATGCCTTGCACCCATCAATTAAGGCATATGAGAACATGAATCAGCTGTGGTCCCTATCAGATGGACACTTAGGGCAGTTTGTACATCAGCAGACCCTACTGAAGAATAATACTCATGGGGTCAATGTGATTTCCACCTCGGGAAGAGCACAGAAGCTAGAATCAGAACACTGATCCGAGTCCTGTCTCCTCCATCTGCTGAGTTTTCCCTCTAAACTTATATTTATTCTCTATAAAATGAGGACAAACATTTAATTCACAGAGTTAGTTTTTAGGATCAAATAATAAATGACTAACATTGAGGATTTGGTAGTGCCAGGTCCTGTTTTATGTACTTTACAAGTATACATGTGTTTAATTCTCAAAATTCTGAGATGTAGAGGCTGTTATTATCATGCCCATTTTATAGAAAATAAAGTTGAGGCACAGAGATGTTCAGTAACACAGTTAAAAGTGGTGGAGGCAGAATTGGAAGTTCTGTGTCCAGTTCTGGGCTCCTTACCACCTCTCTGCACTCTGGTGATTGATTGAAAATATTTTGCAAATGCTAAATATCATTGTTGTCTGTTCTCTCATTTCCATGTCTTAAGTTTTTGTTCATGCTGTTCCCTTGGCCTGGAGTGCTTTTCCTCCTCTCACCTGGCTACCTCTTACTTATCTGGAGAGGTGAAAAGTAAGGTTTGGGAGCCCCCAGGGGTATGTTGGAGCTGCCTCACACTGACTTGTGAGAGCTGATTATTAAATTTTCTGAAATTTTGGCAGTCAATTGGTAAACACAGCCATTATTTAAAATATAATTATATAAACTTAAAATCAAATCAAATTATATTAAAAATATGAGTAATGAATACTTAAAACTCATCACTTCATTGTTGTTTTATTATGTTATAGTCTCATCTATGCTCTTGAGGTTATTTCCAGCTATTGTATCTATATGGCAGAAACATTCTTCTAGTGCTGGGATTTCCCTCATGGTGCTGTGGGTTAAGGGTTCAGCATTGTCATTGCTGTGGCTCAAAGCTGTTGCTGTAGCATGGGAAAAGAAATGTTCTTCCCAACTCTGCATTCAGTGACATCACACTGATAATTTAAAATTGGCCATGATGGGCGTATTTACACCCTTGTAAATGGCAGATGCTACAAACCAGGCCTTTTGTCCTGGGGCGCTAGTTTTTAAATATCAGCACAACACTGCCATTTCTTAACTGTTTCATCTTGGACACATAACGCTTGCCTCAGTTTTAGCATCTGTAAAATAGGGACGACATTTGAGCCTACCTCACAGAGTTGTGAGGAGTAAACATGATACAGGGGAAGGATTTAGCCAAATACCTGGCACAAACTCAGCCACCAAAGAGTGGCCACTGTCAGTAGTAGTATTAAAGCAGTATAATTATGCAGCATCATCCCCTGCACATAGCCTTTCCTTCCACCCAAACTGGATTCCACTATCAGAGATTATCTGTGACCTGATGTTCATCACACTACACTGAGATTGTCAGTTTCTGTGTCATTTTCCCTCTTTAGGAAATGAGCTATTGATGAAGTCTAATTGAGTTTTTTCTTCTGGGCACTTAACACAGTGCCAAACACAGAGTGGGTCCTCAACAAACTGTTAGATTGGATTATTAGTGAGGAAAGCATTCAGAAGCTACTGAAAAATAAAAAATTAGGGAACTTGAAAATTTCTGTAATCACATTACCAACTTTTAAGAAATTCTTCTCCATATCCAAGTACTGCTGGAATATTGTGTTTGGGGTTCATGCCTTGGGAATACCTTATAATGTGGTCATTTTGGAATTTCAGGAACTAAAAGCCCCTGACTTGATGCCCAGACAGACCCACCACACGCTGAATTCTTTTATAATAAGTTCTCAGTCTGTGTAATATGGAGCCCCTATGACAGTCTTAGCGTGTCAAGTAAGAATATGACCAGTAACTTTCCAAACTGCTTGAAGGTAGCAGGAACTGCCTCTGCCTCGAGTATTTAGAGAAAAAAGTTCTTGATGTCACATCAACAAACTCTAAAAGAGATTGCACATACCTGGAGTGCTTTTCAAGGCCTGGGAGCCAGTGATCAGAGGCTGATTTCAGGGAGAAAGGGAGGGGAGAGGCCAAAGGCATGTTGAAAAATCATTTTTTGTCTGTTGTTCCTTTGTATGAACTGGTTGCTGGCTTATGCAACACCCAGTAATTAAAATGGCTGGAATGCTTTGCATTTTTACAGCAACGTGAAGGCGGCTCAGAGGCCTGGAGCTGGAGCCAGCTGGAGGCCCAGGGAGCCTACCCTGGCTGCCCCTCAGCCTGGCAGAGGTGGCTGGCATCTGCTTTGGAGTTGGGGAGGGGGTGGCAGGGAGAAGGGAGGACGTCAAAGGGTCAGGAAGAGGCCCCACTGCTCTTCTCCTTCCCTAGTCAGGTGCATCCAGGTGTACTGTCTTTAGAAGGAAGATATTCATGGGCCACCCACCTTCTGGAAGTCTGTAATGCTTAGCACTGATGCCTAGGAATGGTAAACAATGATAATGCCTTTCCTTCTTAAAATATCTATGCTGTGCCAGTACAGGCCCTGTTACATATATTATCTGATTTCTAGAAGAAGAAAAAAAAAAAAAAACTCATATCACTCTCCTGCTCAAAACTCTCTCTGAATCGCTCATGCATTTAAAATGAATTCTAGGAGTTCCCATTGTGGCGCAGCGGAAATGAATCCGACTAGGAACCATAAGGTTGCGGGTTCGATCCCTGGCCTTGCTCAGTGATTTGAGGATATGGCATTGCTGTGAGCTGTGGTGTAGTTCACAGATGTAACTCAGATCCCGCATTGCCGAGTCTGTGGTGTAGGCTGACAGCTGTAGCTCCAGTTCAACCTCTAGCCTGGGAACCTCCATATGCCGCTGGTATGGCCCTAAAAAGCAAATAGAGTAGAATAGGATAGGATAGGATAGGATAGGATAGGATAGGATAGGATAGGATAGGATAGGATAGGATAATAAAATGAATTCTAAATGCTTCACCCTTCCATCCCCAGCATGATGCAGTCCCCACCATCACAGCCCTTACAGACGCCACCCTCCCTCTAGCTCACCATGTTCCCACCGTGCTGGCCTCCTTTCCAGCCTTTACCAAGCCCAGCTTGGTCCCTGCTCCAGGACCTCCTCCCTTGGCCTTCCCAGGTCCTGCCATGGCCAGTTCCTTCTCCTTATTCAGCTTCCAGTTCAGATGTCACCTTCCTAGAAACATCCGCCCAGTTGAAGTAGCAAAACCATCCCTGGTCCCTCGTGCCTTCTATTGCCTTCAGGTTTATTTCCTTTTCAGTACTTTTTGCTATCTGAAAAAAATTATATTTGTTTGTTTATTTTTTACTCATTGTCTTTTCCATCTAGAATAGAAGCTCCTTGAGGTCAGGGCCCTCATCTGTCATTTCTCTAGTGTATCTGCAGCACTTAGATCAGTATTCGATAAATATATGAGGTTGTAATGAATCTTCACTACAACCCAACAAGCTAGACATCATTGTTATGATCTTCCAGGTAAGAAAGCTGAATCTCAGGGAGGTTAATTGCTTGCCCAAGGTCATCCCTTAGGAAGTGATGTCCCCAAGGTCTGATTCCTAAGCCCATACTTTGGGATGAGTATGCATAACCTGCGTCCATGGACAGCTGCTTTAGAAAATATGGAAGGATGGTGTCGCATCTCAAGGGGAGGAGTCAGGACTCAAGGCTAACTCTGAGTGCATTAGTGATATAATGGTGATGATACTAAGAAATAAAAATATAGATCCTTGAAGTTAACCCACCACCGTGATGTTCTAATTCAAGTTCTGCCACCTGTGCTACTTTGAGTTAATTACCCTCTCTGGGCATTTTTTGAATGTACAGAGGGTGTCTGATTCTGCTGCCACAGGACGATTACATGGCAGTGTGGAAGCCCCAGAATTTAAATGCACCTCCCCTGTCCTGGGATGGAGAGGCTGGTGTGTTGCATGGATCACTAGGGTGGGAACCATACCACAGGGGAAGGATGCTGTCCTAACCGTGTGTGTATATGCTACCTGTGGGTAACTTTGGGAATAAGCAGCTGGATTTAGAAATTGGCTTTTAAAGCTTTTTGGGGCACTCGAGGGAAAGGCACACTTGGCTAAGAGAGGAACTTCATCACCGCTCCTCCCAGTGTCTGTGCATTGCGTCCTTGATAAAGCTTGGCTGCTCAAGCTGGCCTTCTGGCCTCAGAGTCTGCCCCACCCGCAGCCCCATTTCCATGTTTCACCCTAGCCAAGCAGAATCTATGTACTTCCTCACCATGACATGAATTGTATCTTCTCCCCATGGCTGCCTTTTTTTTAAGTGTTTTATTTTGATGTAATTCCTATTGATAGAAAAATTGAAAGAATAGGTCGGAGAATTACCAGATATTTTTGCCTAGATTCCCCTAAAGATTAACGTGTTACTGTATTTCCTCTTTTCCCTCCTTCTCTCTTTCTCTCTCAACCTCTCTCACACACAAAAACTGTTTAGGAGTCAGCTGCAGATATGATGCCTCTTTACCCCTAAATATTTCAGTGCGTATTTCCCAAACACAGGCCATCATCAGTTTTACAATGTGGAAAGCTTAGCCCCTGGGGTTTGCATTCCAAACCCCAACCCTACCTCTTACTGACCCTGGGCTTTTATGCAGAAGATTCCACTCTCTTGGACCTCCACTTCCTCATTTATAAATTGGGGGCACTAAGAGCACCTACCTCGTAGGACCAACTTGAGAATTAAATGAGATACCCCATGTTGAGGGCTTGGCACTGTGCTTAAAAAGTATACTATGTAAATGGGAGTGTGCCTTTCTAGAATGCTGTGGGTTTTTTCTTCTTTGAAATTGTTTGATTTCCTTGGATTTTTCCCTCTCCTTCAGGCCAATTCTCATAGGGGGAAAAAAAAAAAAAACAGGTTCTGTTATTCATCTTATTTATTGAGCACCAAGGCTGGTACCAAGATAGAGCAGCAAACAAGGCAGACACCATCCCTGTCCTAAGAGTTACGTTTTCGTGGTGGCGACAGCAGACATGGAAGCAAATAGGTGGACCATTTCAGCAGGTCATAAGTGCAGTGAAGAAGAGAAAACCAAGTGACTCTGGAGCCAGAGAGCATGAGGGGGCTCTTTTGAATGGGGTAACCAGAGAAGACTTCTCAGTTGAGATCAAAGTTCTACTCGATCCTTTCAATCTGAGCATGGTTGTGCATACAGTGGGATGCATGAGAGTTTTAAATCCTCCCCAAAGAACGTGATCACAGGAGCAAGCCTTTCTCTACCACTTGCGTGGAACCACGCACTGTGCACATATTAGTCTGTCAGCCTTCTTGGACTCCCTGTGAGGTAGGTATTATCTACCTCATTTCATAGATGAGGAGACTGAGGTTCAGAGAAACATGTTCATTGGCCCGACAACAAAGAGAAAGTCAGGAGGGGCCCTTTGACTGAACCTCGCACCAAAATTCCACCTGGAACCACAATGTCAGCTTCTTGCTGCTCACAAGGATAAAAGAGCAGGTTCCCTTTCAGGAAAGAGTGCTGTGCTAGATGTCAGAGGTGCCTTTCTAACCCCTGCTCTGCCACTTATGAGCTGTGAGCATCGGTATAACCCTCCATGACATCAGATGGCCCCTAGGATCCCCTCCAGCTATAACAGGTTAGTTCACCTGGTTTTTTAAGTCTTCTGCCTCCTCTTTGATGGAGAGAAGTAATGCAAAGAGGGAAGAGAATTAGGAGGAAAACAGATGAGCTGCAGGTATTACTGCGAGCAGGAGAGTGGGTCTGCCTTGGTCAGGGCACAAAGCGGAGAGATGACTCCCCTGCCTCCTAACGTCCAGCTCACTGCTCTCTGCACAATAGGAGCTCAGCCCTGCTCTCTCTGAGCAAACGCAGCTGTTCTCTTATGGCGATTAGAGAAGCCGTGACGTGGTTTACCGCCACACCTCACGCAGTGTGCAAGTAATGCCAGCTGTGATGTGCTGTTCTATTTCAGGACTCCTGTTTTAAGCAGATCCACTGACACATTAGAGAGTTTCCAAAGTACGGTGGATGGGGGAGAGTTACCATTGTTCTTGGTTGACGATATTGGTTATCTATTCTTGCATGACAATACTACTACGCCCTTAGTGGCTTAGAACAACACGCATTGATTGTCTCATGGTTTCTATGGGTCAGGAGTTACCACGGTGATTAGTTGACGATATTAGTAATCTATTCCTGCATGACAATACTCCCATACCCTTAGCGCTTAAAACAACGTGCTTTTATTGTCTCACAGTTTTTATGGGTCAGAAATTACCATTGTACTTAGTTGATGATATTAGTTATCTAGTACTGCTTGACAATATTACACTTAGTGGCTTGAAACAACATGCATTTATTGTCTCATGGTTTATATGAGTCAAGAGTCCAGGCCTGGCTGAGCTGGGTCCTCTGCAAGGCCATAGTCAAGGTGTTGAGGGGGGCTGCAGCTTCATCTTCCTTTCTCACCTGATGGTGGCAACATTCCATTTCCTGTGAACTCAGTTTCTTGCTGACTATAGGTTGGAGTTCACCCTCAACTCCTTGCCATGTGACTCTCTCCACAGGCAGGTAACTATATGGCAGTTTGCTTTTTCAAAGCCAGCAGGGCATGTGACTCCTCAGATGGGCATTGCAGTTCTGTGTAACGTGAGCACGTACACGTAATTGTACACATCCCATCGCCTTTGCTGTATTCTTCCAGTGGAAACCATGTCATAGGTCCCACCCACACTCAGGAAGGGAATTATGCAAAGATGTAAATACCAAGAGGAAAGGATCACAGAGAGCACATTGGCTTACTCTCCAAACAGAGTGAACAGAGTGATCAAAATTTTGAAAGCCCTAGAAAGCATGGAGTACAGAGAACATTTGAAAGCATTGAAAATTTTAACCTGAGAAAAGGGAAAATAATAATAATAATAAACACTTATATTGCTTTAACTGAGGATTTTTCATATATTAGCTCACTTAACCATCATTCAACCCTATAAGGTAGATACTATAATCGTCCTTGTTTTACAGACAAGGAAACAATCACAGGTAGTTCAAGTAATATAGCAAGCTGACACAGCTATTGAGGAGTACTGCTGGGAGTTGAACCCAGGCAGTCTGCCTCCAGGGTTTTTGCCTACCAAGAGCTATCAGTCATTAGATGACAAGATTGAGTTTCCTTTAAAAGATACAAAGACCAAAGGGTGAAAGCTACCACATGTTAGATTTGAAGTTTACCTGGAGCTCTGAGTCCAGATTGGCAGGGCATAATTAGCAGGTGCTGAGGATCAGGTGTCCAGGCTGGACTAGGAAGTATTCTCCATAACACAGTCCCCACCCCTCCCTATTGTCTCTTCAACTGAGGTCATAGGTCGGTTATTTCTCATACTGCCGTTTCAAGGCCCCAGATGCACCATGGACTCCTAGGCCAGATATTCAAGCAGTATAAACCTGTGGTCATAGGAGGAAGCCAGAGAGGAGCTGGGCCTCAGTATGACAGGCTCAGCAATTATAGGAAGGGAGCCATAGGACAAGGATGCAAGTATCAAGCAGGTCAGCTTCCACTGTGGACTGAAACCAAGCCCCTTGCCTCCCTGGACCTTTAGATCCCTTACCTGCATAATGGCACTGGCAGTTTCTGGTCCCACTGGTCCTTGGGAGGATCCAGTGAGATCCTGGAAAATGACCTAACTCCTAAACATCCTTCAAAGCCCATATGCATAGTCTAAGTGAAGCCAGATTAGAACTCCAAGACCTGAAAACACATTTGTTTTCCTTCTCACTATGGAATTTTCATTCAGAAATAGTTTTGAAGGAGGAAAAAAAATCCCAGCCCTTTGAGAAAATAAGAAGGGGAGGACTCTTAGAGGGAAAGCTTCATTGTAAGGTAAGGAGTTTTTGCAGGTGCTTTTTTTTTTTTTTTTTTTTTTTTGGCTGCATCCACAGCATGCAGTAGCTCCTAGGCCAGGGATTGACCTGAGCCACTGCAGTGATCAGATCCTTAACCCACTATGCCACAAGAGAGCTCCTTTTAAAGTTTTTTGTTCTATTTTTGAAAGGAAGTTGGTTTTCAAGAGAATGAACTGGAAAAGGATGGAGACAAATATATTCTGCTGTGGATCTACTCTGCCCAAGAATCCCAGAGTAGTCCCTGGAGAAAGGAAAATGTATCAGAAAAATGATCCTAACAGCACTTGTGTCTTGGCCCTGCCTCAGCCCATCATCAACAACGATAATAATAGGTAAACTTAAGTAGCATTTGCTATGCACCAGACACTGATATAAGTACTATATTATTAATTCCTTTAAGCCTTAACTCAGCCCTGTAGGGCAAACACATCATCAGAATCCCATTTGATAGATGGGAACTGAAACTCAGAGAGTTTAGGTAACTCAACCAAGGCCACATAGCCCATCAGAGGCAGAATTAGGATTCAAACTCTTATAGTCTTTCTCTAAGACTCATACCCTAAACCACTAGCTACTCATACCCTCAAAGATTGATTGAGCAGGTACATGGATAAGGTACTATGCTAGGTCCCAAGGGGATGAGAGGAAGGAGGAGGGAGGCGTAAAGAAAGAGCTAGACTCTAAAAGTTGAGTCTCCCAGGCAAAGTCCTCTTACTGGCTGTGGGACCTCCGGCAGGATTGTGAGCAGCCAGGTCTTTCAGGTCTTGGTAGTTCCACTGTCTTATACAAGTAAAAAACAACTGATAGAAGGACAAGGAAAAGGAGAGCTAGAGGAAGAAGGAAGATAAGAAATAGAAGCACTAATAACTAATTACAATAGCAACTAGCTCTTAACAAGTGTTTATTATGCCAGCTACTACTAAGTGCTTTATATTATATTATTAATCCTTATAATAATGACCCTATGACATGATTAATATTACTACCTCCATTTGAAGGGTAAAGAAACTGAGGCATGGAAAGTTTATTAGCTTGTCCAAGTCACATGGCTGGTAAGTTGGGGAGCCGAGATTCCAACCAGGCAGTGTCATTTTAGTGCCCAGATTCTTAGCTGGTAACAAAAACAGTAAATTTTTGAGGTCAAGGTGTAATCCCTCCCATACGCTGGGTACTTGGACGATTACAAAACTCTGTGGTGCAGTGTCCAAGGGTGGAGATGGGGACAGAAATTTCCGGGGTTCTCAGCCAGTGATTCTCGGCTAACACTTAGGTGGAAAATGCCAAGGCAAGTAGAAACGTAAAACAGAAACCAGGGCAGCCGACAGTGCCCTTTGGTGGCCTGGTCCACTCAGGTGTGGCTCACACTTGTGCAGCTATACCCTGGTCATCTGTAATTTTACTCCCCAGGGCACACTTCTGAATACCCAGCTCATTTATCTCCTCGTTCCCCCAGGGCCAGCTGCAGCCATGAAAACGCAACCCAGTTCAGCAAAGCACAAACCAAATGCAGTTTGTGCTGCACTCATGAGCTGGCACCTGTTTAATTTTTGCCCTGGCAGGTGGGTGAAAGAGAACAGAAATCAAGTCAGCAGGCATCAGGGGGCTCACGCCAGGCCCACAGTTTCTGCGTGGACTTGGCAATGCTAGAGGCAGAACACAGAGGTTTGCTCAGCCTTACCAAAAGACGGAGCTCTTTGTTCTGACTCCCTCTGCCATGTTCCGCTTTTCTGCCCTGGTTTTCCCACTGCAGACTGGGGCCACCAGTACCTGCCCAACCTCTACAGTAGCCAGTACTGAAGATTAAAGGAGTTGATATCGATGGCATCACAACTGTAATCTGCAAAGCATGTTCAGGTAGTAATCATGCTTTTCCTATTAATAGATTTCCTCGGGAGGCAGTATGTCTTGGAGAGAAAAGCTTAATGTGAGAATCACATAGACCTGGGTTTGATTCCTGGCTCTGCCACTAGCCAGCTGTGTGCCCTTGGGTAAGCCACTAAGTTTCTCTGAGCCAGAGTTTCCCTTTCCTGTAAAACAGCAATAATAATGCCCACTTTAGAGAGTCATGGTGAAGATGAAATGAGATAGAGCCTGACTCATAGGAGAAACTTCATGAGGGGTGACAAGTAATACGGTGTCTTACATCCACAGTTCTCCACCGTTGTCCTTCCCTTAGGGCAGCCTTCTCTGACCTCAGCGACCAGATGAGGATCTGCTGTTACAAGCCAGCATACATAGAGTTCTTTGCAGCATACATCACATTTTACATTTATTTGGATGCCTATCTGATTACCAGCAGCCTCCCTCACTAGCCATGCATAGAGGCAGGGACTGTATCTGTCTCAGGCCATTGCTATAAGCTCAGTGCCTAAGACAAGGCTGGCACACAATAGGTGCTCAATAAACATATGTGGAGTAAATTCGTGAAGGAAATGAGCTGTATCCCGATATGCCGGTGTATTCCACTTTTTTGGAAGGTAGTGTTACAAATAGGTCTTTGTTATTGGTAGTGAAAGTCCTGGAGTTTATTTTCTTTTTAAGAAATAATTAAAACATGTTCAAGGTTATCTTTAAAATAGCGTCATCCTCATTAACAGAAGGTCTGGTGGGAACAGTGATACAGATGATCAGGGCCTTGTTGTACTAGTCAGATTCACTTGACAAACAGAACCAAGCAGCCAGACACCTGCTTTGAGCCCCATAGCTGACACCACATCTAGGAGAGGATAAGGAGAGGGAGGTATTGGGTCAGCGAGGTCAAGGCCACCCAGGATGGAACCTTCAGGCATGCGGAGCTGCCCTGGCATTGTCAAGTGGCTCAAGTGTCCTTCCTCATGTCTCTTCCCAGCCAACCCATGCACTCAGAAGGCCAGCTCTTTATTCTGGTCCCCTCCTGCAGACAGCACCTCCCCACTTCCTGTGCTTTTGCCACAAAGCCCAGTCCCAGGAGCTGCTCGTGAGGCAGCATGAGGTTGGAGCCTCGTGTTCCTGGGTGAGCAGAAGGGCCTAGGATCCCACCCAAGTGGGTCAGGCAGGACAAAACGGTCCACGGTGAGATACACCTGCCTGGAGGCTGGAGTTCCTCCCAGCCAAAACTAAGCACCACTCACTGTCAGAAACACCCTCCTAGAACTTTCACAAATCTCCTGGGCCCTAATAAGTGCCAAGGTCAACACTTGGCCTTTCTTGTTTTCTCTTCCTCTTAGCTTCGGTCTCTTTCCTGCAATAGTGGAGGGAGAGGCAGTTGGGGACGGGAGGGGGGCACAACTAAACAAATAAAGGAATTTCTGTCCCTTTGAGTTTTATTTTGATGAGGGAAGGCACAGAGGGACCTCACTGCACTCTAACAAGAATTGACTCCCCTACTGAAAGCATAAGTCCTGACCCGGGGAAAACAGATCTAAAGTCAAGCATTGTATGGCATAATCATTCTAAAAACTTAGGAAACTTTAAAATTATTTTTTTAAACTCTGACAAAAATAAAAATGAAATTAAAACGGTGCCATCCTCTTTTGTTTGCTTTTCAATGTTTTCTTGGGTGGGGCAATTGTTCAATGCAAGCCCAGGATGTTACACTTTACCCATCGTAATCCCATGAGAATGTCTCCCAGGGGAATGTCATCCGGTGATTAGGTCTTGATGGAAGCAGAAGGTTGAAAAATGTGGTCTTACATCACAGATCCCTTTTGCCTGTGGCCTCTGGTCTAGAAAATTGAAAATGAGAATGTCCTTGTCTTCCCCTCAATGACGTGAGCACTGAAAAGTTAATACTCTAAGATCCTAGGGTAAAAGCACAGAATTATCTGCTTCCTGCCATAAAACTTCCTGCCTCGAGATGCTGTTTATCAGTCATTTAACCCTAATGTGTCTTCACCAGCGGGTCCTGATAGGAGAAAAGCCTTCGCGTCTCTATTACAGCATACATCCCCTGCCTTTGCAATAATTTAGTGTTTTTCACAGTGTTAGGTGGTATTCCCATCAACTTTTTATATAGTAACATTTTAGTACAATAAGTAGCATAAGAAACTTAACTAGCAAATCAAATCTACAAATCCATGTATATTATTGCTTAGATAAACTCAAAGCTAACACTTTAGTAAGAGAAAAAGTCAATCCAAAGACAATGCTATGTAAGTATTAATAATAAACTGTTAGAAAATGGTAAAAATGAATGTGGAAAGCTAATGTGTGAGCTTTAGGAATGCTGGAATTATTTATTTTCTTCTCTCTCTTCCCACTAATTTCTGAGTTCCTTTGGGATAGAGACTGCCTTTTATTCTTTATATCCCAAGCACTAGCACAGTGGCTAACACATAGGAACTCAAGAAATTCAGTGAGTACGTGACGTGTGGTGCAAAAATGACAACTGGATGAGTGAATGGAAGGACCGGCTGGGCATCTTGGGTTATGACAAATCCACTGATATCAGAATCTTCCCAGAAGTGCCTTAGGAACAACAGTGTATTTTCCTTCCTAAACATGTTTCTATGTGATAATAATTGGTAAAAGGAAGTTAGGCTGGCCCCAGGACATGAAATCTAATATGCCCACATGCTAGCTTCACCTGCTTTGGATTCTTCCTACCAGACAGAATTTCCAGCTGCCTGGAATAAAGAAGGAGCTGAGAATATCAAAATGCACAGCTAGGGCACTTCAGGCAAGACACACTAGCTGTGGGGCCTTAGATATGTCACTTAATGTCACCTTCTCTGCAGAGTGAAGGTGTCGTTGCAGGCAGAAATTCTGATTCTGGGAGGGGTTGGTTCTGAAATCTAAACCTACAGGGAAGGTAGCCAAGAAGAGGTACTGATGAGCTGGTGCAAGGCCAGATTCGGGCTTGAAGAACTGACACCTTGGCGTCCAGTGATCATCTGTGTCACTCTGGGTGGTGACATCTGTGAGGTCACCTGTGGCCACTCTTGGCTTTAGGAAGTTTCCTGTGTGCCTGCGGGACAGGGGAATGACTTCTGCTGCTGGGGCCCCCACTACCTCAGAGCAATGGTCAGGGCAGCCTTGTCACACCTGCCAGGCCAGTAGGTTTGCTTCCACTTGGAATTCCTTTTTTTTAAATTTTTTAATTAGAGTTGATTTATAATGTTTTGTCAATTTCTGCTGTACAGCAAATTGACCCAGTCATATATATATATATATATATACACACACATTCTTTTTCTCATATTTTCCTCTGTCATGGTCTATCACATGTGATTGGATATAGTCCTCTATGCTGTACAGCAAGACCTCATTGCTTATCCATTCTAAATGTAATAGTTTGCACCTACTAACCTCAAACTCCTAGTCCATTCCACTCCCTCCCCTTCCCCCTTGGCAACCACAAGTCTGTTCTCCATGTCTGTGTCTCTGTTTCTGTTCTGTAGATAGGTTCATCTGTGCCATGTTTTAGATTCCACATCCAAGTGATATGACCTCTTGGAATTCTTATGTCTCCCCCTAGGACTGCACTTTATAATTACTGAGTGCTGTTTATGTCCTCTGTCCCATCTGGTCCCTGTGGGATCCCAGAGGAGGTCCCTTAGGATAGTGCAGAAAGAAGTGGCAGCGCCAGGTCACGTGGCTCAAGAGATGGAACATCTGCTGTGAGGCAGAGAGCTCACCTCAAGGGATTTGGAACCAGACCCCTGTGTTCAAAATTCAGCTCTACCAGGCACTGGCTGTGTAACCTCGGAAAAAGCCAGATTTCTGGGCTGCAGTTTTCTCATCTGTAAAATGGGACAATAGGAGTATCTACCTCATGGGGCTGTTATGAATACTGAATGAACACTACCTGACACAGAGTAAGTGATCGTATTTTATTACCTCATAGGTTATTTGAGGATTTAGTGAGGTAGTGGGTGTCTTCATTTCCCAGGGCTGCCTTAACAAAGTACCATGATCTGGGGGGCTTTAAACAACAGAAATTTATTCTTTCACATTTCTGAAAGCCGGACGTCCAAAATCAGTATCATTGGGTTGAAATCAAGTTGTCAGCAGGGCTGTGCATCCCCCGGAAGTTCTAGTGGGGAACCTTTCCTTCCCTCCTCTGTTACTGGTGGCAGCCAGCATTCGTCATCTGTGGCTGCATCTCTCTGACCTCTTCTTCCATCCTCACAGGACCTTCTGCTGTGTGTGTGTGTGTGTGTGTGTGTGTGTGTGTGTGAGTGAGAGAGAGAGAGAGAGAGAGAGAGAGAGACCTCCCTCTGCCTATAAGGATACATGTGATAGCATTTTAGGGCCCATCCAAATAATCCAGATTAATTTTCCCATCTCAGAGTCCTTAATCACATCTGCAAAGACCCTTTTTCCAACTGATATAATATTTCTAGGTTTCAGGAATTAGAATGTGGATATCTTTGGGGAGCCTTTTTTTTTTTGGCTTTTTGTTGTTGCTTTTTTTTTAGGGTCGCACCCATGGCATATGGAAGTTCTGAGGATGGGGTCGCATCAGAGCCACAGCTGCTGGCCTACACCACAGCCACAGCAACGCCAGATTTGAGCTGTGTCTGTGACCCACACCACAGCTCATGGCAATGCTGGATCCCCAACCCACTGAGCGAGGCCAAGGATCAAATCTGCAACCTCATGGTTCCTAGTCGGATTCATTTCCGCTGTGCCACGACGGGAATTCCCTGGGGAACCATTTTTCAGCCCATCACACGGATGGCCCTTTACAGAAAAGGTTTGCTGACCCCTCTTCTAGAAGGAAGGATAGGGTAGCCACTCCCAGGCTGGTCAGCTCCCACCCTCCAACTCTATCTTCTGGAGCCCCCAGCTTACTCTGCGTCTACATCTGGCCACACCAGGGTTCTCCATTTTGTTAGATGCTTTCTAGGACTGCATATGTTTTCTTACCTCTGACTCTCTTCTACTTGCAAAATAAAATAATAAAATAACACCAACATTTGCAACATTTCTTGACCTTCTGGTACTACTTTTATCTCCCCCGTGGCCCAGACTGTCCTCAGGGACAAAAAGAATGAGAGATTTTTAGCAGACAAGTTCTGTTTTCCAGAGTAGGACTCTTTTTTTTCACCTTATTTTGCAAGCTTGATGGCTTTTTCTGATATCCTAGGAAGGTTTTGCCCCTTCCTCTCTGGGCTAAAACTGCTCTCTTGACATTCTATTCTCGTTTCATGCAAGCAACTATCCTTCCTGGTAACCTGTTCTTCTCCCCAAGCCTTGTACAAACCTGGCCCCAAGAAAAGGCTCACTAAGAAATCTATTCTCCCTCCCCTTTCTAAGTTTGATCGTGGAAATAGAGCTATGTTAAACGTTACCAGGTTCCACACTGGCTGGTAAAACCAGCACAAACATGGTTTTAAATGAACATCCACCATGGCAATTAATGAATACCACACAAGCTCACGGGTAATCTGCTTCATGTAGAGTGTGCATCTTTTTGCACAGCCCACAAGTTTGTACGTGAACAGGGGACATGGTTCATCTTTTGGTGGGGTATTTGAAATAGCCAATCTTGCACACTGCCTATGGGCACCAAAGTTCTGGGGATCATAATGTTATGTGGTCCTCCCTGCAAGGGAGAAAGACAGGTGTTGTTATCTCATTTTAAAGAAGGGAAACTGAAGTTCAGATAGGTCAGGTAGGTAAATGGCCTAATGATAGAAAGATAGTAGGTGGCAGACTTGGTCCTGGAGGTTATTCCCCACCTAGTGTTTTCACTGGCCTGGGCCAGATCCACTGAATAACAGAGGGTGTCAAGAGCCTGGCCTGGGTGTTAGGAGACTGTTCTGGTATCTTCTCTATCACTAAATCTATCAGTGAACTCTTTTTCTCTGGTATTCAGTTTTCAGAATTCTTCCATCTGTGTGGTGGACAACTTCGGGGGCCAGGCTGGTTACAGAAAATAATACAAATTAATAATAATAATGGCTAACATTTCATTGAGCACTTACTATGAGCCAGACAGTGTACTATGTGCTTTACGTGGATTAACTAATTTAATCCTCACCACATCCTTATGAGTGCTCTTATTAGAGCCACTTCATAGAGGAGAAAACTGAGACACAGAACAGTTAAGAAATTTGATTCAGAGCCCCATGCCTATACTAATTGTGGAATACAAATGCCAGGAATAAGGACGTTTTTATATTATACAGATGAGTGAAGGTTTCTCCGAATGAGGTGAATACATGAATAAAGTCAGAGAGTGAGAGCATGGGGATATCTGGGAGGAGAGTGTTTACACCAAGAGAATATCAAGTGGAAAGGCAGGCCATAAGATGGGAGCATCCATTGTGTGTTCGAGGAGCAACAGGTGAGCAGCAGGAGCAGACAGGAGATGAGGTCAGGGATGGGATGGGTGGGGAGGGACCTTATAGCTCATAGTAAAGAATCTGGCTTTTGTTCAGAGAGAGATGGAAAGTCATTGCAGTGCTCAGAGCAGAAGAATGCCACTTGATTTACATTTGAGAGAATTACTCTATCTGCCATGAGGAAAGGAGGCTGATAAGAAACAAAGAGCAGAGGGAGGAGATTGCTGTGATCCAGGAGAGAAATGATGGTGACTTGGACCAGGGTGGGTAGCAGTAGACCTGGTAAAATGTAGTCTGTTCTGATTTTATTATGGAGGTGTGGCTGACAGAATTTGCCAGTGGGTTGGATGTGGGGTATAAGAGAAAGACTTTGGGGATGATCAAATAAAATGAGCTGCCACTAACTGAGAAGAGGCGGTCTGCAGGTCTAGCAGTGAGAGAGGTTGGAAATCAGAGTTTGGCTATCAGTGTATTTAATTTACAATGCCTATTAGACAGCCAAGTGGAGATGTTTAGAGGGAAAGGATCTTCTGGGCATATAAGTTTGGGTGTCACCGGTACATAGATGATGCATAAAGTCATGAGACTGAGGTCACCATGGATGGATGCGGATAGAGAAGAGCAGAGACCAGAATGCTTCAGCATTTAAAGGTCAGGAAGATGAAAAAGAATCAGTAGAGGCGAATGCCGAGCAGTTAGTGAGAATCAAAAATAGTGTTACAAGAGTTCCCACTGTGGTGCAGTGGGTTAAGAATCTGACTGCAGCAGCTACGGCGATGCAGAGGTTCAGGTTCAATCCTCACCTGGTACAGTGGGTTAAATGGTCTGGTGTTGCCCAAGAATTTCCATATGCTGCAGGTGCAGCCATCAAAAAGAAAGAACAGTGTTCCAGATGCCAAATAAGAAAAGTTTTTCAAGAAGGTGGAATGAGCAGCTATGTCAAGTGCAGCTGCTTGGTAAAATAAAATAAGAGATAAAATTTGATCATTATATTTAGCATCATGGAAGTCATGGAAGACCTTGACAAGTGGAGGGGTGGGAGTGAGTTCAAGAGAGAACAGAAGATAAGCAGAGCTCAGAAATATAGACTTTTTGTTATAAAGATGATTAGAAAAATTGGGTGGTAAACTAGAGAATATAGTTGAGAAAGGTTTGTTTTTATGTTTTTTGGGGTTTTTTGTTTTGTTTTGTTTTGTTTTGTTGCTTTTAGGGCCACACCCACAGCCCTATGGGTGGGTGGCAGTTCCCAGGCCAAGGGTTGAATCAAAGCTACAGCTGCCAGTCTATGCCACAGCCACAGCAACAAAGGATCCAAGCCATATCTGCAACCTACACCACAGCTCACAGCAATACCAGATCCTTAACCCGGGGATCAAACTCTCATCCTCATGGATATTAGTTGGATTCGTTACCACTGAGCCATGATGGGAACTCCTAAAAGTTTTTTTTTTTTTTTTAAGGGGGGTATTACAATAGCACGTTTGAATCATGATGGGAATGATTCATAGTAAAGATAAATTGATAGGGTGAGAGAGGAGAAACTGGTGGAGTAATATCCTTGAGCTGGTGAAAAGAGTGAAAGAGTGATGCTTAGAGCACAGTGAAAGAGTTTGCATGGGTAGGAGCAGAGTTCACCCAAAAGAGCAAGAGAGAAGGCACAGTGTATGGCTATAGGTTCTGGAAGGTGGGTATAGGTTCTGGAAGGTGGGTAAATGTGGTAGTGGAAGCTTGGGCAGATCTCTTCTGATTGCTTCTGAAGTTTTCAATAAAATATGAAGTGAGGGTATTATCACCAAAAATATAGAGGAGAAAGACATATTAAAGGTGTTAGAAGAAAAGAGTCGATGTTAAATATTTGCCTAAAAGAATGGGAGAAGGAATGGACTAGGGAAATATGATAGAATGTTATAGCTTCAGATGAGTCCTGAAGTTAACCATCATATTATTCTTCAGCCATGTTCAGATGTGGTATGTTCTGAACACCTTTGCAGCTGAGAGCAAAATAAGATGAAACAGTGATAATTGTAGTAGGAAGGCAAAATCAATTTTGAACATATGTTTTGATGTCCAGGAGGCAGTTGATTATTATAAGACTTGGCACTCAGGAGAAGGTCGGGGATAAAGTTAGGGTCATCAGCAAAGAGATGGTATTTGAAACTGAGAAAATAGATGAGATATCTAATAAAGGAAGTATAAATAGAAGAGGATTGGGCACAAATTTGACACTTTCATTTTAGGAAATAGAAAAGAGGAAAGGATCCATCAAAATAGAGAAAAGAGCTAAAAAATTAGATGAAAATGTTTTTCCTGAAGCTTAGAAATGAGACAGTTCAAAGAAAGGGAATGAAAATCATTCAGGGATGCCAGAAAGAAACAGAAAGTCCCCTGGATTTGTCCAGAAGTAAGCTGGTTTGGGGTTATCTCAGAGCACTAAGCAAAAGTGCAAATAAAAGGAACTCATGAGCAAAAACGTAAGGGACATGAAAGAAAAGACCCAAAAGAACTATGTACAAATAATAGGAGCTTTGAAAAGGGAAAAAGGAGTTACTGGAAGAGAAGAGAGGCTAAAAATATAACAGAAGAAAATGTTCCTGAACTAAAGAAAGACTTAAGTCATATGATAAGGGGGGGGGGGTGCTCTCTGAGTCCTAGAAAGATAAATGACAAAAATAAACACAAAGACAATCTGGTGACAGTTCTTTGCTCTAGAGTAAAAAGAAAAACTTGAAAAGGTTTCAGAGAGATTACAGGCTACTTATGGAGGAAGAAAAAGAGAAGACTGGCAACAGACAGCTCATCTGCAAAACTGGAAGTTTGAAGACAGTGGAATCATTTTCTCACACTGATGAGAGAAATGTATATAATTCAAGATTCTCTTACAGAGCCGCAATGTCATGCATATTAGAGGGGCTCTAATATAAAAGAACTCAAAGCGTACCATCCATATACTCTTTCTGAGGGAATTACTTAAGGATATATTCCAGTCAAATAAAAAACTGATCAGAAAGAAGATCCAAGATGAGTAAAGACAAAACATACAAGTAAATTGTGTGTGTGGCAGGGTGGGGGGAGCTTCTGTGTGTTTAAAGTCACCAGCAATTCTTTGAGGGAACAATCCCAGGAAAGTAGGGGGAGCAGAAGCTGGATTGCAGGGGATATGAAAGCAATAGCCAGAGAATGCTCCTTCAAAAAATATGAAGATAAACAAGAAGGGATAATCACTTAAGAGATCAAAAGAATACCTGACTTTATTCATAAAATCAAAACCCAAATCTGGAACAAGACAAGGATGCCCACTCTCACCACTTTTATTCAACATAATATCGGAAGTACTAGCCACAGCAATCAGACAAGCAAAAGAAATAAAAGGTATTAAGATTGGAAGAGAAGAGGTAAAATTGTCACTGCATGGAGATGACATGATACTATATATAGAAAACCCTAAGGACTCAACCCCAAAACTAGTCGAACTGATCAACAAATTCAGCAAAGTAGCATGATATAAGATTAACTTCAGAAATCAGTCTCATTTATGTGCACTAACAATGAAATATTAGAAAAGGAATACAAAAATACAATACCTTTTAAAATTCCACCCCAAATAATCAAATACCTGGGAATAAACCTGACCAAGAGGTGAAAGGCTTATATGCTGAGAACTATAAAACATTAATTAAGGAAATTAAAGAATCAAAAAATGGAAAGATATTCCATGCTCCTGGAAACAACTAATATTGTAAAAATGGCCATACTACCCAAAGCAATCTACAGATTCAATGCAATCCCTATCAAATTACCCATGACATTCTTCACAGAACTAGAACAAACAAACCAAAAATCTATATGGAACCACAAAAGACCCAGAATTGCCAAAGCAATCCTGAGGAACAAAAACCAAGCAGGAGGCATAACTCTTCCAGACTTCAGGCAATATTACAAAGTCACAGTAATCAAGACAGTGTGGTACTAGCACCAAAACAGACATACAGACCAATGGAACAGAATAGAGAACCCAGAAATAAACCCAGACACCTACACTCAATTATTCTTCGACAAAGGAGGCAAGAATATAAAATGTGAAAAAGACAGTCTTTTCAGCAAGGGGTGCTGGGAAAACTGGACAGCTGCATGTAAATCAATGAAATTGGAACACACCTTCACACATTGCACAAAAATAAACTCAAAATGGCTTAAAGACTTAAATGTAAGACAAGACACTATAAAACTCCTAGAAGAGAAATAGACAAAACATTCTCTGACATCAACCTTACAAATGTTTTCTCAGGTCAGTCTCCCAAGGCAACAGAAATAAAAGCAAAAATAAACCAGTAGGACCTAATCAAACTGACAAGCTTTTGCACAGCAAAGGAAACCATAAAAAATAAAAAGACAACTTACAGAATGGGAGAAAATAGTTTCAAATGACTCAAATGACCAGGGCTTAATCTCTAAAATATAAAAATAACCCAACAGCAAAAAAGTCAACAATCGATTGAAAAATGGGCAAAAGACCTGAATAGACATTTTTCCAAAGAAGATATATAGATGGCCAACAAGCACATGAAAAAATGCTCAGCATCACTGATTATTAGAGAAGTGCAAATCAAAACTACTATGAGGTACCACCTCACAGCAGTCAGAATGGCCATCATTAATAAGTCCACAAATAACAAATGCCAGAGAGAATGTGGAGAAAAAGGAACCCTCTTGCACTGTTGGTGGGAATATAAATTGGTACAACCGCTATGGAAAACAGTATGGATGTACCTTGGAAAACTATATATAGAACTACTATATGACCCAGAAATCCCACTCTTGGGCATATATCCAGACAAAACTCCTTGAAAAAGACACATGCACCCATATGTTCATTGCAGCACTATTCATAATACCCAAGACATGGAAACAACCTAAATATCCATCAACAGATGAATGGATTAAGATGTGGTACATTTATATACACAATGGAATACTACTCAGCCATAAAGAAAAACAAAATAATGCCATTTGCAGCAACATGTGTGGACTTAGAAATTATCATACTAAGTGAAGTCAGTCAGACAGTGAGACACCAACATCAAATGCTATCACATGTAGAATCCAAAAAAAGGATGCAATGAACTTCTTGGCAGAACAGATACTGACTCAGACTTTGAACAACTTATGGTTTCCAAATGAGACAGGTTGGGGGGTGGGGGGGTTGCACTGAGGATTTGGGATGGAGATGCTATAAAAATGTGGTTGTGATGATTGTTGTACATCCATTAAGTAATTTAAAAAAATGAAAGACCAAAAAAAAATAAAAAGCAGCATGGATGGAACTAGAGACTCTCATACTAAGTAAGTCAGAAAGAGAAAGACAAATACCATATGATATTACTTATATCTGGAATCTAATATACAGCACAAATAAACCTTTCCACAGAAAAGAAAATTATGGACATGGAGAACAGACTTGTGGTTGCCAAGGGGTAGGGGAGGGAGTGAGATGGACTGGGAGTCTGTGGTTAATTGATGCAAACTATTGCCTTTGGAATGGATAAGCAATGAGATCCTTCTGTATATATGCTATGATGGAGCATAATAATGGGAGAAAGAGGAACATATATGTATATGTGGTGTGACTGGGTCACCTTGCTGTACAGTAGAAAATGGACAGAACACTGTAAACCAGCTATAATGGAAAAAAATAAAGATCATCAAAAAAAAAAAAGCATGTTTGTAAGCCAAGGAAAAGGAGTTGTAAAGGTGGAGTTGTCACACAAATATGTGTGACACCCATGACACACAGCAGAGATTATTAAGTCAATGCTGATGATTTGCTGATGATATTCCAGAAGACACAGACCTTGACTTACTTGGCTTTGGGAGAGACAGAGACATGCAATTGGTTAGGAGAGAAGGAAGAAAGGGGAGGGGAGAGAGTTGAAGAAAATAGTTTGTTATGATTCTCAATAATTATCAGATTTACATATCTAAAGCATGTGTTTTAGTATAAGTGTATTTAGTTCTGTAATGTGGAAGCATAGCAGTCAATGCATCATTTGGCTGGGAGCTGTCTAAGGGGTCCGATAAGACAGATAATTTTTTTGAGGAAAGATGAATTAGAGCATACCTATACGTCCCAGACTGAGCACCTGGAGGAAAGTATCACGACATTGGGTTCTCAGTGGTGTGAAGGGAGAAAGTGGGGAAGCCCAGTGGAGGCAGAGATGAAACCCAGGATAAAATCACATAACTTTATGAAACAGCATTGCAGAAGGGTGGGACCATCTGCATGACACACTGGGTATGGCCTTCTCAGGTCAGCTCTGGGCTCAAATCTTGGCTGTTACTCACTATGAGAAATGATTCCACTGCTCCAAGCATCGGCTTCCTCATCTATAAATGAGAATGATAACACAGCTCTTGCCGTGCATCTGTGACTGTCACATGCATTCAGCAGGTTGTTGTGGAGAGCCCACTGTATGCCAGGCTTTGTTCCCAGGGCGGGGGGTTACTTGGTAAGGAAAACATTCATGTTTCTCCCTCTGGGAGCTTCCACTCTTGATGATCATCATAAGAAGCAGAGCAAGAAAAGCTTCAAACACAGAGCCTAGGGTATGAACAGCACAAAAACTACTCAGTAGATATAGCTTCCACCTTATCCCTTCCAAAGTGGCTTCCACAAAGGCTCCTTGCCCCACCTCATGTCCCCAGCCTCCCTAGCCATCGTTGGCAGAACTGTGTGGCTCTGAATACTTCTCTTCCAGTCTCCATACGACAAACGTGCTACCTTCCTCCGTTTTCAGCAAAAATCCATGAAAACCAATCTGTCCTATCTGGAGAAAGAACTAGGGGAAGAAGCCTAGTGCTTAGAGCCCCCGGGGTTCCAGGTCCAGAATCAGGCCCTGCTTGTAACAGACCATCATCAGATCATCTCTCCCTGCTCCCTGCCTCAGGCTTGGCTCCTCGCCCCCGCCCCCTTCTCAGACATTCTTCCTTGGCCTGTGTTTGATCCTTTAGCTCCGATCACTTGGAAACACAAGATCACACACTCAGCAGTATCTGAATTCTTTTTTAATACCCAGTCTTTGTATCTGTGCAAAGGGATGCACGATCCCCAAGTCCCCCTTCCCCTTCCTCAAGTCCTTTCCCAGGCGCTTCCCCTCATCAGTAAGCCTGTGCTCCCTCCCACATGCCTGAGCACTCCCAGGGGGCCTCCTGCGTGTGGTACTCCCTCCTCACCATGTGACCTTCATCCAGTGTCACCCTTTTGCCTGGATAGTCATTTTCTCATTATCATCACCACCCCAGACCCGAAATTGTCCTCTGCTTTCCTGTTTCCAATTAAACCACGTCCTATCAGGAATCCAGAGAGGAAAATGACAGCATTTGGGTGGATGGGGGATTCCCACTGACCAGCCTTGTGGACTTGGCCAAAAATATTCTGGGAGTGGGTTGAAAGCTGTGGAGACCCTGGGGCAGATGACGTGGGTGGGCGAAGTTTGTGGCGGGTGTGAGGTGGGTGCATTTTCCTTCCTTGTCTTGCGCTTTCCTTTCACAGCTCCAGTTCCTTGGAGCCCTAACATTCCAGAGCTAATTTTAGGTTCTTGGGACTGGCTTGTTCTAAGTGACCCTGGCCCCTCCTTTCCCCTCCGCCCAGTGTATTCATTCCGGCCTCTGGCTCACACAATCCACACTCTCTGGCTCTCACTCAAATCAGAGAGGAGAATTGTAACCCAGGTCCCCCCCACTGGCTCAAAGACCTTCAGAAAGCAGGAAACTGAATAGAGGGGGGAGTGAGATGGGAATCCTGGAATGACAAAAGAGAATGGGGGAGGGGAGCGACTTCCTGCCTCCCAAATAAGGAGATGGTGTTTATGGCATCAGTGATGGACTCACAACCTCAGAGCTTTTGAGAGTCTATGAGGGAGGATGAAGGTGTAGGAATGTGAATGAAGACCGGTTGATGGATGCCTGTCACTGGCCTTCACCCCGTGCCCCTGCTGTATGTATATCAGGTGGACCTGAGCCCACTTACAGGAATAGTCGAGCTGAGAGTCACATTGGGTTCTCTGGTCACGAAGTAGAGTTTTAAAAGCAGAAGAGACACGTGTCATTCTTTTCTTTGTGCCTCTTATGCCACAGCAGGGAGAACCAATGCCCAGAGGCACAGGTGACTTCTCCAAGGTCAGTCCTGAGTGTGAGGTTATGTGAAGCCAGAGCTGGAACCAAGACTAACTAGAGGCTGAGCCTCCTTGAGACACCTAGCTGCTTCTTTGCCGTGTGCGAGAAGGTTGCTGAGTCCTCCATCACCATCAGCAGTGGGGCACCTCCCTCCTAAACTTGCTTCCTCAGCACAGCCTTTGCCTCCTCTTCACAGAAGTGAAGTGGAAACTCTGAGATGAAGTGGGGTCTGTAGGGACATGAGCAGTAGCTCACCATGGGCCCAGCTGGGGCATGATGGACCACTCGGAGTTGGGAAAATTCCATTTCTGTGCTTAATACTTGTACCTGAGCATCAGCAATGTTAAGACCTGGTCTTCTAAAAGTTTCCCATGGGGACGGAACTTTCCAGTGGCTTCATGGGGATCTCCCAGTTTACCAGCCACTGGTGACTCCCATCACTCTCCTGACCATGTGGGATCCGCAAGGTGCATGCACAGACTGTCTGGATTTGAATCCCAGCTCTTCCTCAGTTTCCACATCTGTAAAATGGGAGTAAAGAGTATAGGGCTCTTGAAAACTAAATCAGTTCACACAGTAGATACAGTGTAAAAATTCATCATATAGTATTTATAAGATTACAGTACTTTATTAATGTACTGTGTGTTATACATAAAAAAAGATGAAATGAGTTCAAGTTAGTTTATACATTTAGCATATAGTGGCATCTAATAATTGCTTCATAATGATAGCTGTTGTTTTTGTAACTATTATTATTTAACTTTGGTCCCTCTGAGGGCTAACCCTACTCAGGTTCTGTTCCAGGCCATGGCAATAAAATAACTATCGCAGTAAAGCAAGTCACACGAATTTTTTGGTTTTCCAGTGCATATAAAAGTTATGTTTACAGTATATTGTAGTCTATTAAGTGTGAAATAACAGCATTATATCTAAAAACCACTATACTTACCTTAATTAAAAATTACTTTATTGCTGAAAAAATGGTGTTATCTGAGGCTTCAGCAAGTCATAATCTTTTTGCTGGTGGAGGGTCTTTCCTCAGTATTGTTGGCTGCTGAATGATCAGGGTGGTGGTTGCTCAAGTTTGGAGTAGCTGTGGCCACTTGAAATAAGACTGTGGCAGTTTGCTGCATCCATTGACTTTTCCTTTCACTTGAACACTTAAGAGGCCATTGTATTTTTATTAATTGGCCTAATTTCAATATTGTTGTGTCTCAGGGCATAGGGAGGCCCGGGAGAGAAGGACAGAGATGAGGGAATGACTAGTCAGTGGAGCAGTCAGAATATACACATTTATTGATTAAGTTTGCCATCTTACATGGTTGAGGTTTGTGGTATCCCAAAACAATAATAATAATAACATCAAAGATCACTGATCACGGATCACTGTAACAAATATAATAATAATGGGAAAGTATGAATATTATTAAAATTATCAAAATGTGACACAGGAACACGAAGTGAGCGAGTAGGAAAATGGGCCAGTAGACTTGCTCAACCCACAGCTGCACAAACCTTCAATCTGTCAAAGACACAATATCTACAAAGCATGATAAACGAGGTATATGCCTGTAATGATCTCTCCTATTTAACTCATGCTTTCAGTTTACTAAGCACTTTCCCATGCATTCTCATTTGAGTTATCACAAGAGCACTTTACTACTCTCCCTCACTGTACAGATGGGGAAGCTGAGGCTTCAGAGACACAGTTATCTTGCCCTGGGTCAGCCAGTAGTGCAGAAGTGAGATATGCCCCATGTGACTCTCAGGCGAGGGCTTCTACCTTGCCTTGCTCTGCCCATCACCAACTCTGTTCTCAGATCCTACCCGACTTTCTGGTTAGACACTGGGACCTTGACCCTGGTGCCCTCTATGTTCTCAGGGAAGTGACCTATGCAAGGTCCCACGGCTTGACACGCCAAAGCCAAAATAGAGCCCACGTCTCCTGAATTTCCAGTCTGGCACTATTTCCTCCTCAACCTTTTATCTTGTTGGCCTGTTTCCAATTTAGATGCATTATTACAAAGAGAAAGACTTTGTTGTTTGTTTTTTCCACTGAATTAAAGGAATCAAAGCCACTGCGTCAGGAATTACAGCCTGAGTGAAGAACATGTGGACAGAGGGATGAATGTTTAATCCATATTGTACGGCTACAACCACAGAGCCTATCACTCAGGTCACTTCTTCTTGCATCCTAGAGTTCAAACCCCTGGCTCACTTCTTCCTCAGGAAGGAGGCAGCCTCTGGAACCAGTAGTGAGAGAGGGGAAACTGATGCTAAGACGCTTGCTGTGGAGAAAGGCACTGGGGTTGCTGTTGAGTCCTCACTCCAGTTATGTGTCCTTCAGAAACCCCACAGGACTCTGCTATCAGGTCTTCCTCTCCCCGCAACCCCCACCCTGACAATCTCCTGATGCAGTTATTTTAAGGAAAGTTCCACAAGGCAAAACCTCACAGGGACACTGATGTCTGAGGGTTTGGCTCTTCCTGCCTCCCATTGGAGACTGGTTTTGAGGTTATTTCGCTGAATCACTTGGCAAAAAGTAAATAAATAAATGGAGGAAGGAAATCTTGCTTAAAAGGAATTCTGTTGACGCCCCCCAAAACAAAGCAGCTGTCATCACCAAAGGAATCTGCAATACCTGACCTCCCTGGGACCTGCTTCATCCTGAGGCACCCCTACCAGAGAAGGACCCATCCAGCCTTATACCAAGAGCTCAAAACTGGGCTGCCACCCTTCCTGGGCAAGCTAGCTGTGTGTCCTGGGTTCTGGGTGGCCTGACCTTGCTGTGGTCATCCCCTCTCCCCAGGTAGGAGAAGAACCAGAAGTGACCTACTTCTGGGGCCTGACATTGTGTGAATGTATGGGCTTCCTTTGGGGATCACTTTGGTGACTTGTGCATATGGCTTCCATCCCTTGCCTCTTGTTCATGTCCCATTACTTTCCTGGGCTCCTCCCTCCATAAAGACATGAAGACCGAGGCAGGAGAACATCAGCAACTGATCCTGGGTCACATGGCACCTTTGTGCAGAGTCGAGGCTAGGGCTGAAGATGAGATTCTGTGGACCCTGACTTCCAGAACATGACAGCAGCCACTGTCCCCTGGGTGGGAGAGCTGGTTAAACCTCTGTGTGCCCCTGAAGCTCCCCCTGCCAGAGTGAGAGAGCAGGGAAATGGGAAATTTGGGAGAAACATACAAGAAGACCGCTTGCAGCTTCCTGACCAATTTGGAGACTCTCAGTCCATCACTGTGGGCAGAGTCTTCTTAAAGCATCTCACAGGAGTTCCCGTCGTGGCGCAGTGGTTAACGAATCCAAATAGGAACCATGAAGTTGCAGGTTCAATCCCTGACCTTGCATAGTGGGTTAACGATCTGGCATTGCCGTGAGCTGTGGTGTAGGTCACAGACACGGCTCTGATCTGGTTGCTGTGGCTGTGGCGCAGGCCAGCAGCTGTGGCTCCGATTCGACCCTTAGCCTAGGAACCTCCATGTGCTGCGAGTGCAGCCCTAAAAAGCAAAAAAAAAAAAAGCATTTCACATAGCATCTCTTCTGTCCTGCTTCAAATCCTCTTGTCACCCAGGCCCAGGCCACTCCCAGTACCCTTGGTATTCGAAGCCTCCAACACTTTCCCCATCTTCTCTCCCAGTCCGTCTTAACACAGCTCCTCTGAACCCATGGTGGGGGGCAGAGGGCAGAGGAACCTCACTCTGCGCCTGGAGAATCCCAGGAGCCTGGTAGTGGGGGCCAGGCTGGGGTGGATATTCCCTTGGGTGCCTGGCCTCTGTCAACCTCCGCTGCTGTGGTGGAAGGAAGGCCAGGTCCAGGAGGTGCTGCCCCACACTCTCTCTGGGATCTTGGGCAAGTGGCTCGCTGTCCCCAAGCCCCATTTCCTCACCTCGCCTGGCATAGTTAGGGAAGAGCAAAGCTCCTGGCACATAGGAGGTGCTCAGGAAATGTCCTCTTCTCCTTCACCTGAGCCACAGGGCGGAGGAGCAAAATGCCGGGAGAGGAGTCTCTGCTGGAATGTTTAGACTCCAGTTAAAGACTCCGGGCTGCAGGAGCACTGGCAGGTGGTGGGTGGACAAGCAGGCGGGAACATCACTTCTCACCACCAGCTCTGTCTAGACAAGGGCCTCAGAATTGCCGAGTGTCAAGCTTGGAAGGAACCACCTTTCCAAAAGGTCAAGTAGTCTAGTCAGAGGCTGATTTGACAACACTCTTCTGTTAGCTTTTCCATGATCCACAGTTTCATCCCAAGCAGATCACCCAGGATCGCAATTTCATTGTCAACTCATTGTCGATGAGCTCATTCCACATGTCCAAGGCTTTCTCATATTTGGTCTCATATAATTTTCTCGAGAGACCCATGGTATGACTTTCATTTTGCTGTGAGGGAATTGATGCTTGAGAAGGTTAAATAATTTTCCCAAGACCGTGCTAATAATTTCATTTCACGGGTATTTGTTGAGCACCTAGTGTAGGCCTGGAAACACAGCAGTAAGCGAGGTCGCATGGATTCCCAACTGATTCTGGAGCTCTTCTGCCTCCTCTTATTGCTGCCTCTTCCATCCAGATGCCACAAGTAAATGGAGGGAGGGCCTGACTAACTCAGAAAGGTATTGAGAAGTTTGGGGATATAATCTTTTCGAGTTTAAAATTCTGACTGATGGTTCTTCACGGGAGCTGTACTGTCCCTCAGGGTGTATTTTGGAAACCGGGGGAAGGCTTTTGGTTGTCATCACAAGCCCTGGGCACTCTGAGCACTTAGTGGGAGTGGCCAGGGATGTTCACAGGAGAATTCTGCACAGCTGAGAGCTGTCCCACACCACCAGAGAGGTAAAAACTCACTGATAACTATCCAAACCAAGAGTCTAACTCCACATTCAATTCAAACACAAAGCATTGGAATGAGGAGCTGTTTCAATACACACGCCCCCACACCTAGGTTAATCATGGTATAAATTAAGGAAAGACTGCACTTTGTTTTGTTCGAACCTTACCAAGAGTAGTTTCAAGAAATCATGTCACCCATGGCAACCCTTTGACCTTTGAGTTTCTAATTAAACATCTGTATCAGTCCACATTTGTAACTGTGAAAGTATTGGTGATTCTATGCACAAGTACAAGTATCAGGCTATTTATTACATCTTCCAGTGTAGTCACAAGTGAGTACTTATAAATGGAAACACATTATTTTTATTATAAATTATTTTTATTTATTATAAATTGTTTATCTTTGATTTCTTCTTTATATTACATTTAGGGCACTCGGTTAATTTTTTAGAATTGTGCTTATAGGTTAATTATGAAATTTATTTCAACATAGTACAAGGGGCACTATGGGGTATTTGTTCAGGGAAAGGGGCATTGGGTGTGAGAAGGTGGGAGTGGGGTCACTGCCATAGGTGAAAGTTCACGAGCAGCAGAGGGATCATGAGCTCTTCCTCGTCACTCCACTGAGAACAGAGTGGAAGCTGTGCTTACGGGACTTGGGGCATGCTTTTCTAGCCCAGAGAGCTGTTTGTGGCTAGAGTTAGATAACTGATTGGACAGAGCACTGAGGTTGGCATCAAGAGACGTGAATTTGACTCTTGGTTCTGCCACTTCCTGACACTGAAACCAGGCCAAACCTCACTGACCTTTGTTCCCACATGGTTGGCTCACAACAAGGTGATTTGAGGTGGAACACCCCATGGTTCTAGGAGCAGTCTTCAAGGGTTCTCAAGATTCTTTGTGCTTCTGGAACAACCAACGCGGTGGGTCTGGAGGCAGGAGAGCGGAAGTAATACAAGCATCCACCCAGTTTGAACCTGGGCATGCCACTCTAGACAGGCCATTTTCTTTCTCTTGAGTCTTAGTTTTAGCCTCAGGAAAACGGGAATTAGAACCATTCTACCCTTTTAGGGTTATGACAGCATTTGGGCTTTAACAAGCATCTGCAAAGAGTGCTGCAACTCAGTAATTCTCCAAAAATGGTAGATGTTAGTTCTCTTCCTCCAACTTGCTCCATCTTCCCCAAACTCCCTAGACCACTCCTGACCTCTGTCTCTTGATCCCAGAGCCAAGCTGGGGAGGGAGGAAGTGGAGTCATGCTCTAACTTATCCTGGAACAGAGAGCAGAGGTTACAAGTCCCCCTACGCTGGGGAGTTTCCACCTCCTCCTCTGGCCAGCTGTGGGACCCGTGGGGAGCAAAGTGACTAAGATAGAATTTCTGGAGTCCTCTCTGGCCCTGGCCCCAGGCTTCACCCACTGGGAAAAGCAGAGGAAAGTGGTTTCTCAGCCTGGACATTCTACACAAGGGCTGGCCTTTGGCCAGTGGAGACTCTCACCCTCCCTTTCAGCATCAGGTGTAACACTGTACCGAGCATTTGAGAAACTGCTGGAATTCATAATGAGGATCTCAGAGCAGGCCAGGGGGAGTCAATGGAGGAGGCTGTTTGCTTTGCTAGTCCTGAATCTTCATGTAGCCAGAAGTTCACAGCAGCAGAGGGCCGCCTGAGTGGCCTTGGGAATGTTCAGTAGTCCAGGATCTTGTGGACCAGCAAGGTACGGGGAAGGGGGAGGAAGCACAGGCACCTGCCACAGGACAGCCTCTCCCGCAGCACCCGCTAGAGGGAGCCCTTTGTAACAAGGCATTGGCACCCGAGCTCTACCCGGGAAGCCTTGCTCCCACCAAGATGCGAGTGATACATGCCAGCTCTTCCAGAAGCCTTTTGTTTCAACAGGCTCAAAACTCTTGGAGGGGAGTGGATTGCCAGCTATACCCACTGAACATCTTAGGACAAGGAGAGGTTGAGCAGACTGGCTGTGGAACACCCCAAGCAGCACTGTGCTAGACACTGGCAACTTGGACCCGCGGAGACACAGTCCTGCTCACAGGGACCCACCTCCCAGTGGAGACCAACTGTTCAGGAGGGGCATGAACCACTCCACCCATGGACGTGAACCTGAGGTGACTAGGAGTGGGAGCCTAGGGAGGAAGCGAAGCAAGAAGGGCTTCCTAGTGGAGGTGAGGCTTGAAAAGAGTTGTGAAGAAAGAAAGAGGATCAGCGGGTTGGAGAAGAAGTGAGAAGGCATTCTATGCTATGGGAACAGCTCACGCAAAGCCCTAGTGTGTGGAACACCTCCTTGGTCTGGGGGTTCAGGTGGTTGTAGGAAAGCAGAGAGATGAAAATAACTGCTTTGGAGTCAGGCGTGCCTATGTTCAAATCACTGCTGTCACCTGCAGCCCATCACCCTCTCTGAACCTCAGTTTCTCATCTGTTCAATGAGGGTAATTCCTCACTAGACTATAGATTTATGAGGGCAGGCTTCCCGTGTCTCTTATTTGCTCCTGTGAGCTCAAGGCTGGAACAATGCCAGGCCCAGGTGCTCCCTCAGTCTGTGTTTGCTGAATAGAAGATTGGGTGAAGGATAGTGCACGTGAAGTGTCTGGCACAAAGCAGATGCTCGTGAATAAAGTACTTTAGAACCATTCATAGAGCAGGGGTTTCTACAGATGAGAATGGTAAGATGATGGAGACCTTGGATGCCAGAAATTCAGACTTTTTCCATAAGCAGTGGGGGACAATGAAGGTCTCTGACGAGCCCCTGGATGACTAGATGTAAACCCTTGCTGGCAAGTCTGATTGTGCCTAGGCCCCCCCTGTGGTTGAGCCAGCCCTCCCTGAGATCCTTCCCCAGGAAACTCCCTGTGTAGTGTTGTCACAGGACAGTCAGGGTCTTCCACAGATCCTCCTGGAGACGGCCCGATTTAGAAATTGGGAATTTCTGAATGCGACCAGATGTCAACCCCTTGGGTTGATCCTGGGACTGGGAAGAAGCACCTGCCTGACTTGAAGAGATGGGGTCAGCATCCACAGGCCCACAGGACCCGTGACCTTTCAGCCTTCCATTCACTCTGATCTCTTGACCTAGCTAGGCTCTAGTATTTGGCTCACAATGAGGAGAGGAGGCTCAGCGAAGATGGGCCAGGGCAGTGCTCCGTCATGTGTTTTACTCTGGCCCTGAGACTCCTCCTGGTCTCTCCTGGAAGCTCTTGGCCAGGCTCCCTGCCAGGAGGAAATTCATGTTGTTTGGGCCAAATCCTGACCCTTCTCATGCCTCAAATGGCTCTAGGTCTGAGGGAGGCCAAGGCTTACCTGAGTCCTCAGCTCACTGATGGTCCTGGGCCAGGCTCACCTCCCTCCGTTTCTCCACTCCCACTCTCCTTCTCTCAGAAAAGTCTGCCCGTGGCTCCTGCGACAAACACCTGGGGCACTCACCACCCCTGCACTCCTCCCAGCACCACAGCCATCTCTGTGTCAGACCCTCTACTGGATGCAGTAGAGATTCCTGACAAAGGAATCAGGATTCCAGAGAGGTATAAATTATTGGGCAAGAGCACAGACTCCTTGGCTTTCTATAAGATAGCAGTGATAGGGACTTCTGAAGGATGCTGAGGATTCAGTGAGATGAGGCTTGAGAAGGGATAACAGAGGCCTGGCACATGGCCAGTGCTCAGTGAAAAGGCAGCTAGCAGCAGTAGTACTAGCAGTTGTTGTAGTGTGGTAGGTAGTAGCAGTAGTGGCAGTAATAACAGCAGTAGTAGTAGTAGTTTTGTAATTTACTGAGGTAAATACGCTAGAGAAAGAAAAATGTAGGAGCATAAAAAACCTAAGGAACTGCAGTCAGGTAGTCCAGATTTGTACCCTTGTCCTGAGGAGACCAAGAGGAGGGTTGGGCCAGAGACAGATGAGCTCAGAGGCAGCTCCTAGTTGGAGGTGAGCTCATAAATGAGAAGGAGGGAAAGAGATGTTCCAAACTGAGTCAGTGGCCCAGAAAGAGCAGCCCCAGGGTGGCTGGGGAACCCGAACCCATATTTAGAAAGCATCACTGATGCTTCATATATAGTCAGTCCATAATAAAGGCTTACTAGTGCTCATGGAGTTCCCTTTCGTAAGGATTCATCAAGTTCAATATCTGGGGACCTGAATGTACTCATTCAACAAGTATTTATCAAGCACCTACTAATTTTTTTAAGACTTTTTTTAAGCCAGTTTAGGTTCACAACAGAGTTGGGAGGAAGATACAGAGATTGTCCATATAACTCGTGCCCACACACAAGCATAGCCTCCCCCATCGTCAGCATCCCTAATCAGAGTGGTGCATTTGTTACCAAGGATGAACCTACCTTGACACATCGTAACCACCCCAAATCCAAACTTTACATTAGGGTTCACTCTTGGTGCTGTGCATTCTATGTACAGTGGCACCTATCCTTTATTATGATATCATACAGGGTATTTTCATGGCTTTAAATACCCTCTGTGCTGTGCCTATTCATCTCCCTCTTCTCCACATTCCACCCCTACCCTCAGAACCACTGGTCTTCATATTGTCTTCGTAGTTCTGCTTTTTCTAGAATGTCAAACAGTTAAAATCATACAGTATGTAGCCTTTTTAGATTAGCTCGTTTCACTTACTAATATACATTTAAAGTTCCTCCACATCTTTTTCATGGCTTGATAGCTCATTTCTTTCAGCACTGAATAATATTCCATCATCTGAATTACCACAATTTTTCTTATCCATTCACCTACTAACGAGCAGCTTAGTTGCTTCCAAGTGTTGGAAATTATAAATTAAGCAGCTATAAACATCTGTGTGAAGGTTTTTTGAGTAAAATAAGCTTTCAACTTTTTTTGGATAGAAACCAAGGAGCATAATTGCTGGATTCTATAGTAAGAGCATGTTTAATTAAAAAAAAAATCAGAAAACAAACAAACAAAAGAAACCCTGCCAAAATGTCTTTCAAAGTTGTATCATTTTGCATCCCAGCAGCAATTAATGAGAGTTCCTGTTGCCCCTGTTATGTGGATATCCTTGCTAGCTTTGGTGTGGCCAGTGTTCTGGATTTTGACCATTCTAATAGATGTGTAGTGGTATCTTATTGTCTTTTTAATTTGCATTTTCCTGATGTCATAGCATGTGGAGCATATTTTCATATGCTTGTTTACATCTGCCTGTCTGTTTTGGTGAGGTGTCTGTTAAGGTCTTTGGCCCATACTTTAATCAGGTTGTTTGTTTTCTTGTTGAATTTTAAGAGGCCTCTGTATATTTTGGATAAGTCCCTTATTAGATGTGTCTTTTGCAAATATTTTCTCCCAGTCTGTAGCTTATCTTATTCTTTTAACATGATCTTTCACAGAGCAGAAGTTTTTTCATTTTAATTAAGACCAGCTTATCAATTATTTATTTTATGAGTTGTGCCTTTGGTGCCATACTCTAGGTGTTATAACCTTTTATAACACCTAGAGTATGGCATCACCATGCTCTAGGCCATCCAGGTTTTCTCCTATGTTACCTTCCAGGAGTTTTATAGTTTTGCATTTTACATCTAGGTCTGCAATCCATTTTGTGTTCATTTTTGTGAAGGGTGTAAGGTCTGTGTCTAAATTCATTTTTTTTCCATGTGGATGTCACTTGTTCTAGCACCATTTGTTGAGGAGACTAACTTTCCTCCACTGTATTGCTTTGCTCCTTTACCAAAGATCAATTTACTATATATATTGGGGGAGGATATTTCTGGGCCCTCTGTTCTGTTCCATTGATCCATTGTCTGCTCTTTCTCTAATATCACACTGCCTTGATTACTGTACGTGTGTAGTTAAGTCTTGAATTCAAATAGCATCAGTCCTCCAACATTGTTCTTCTCCTTCAATATTCTATTGACTATCATGGGTCTTTTTATTCTCCATTTAAATGTTACAATCAGTTTGTCAATACCCAAAAGATAACTTGCTGGGATTCTGATTGGGATTGCATTGAATCTATGAGTCAAGTTGGGGAAAAGCGGCATTTTTTTTTTTTTAATGGCTGCACCCAAGGCATATGGAAGTTTCCAGGCCAGGAATTGAATCCAAGCCACAGCTGCGACCTGGGCTGGGCACAGAGCCCACACCTCTGCAGCCACCCAAACCACTGAAGTTGGATTTTTAACCCACGGCACCATGGTGGGAACTCCAAAAGTGGCATCTTGACAATACCGAGTCTTCCTATCCACGAATGGGCTAGCTCTCCATTTATTCAGTGCTTCTTTGTAGCACCTACTAAATTTCAAACACCGTTCTAGTGGGAAATACAACTGTCAATACATCTTACCCTCAAGGAGCTTATCATTTGTTGGAGGAGAAAGCTGATAAAAAAAATATGCAGAATGTATTGTTTTTCCTTGGGGAAGGATTATTTATACTTAAAAAAATCAGAACATACACAAAGCACCAAAGCACTTAGACAGTGCCTGTCTGGAACATGAATGTTTACTCTTATTTATCGAGCTCTCATCATACCAGTCCGGGAGTAAATAATCACTGTGGACATCATAGAGCAGGATTTCCATGCTCTGCTTTCACTATTTAAGCATTTTAGCCCCTGTCGAGGAGAACTTATTACATGGGCCCCAAAATTTGTCCTCTTGGCAAACATGTATCTCTATTCCTCCTGTTCTGATTCTTCAACTTAGATTCTAGGTTGTGATATCCCACTGATGTCAGTACCTTCTGTCGCGGGCACCACCAGAAACTGCCCAGAGGCAAGTTCTTCTGGACACCCTCTGAAGCCCATGTGCTGCCTGACAACAGCTCAGTGGGGGGCGGGGGGGGCGACTCTGACAGAATGCTGTCCCCCTCCCACAACTACCTACGCCTGGACCCCCCCAACCCCAGGGAAACACTGGAGAGGCACATCTTGAGGCTTTCTCTTTTTCCCCTTCTTTGTTGAAATGTACATCACCCTCACCCAATTAGATTCTCAGGGCTACGACAGAGGGTATTCTGAGTGGACACCATCAGGCTGTGGCCATTCTCTGCTCCACTGCCTCTGCTCCTCTCAAGTCACAGTGACCTCCAGTGGTTTCTGCTCAGTCTAATCTCATTTGACCTACAGTTGGTCCTTCTCCTCCTTGAAACACTTCCTTCACTGGGCTCCTGGGATACCACACTTGCCACATCCTTTCCTCCCTGGCAGTTCCTTCTCCACCTCCTCTGCTTGTCCCTGATCGTATTTCCACCTCTTCACACTGCCTGGGGTCTGGGTTAGGCCCAGTGCTGTACTTTTCTCTTTCCCACCGACATCCATCCCTTTGCTCCTGTGTTGCTCTCACACAGTGTCATGATTTTAAAAGCCAGAACTCCAAACTCACGTATCCAAGACAGCTTCATATGTCTCCTGAGGACATCTAGTAGACATTTGAGTTCACCTGTCCAAAATGGAACTCCCAGTCTTTCCCCCCAAACTGGCTTCTCTCTTACTCAGCCTTCCCATCTGAGTTAACTCAGCCCACTCCATCTCCCACCTCAAACCTCAGAGTCTCCCTAGAGTGCTCTCTCTCTCTCCCTCCTCAGTCTCAATCTAATCCACCAGCAAACCTGTAATCCTTACTGTCAAAATCTATCCAGGATCCGACAAACTTTCGCCTGGCTATTGAAGTCACTCTAAATGGTTTTCCAGCTTCTGCCCCTGCCCACTCCTGTATATTCTCACAGCGAAGAATGACACTGACAAATGTGGGTCTGCCCTCCCACTGCTCCAGACTGTCCAGTGGCTCCCATCTTACAAAGTCACAGTCAGCCAGGTCCTAACAGGCACTGCAGGATCTACATGCTCTGTTGTTTCTACATCGCTCTGTTATTTCTCCACCCTCATCTCACAACATGAAAGGGATTTAGAGCAAAGCAGTCCAGACACTGGCTGTAGTTTAACACAACAGATGTTTAGGACCATTGCTCTCACTCTTCCCTGCCTGGAATGACCTCCTCCCAGGTATCCACCTGGCTCTGTTCCTCACCGTATTCAGAATTTTACTCAAATATCACTTTCTCAAGGCTTTCCTTGGCCCTACTACTTAAACTTGAACCCATCCCCACCTGTGGCATTCTCTATCCCCTTCTGCTTTTCTTCCCCCCCGTAGCTCATATCCCAGCTGAGACACTATAAATGACACATTGGTATGTCTATTGTCTGTCTCCTACCTCATCTGCCTTATTCACCGCTGTATCTCCAGCACCTAGAATAGGACCAGCACACAGCAGGTGTTTAAAGAATGAATTTGTGAAAGATACCACTCGGGATATCAACACCACCCCCACTCCATCCTGGTCATTGCCTTGAACTCCACGTGTGAGCATTGATTCTCATTGCACTTGGGAAAGTTCTCACACTGTCTCCCAAATTCTAATATTCCATCTGAGTTGACCTATGCAATCTAGAGGCTGCCTTCTCACCAGTGGAGGATAAGGCACTCATGCAGTTGCCCATTACTGCTGCAACCAGCTAGACAAGTGCAATTTGCACACAGCTCAGTCTAGGCACCTTCCAAGTTGTATCATGATTATTTACATGGCAATCAGTCTCCTCCCCAAAGATAGGGAGCCCCAGACACTCATTTTGGTACCCTCTGGAATAAGCCCAGGGCCAGTAATATAGACAGCATCCCTACGTGTTGGATTGAGGAAGGGAAGGAGGGAGGGAGGAAGGAGGGAGGGAGGGAGGGAGGGAGGAATATATATTCCCACTCCCCACTCCAAGGAAAGAGGGAAAGTCGACTTTACTGATTGAAGATACTCTTCATTGAACCTTGATCATACCCCTATTTGTTCTTGTTTCTATAATTCTCCCTAAGGTAATTGCTGTCAGCTTTGTTTTACTTATGAGAAAGCCAAAGCTCAGAAAGGATGTCATCAGCCCTAGGTTATAAGTCTATAGCTAGCAGAACTGGCATTTATTTGAGATTTTTCTTGTTTTTTGAGGAAGGCGTGTATCACTGTGAACTTCCCTCTAGAAACTGCTTTTGCAGCATACCATAGATTTTATGTGACTGCATTTAGAACAGGCATTTGAAACCAGCTCTGCCTAACCCCACATCCATGCTCTTCCTCCTGGGCCATGCGCTCTCGAGTGAAGAACGACCGAGTATCTATTATATGTAGGTTACTGTGTTAAGACACCTCAGGTAGGTTGTTCTATTTAATCCCCATATTATGAAACCCATATTACCCCTTTTCCCAAATGGGGAACCAAGGGTCAGTGAAGTTCCGTACCTTGTTCAAGGTCATCCAGCTGCTGTTTCAGAACTGGATTGGAACCAGGCTTTGTTTGACCCCAACATGAAGCTCTTTCCACTGCACCACAACACCCAAGACCCAAGGCAATGTCCAGGCTGGTTCACTCCTGGTGATGGGCACAGACTGTTAAGAGCAAGGCCTCAGTTCACATCTCCCTTGCACCTATTAGCTTTTTGCTGACCCAGCTCTGTAAACTGTGGCCAGTGCACCCTCCCCCAGGCCAGGCCAAGGGAAGACTCACAGGAATCAGTGGCTAGGGAAGGCCCAGTACAGGACAGTCTCCACGCCTGGATAAACACAGTTGACAACACGCCTCTCCTCTGACAGTGGCTCATGGGCTCTGAAGGCCACTTGCTACGTGATTCCTGATTTGGCAGAGAAATAAAGCTTATCAGTGTGGTGGGTGATTAAGAGCTCAGACTTTAGAATCTGAGTTCTTGGGTTCAAATCAAAGCTTTCCGTTGTTTGTATGATTTTTAGTTGTTTCCTCATTTCCTCTGAGCCTCACTTTCCTCATCTGTAAAATGGGGTTAATAATAGAATAAAAGGATCTCATAAAGTCATAGATCAGATTAAATAAATAATGTTAGTAATAGCACACTTACCAGTTTTTAATCAATGGTAACCCTAATTAGAATCATTTTTAGTACACATGGATTAAGAAAGATTGAACAGTTCATTAAGCAACCAGCAAATGGGGAAAATAATCCAGACCTCATGGATACCACCTGCCACCTTTTTTTGTTCTTAGAAAAGGAGCACTGGACCTGGAGCCCAAAGGTCCAAGTTTAGTGAGTCTGTGTCCTACTTGCCTAAAAAAGGAAAGTGGTGATATTGGAACCTGCCCCATTTAGCCCCCAGGATTCCTATGAGGCTTGAACAAACAGTAAATGTGGAAATATTATATAAAGCATAAAGTACTAGGAAAGTGTTAACTATACGTTAAGAGGGTTTCGCTCTCATGCCCCCCACCCCACCCAGGCTCTCCCTAGCCAGCAACTCTACCTCCCACCCTTTTTGGCTCTTAGCTACCCTGGAATCAGCTCCCAGAAAGGATTCAGAGCACAGTACAAATTGTCCAAAGGTTGCTTCCAAAGCCTCCGGCGGCTCAGCCTGGCCCTAGGCCTTCCTCCTTGAAAATGTCTGGCCTAATGGGAAAGAATGCAGGCTGGCAATTCAGTCCTGTTGGAGTTCGTCAGCATCCTTTGAGTACTTGCTCTTTGCCAGGCCCTGGGCACTGAGAATCTGAGAATGAGCTAGATGATCTCTGCCCTCAGAAGCTCACAGTCTAGTGAAGAAATATTTACATCACAAAGACGATAGGAAATGATAACAATAGAATAACCCAGAGGAAAGCACTGTATGCAGCATGGGAGAATCAGAGAAGGCTTCCTGGAGGAGGGGACATCTGAGAGGAGCCAACCCTCACCCAGCCATGTCCAAATTTGAAAACCTTCATCCTGTGGTGAAGGTTTCACCACACTGGCACCTCCTCATCCCAGCGGTCATAGATCTGTCCACACTACAAGCTAGAGGAGGCTTTAAAATAACATTTCATCCAGCCATCATTTGAGAAAGGCCCGGAGAGCTGAAGTTTCTTTCTCAGTTCATCCAGCTAGGTCTGCTGGAAACATCAGCAACTTTTATGTGAAGATTGGTGTTTCTTCTTGGGCATCCATTTCCAATCAGAGAAACTCCCTGGTTGCTTAAAGCAACTGGTCTTAAAACTGAATCCAGAGGGGGATTCCTAGAGTTCACTTTTGCTCATTGTTCTTGCATAGCCCTTACAAAGTTTGTCATACCCTCTTAGTCCTCCAAGCAACCTGTGAAGTCATTATCATTTAGCATATTTTCCAGATAAGGAAACTAAGCCTGGACAAAATCTTTAAGATGTGATTATGAAAGTGAGGAATTCATTTCAGAAGTTAGGGAGTCCTGAGTGAACAGCATGATTCGACTTCAAATTGCAAACTCAGTTTTATTACCTAAGAGTATGTAACCATTTCCTAGCCCTCTTCTCTTTTCTCCCTCTTTCTTTTCTTTTTTTAAATTTAATTTTTATTTCATATTGGAGTAGTTGACTTATAATATTGTGTTAGTTTCAGGTGTACAGCAAAACGATTCAGTTATACATGTACCTATATCCATTTTTCCTTTTTCTTATTCTTTTATAAGATTGCCTTCCAAGAAGCAGGAATTGCTCCTTGGCACATGGCTGAAGTGTGGTCTCTGGACTGGCTCTATCTGTTCTGCCTCTGCCGTCCCTCTCTTCCCTCTCCTCATAGCTCGCTACCCCTCATTCTGGGTGTCTGTCTCTCTCTCCAGTACTTCTCTGTCTTCCTGTCTCCCTCCCCTTTTCTCTCCTCCATCCCTTCTCTATTGCTCTGTCTCTGTCTCTGTGTCTCTTCTCTCTCTCTTTCCCTCTTCCTCCCTTCCTGCCTGTCTCTCCCTCTCTCTGTCTTTCTCTGCCTTGTGTGTGTGTGTCTGCCTGTTTCTGTCTTTTCTCTGCTCTCTGTCCCTCCCCCTCCCAGAAAGGCTATGCAGGTGCCACCTGGCTCTTCTCTGACCAGCCCCAGGTTGTGCAGTAGCTGCCTCCTATAGACTTTCTGGGTTCCCAGCCTCCATTTCCTAGGCCAGTGGGAGTGGGGAGCCAACAAGAAATCTGACCAGGCCCCTGCCAAAAGCTGCACATTCCCTTGGCAGGAAGGGAAAGAGGTGTTGAAGAGACAAACAGGAGGCATTGGTCAGTGACAGCCCCCTCCCAGTCCTCCACCCCGAACATTTGGTCTGAAGAAGAGTGGAGTCCCGCCCTCCACATGTGTGACCTGAGGCTGTAGCACTTGTGGGAGAGACAGCAGTGACTTCACAGCAGCCTAAGCAGGGGGGGCAGAGGGCATGGATGGGGAAACAAGAGTCAATATTGGTGAAAAGCAGAGTCCACACTCTTAATCTGCTCTGGATGGGGAGCTGGGTGCTGTGAGCTTGGGAGTTAGAGGGAGGAGAATAGGAATCCCCACTGGCTGGCTTCCAGTGCTCGTTCTTCCCAGTGGTAGCAGTGTGCCTCTGGACCAGTGGATTTCCGTCCCCGGCCCCTAACTGCTTACCTGTCAGATGGCAACCATGATTCTTCCCTCCAAGAGTACCTGTAATGGTCACGTATCTAAAATGCTTGGCACAGAGGTTGGCAATACACAGTACTCCCTTCCTCCACTTTCCAGAAAGTCTTCCTGGACAATCCAGCTCCCACTGCTTTCCTACCCTCTGCTCCCTATAGCCCTTTATTGGTCTCTATCCACCCACCGATGCTGCCTCCAGGCTACCTTATTGCATGGGTCGTAGCTGTACCGTTATTGTTACTGTTATTGCCATTGTTGTTTTTGTTGCTAGTTCTCAGATCGTTTTCTGCTGACACCTTGTCTCCTTGCTGACACTGCAAGCCACTGGTTCTTGCTAACAGTGTCTCAAACTAAGAGGAGATGTTCACCATTGAATATTGGGTGGAAGTGTGGGCTTTAGGGTCCACTAGACCAGGGTTGGTATTTGACCTTTTCTGCTTATTTGTTGTGTTCCTGGGTGATGCCTTAACCTTATAAAATGGGGATAATAAGGTCGGGGTTCTGATTTTTATGACAGGGCATCTTAGCTCCCTCAGCATCTAGCATGGGGCTAGGCATTCTGTAAGCAGAGATGAACAGAATGGCGCATCTGTCACAGATCCGTTGTCTCCACTGGTGACTTTCTGTTACGGTTTAGCTTGGGGAGGAGCTCCTGGGGACGCCAAGCCTCTCAGACTTGGAGAGATTTCAGGAATCAGAGGTTTGCCACCCTTTTCCACATTTAGAAGGGAAAGATGAGTCCCGAAGAGGGAGAGAGATTTGCTTACACACAGAGTGGTTTGTTCTCTAGTAAGACAGAGAGGAGCTAGCGACTTGGTTTTATTGACCCCTAACTCCTGAGGGTAGGGTAGTGATGTACAAACCCTCTCCAACAGCAGGTTTGCACAGAGGAGAGGAAGTGAGAGCCAAGAGTGGCCTGGGAGGGCATGAAATGGTTCTCCTCGTTAATAATCCTTTCACCAGGCTGGCAAAGTGCATCCTGTTTCTCCTCAAGAAGTTCAGGTGCTTGAGATTACACAACTAGAGGTGCTCAGAGTTGGGATTCCAATTTAGGCCTGTCTGACCCCGGAACAGGGATGCCTCTGAATGGCACACAAGTAGAAAAGTTACCCCAAAGAGGCGGCTTGGACCCCGGAAGACCAGCTCACTGCCTCCCAGGGTGCCTCAGGATGCCCAGCCTCCAAGAGGGAAGGAATGGTGCTGGCGGGTAGAAGATGGGCAAGGGGCAGGGGAGGCTGATAGCCCAGGTGGGCCTTCAAACTCACCTATGCTAACTGGAGCCCACACTGAGGGAGTGCTGAAGATGCTTGTCACCTTAGCCCCCGGGATACCAACAGCAGATTCCATCTGCTTGGGGTGGGAAAGTGGCTTATCTCTGCTGCTCTCATTTTCAAACATGCAACCACTTTGCTGAAACTCCTGGAAACCACAAAACTTACATCTTCCCAAGCAGGCTGGCATAGCCAGCAACAAAAGCAGGCTCAGCCGTCAGCTTCCTCTGTCACTCTCTTCCGCTGAGGCTGCCTTCCTTTCCTCCGCCTTCAATCTTACTTCACCTTGCACACCAGCCTTGCTTAGGAAGAGATTCAGGTTGTTGATTGTTCTAGGGTACAAGGATGGCTCAGAGTTGTCTGCAGAGGCCAACCAAGAATTATTCTTTAAATCCTGTTCTGCTGGTGAGGGCTTGTATGTTCAAAATCAGAGCTGGAGTATTTGGTCTTAGATCACTGTGACTTCCAGCATGGGCCCACCCCCTCCACCAGCCCTTAGGAATCTTTTAGTAATTTCCTATATTTCCCAAAACCATTTGTGAACCATACCTTGATACTCATGTAGGGGGTTACTGAAATAGCTAGCGTTAGAAATTCAGATTAGCTCATATTGATCAACTAATCGATAACATTAGAAGTCTCTGATTAATCCAAAGGGTTTTCCTGATTGATAATTATTCATTATTATGTAATATACAATTGGCTGTGCTACTTTCTGTAAGTTTCTCCGTTTAAAAATTTTTTATTGTTGATTTACAATGTTGTGTCCATTTCTGCTGACAGCTTTGTGTAAGTTTCTTAATGCCTCTGTTTCCTCCTGTGTAAATGGAAGTCCTCATACTTCACAGGTCCTGGTGAGGATTAAATGTGCTGATACACATAAAATTTTTAGAACCGTTCTGGGTTCCTGGTAACTTGTCATTGTTAGCTGTTTCTGCTCTTTCTGCTGTCATTGTTTCTCTGAACCTCGTGAGTGGATGTAATATCTCAAAGCACCCAGTGCATTGTGGGAAAGCTGTCAGTAAATGAGACTGCACGTTTTGCAGATGAGAAAATCAGCCCCAGGAGGAGAAATGCAGTCAGGAAGAACTGCGTTCAAATCCCAGCTCACCTGCTTCCTTGCTGGATGGCTTTGGGTGAGTTGCTTTTCTCCTCTGAGCCTGTTTCCTCATCTATAAAGTGACCTAGAACATGTCTCTCGTGGCCGGAGTAGGCATACAGACAGGGCTTCCATCATGGCGGTGGCAGCTGTCACATCAGACCTTTCTGTCCCTCCAGACCTTTCTCCTCTTCTCTTGGGTGCCCAGCCAGCAAGTATCAAACATCTGATTTGAGCTGGGTCTTCTGCCCTTCTGTCCTCTGCTTTTCTGGAAGTGTCTGCAAGACCCTTGTGAGAGTCCAAGCCAAGGCCAGGAGCCATTCTGGGCTTTGTGGCCAAGTGCCTGGAGGTTTAACTTCCCATCTGGCAAAATGAAAAGTTTTGAACCAGAAGGGTAAATATCTGAGTTAAAAAACTAGTTTCCCCTGTGCTTTATCTCACTTATCAGTACAAGTCTGGAGCACTTTGGCTTGGGACACTTACTATAATCTTCTCTGTAACAGACCTTCAGGAGAGCCTGTGAGAAATCTGCCCATAAAATGAATTCTGTCTCCGTGAATTTATCTGTTGGCAAATAAACGTTTGTACTGATGTAGAGATGAATAATTTTTTTAAAGCCTGTCCCACCGGGGAAGGGCACACACTAATATAGTACAATGGCCAAGAACTGGACCCAAAAGTCAAAATCCTCAGGTTTGAATCCCAGCTTTGGCACTGTTAGCAAGTTACATAACCTCTCTGTGCCTCAATTTCTTCCTCTGTAAAATAGAGACAGTGATACCACTGCATGGGGTTGTTGGGGGGCAGAATGGGAAACCAATGTCAAGTACTCAAAGCAGTTCCTGTCTAAATACCAACCTGTCAGCATAAACTTTGCATCTCTCCTCTCCTCCCTGGTGCTCTGATGGAAGACTTTCAGAACCTATTCTTGAAGCCCAGGGTAGAGACCAAGGTCTCCCTTGCTTTCAGCCACCTGGAAATAAAATTAGCTGAAGCCCAAATAGGAACACTTATCTACAGGACCCCCTTTAATGGGTCCCAAACCTTCTCCCTCATCCCTTTGCCTGCCACCCTCCCCTCCGTGGGTAATCCCTGCCTCCGCTGATGTTCTTTTTCCCTGGAATGTTCTGTCTTCCTTTCTCTGGCTGACAAGCTTCTACTCATTTACTAGTACTGGCTCAGATGTACCCCCCCCCCTAAAGCCTGTAAACTTAAATTAGGGGCTCTGGATGTCACACTAAATGCTAAATACAAAAGGAAGCCAGGGGGTTCCCATCATGGCTCAGTGGATGCGAATCTGACTAGCATCCATGAGGATGCAGGTTCAATCCCTGGCCTCGCTCAGTGGGTCAAGGATCCGGCATTGCTGTGAGCTGTGGTATAAGTCGCAGACGTGGCTCAGATCTGATGTTGCTATGGCTGTGGTGTAGGCCAGCAGCTATAGCTCCGATTGGACCCCTAGCCTGGGAACCTCCATATGCCACGGGTAAGGCCCTAAAAAGACCAAAAAAGAAAAAAAAATGCCAGCTATTCAGAATAACCTGATGGGACTCACTTTTATGGGAAATAAGACCTCAGGAAGGACTTGGTTTTATTCAGGGTCATGCAGAGAGAGTTTCCTTTTGGCACTCTGCATCTACCAGAGGGCAGAGGGGAGAAGGAGTTGACCTCTGATGTACTTTTCTTTCCCATCCAGTATAATCAAAAGCTGTTCTATTTCTCTCGTTTGAGCCCTATTCCTTCTCCTTGATGAAATAAGTGTGGATTCTATTTAGTGACACAGTGTGCAAACTCATGGGGGCAGGCATTTTTCATGTTTGCACAGCTATTTGCATAGTCATTGGTAATGGAGTTGCTTTGGCCTGAAAACTCTGCCTCCCAGGGACAGTCTGTCCCTCATAGGTCATTGACAAATCCAGAGCCCACTGAAGAGCACCTATTTCTAGTCTATAGGTAAGCCGGGAAGGTAAGGAGAAACTCAAGGAATTGACAGATGTAGCGTGCTTAGCACACAATGTCCGGTACAGGGTAAGCATTAGATAAGTGGTAGTAATTGTCCCTGTTATTACTGTATTAGTCAGGATAATTAACGCTCAGCTGCTACAACACACAAACCCTTGAAATCTCGGTGGCTTACCACAATAAAGACTAATTTCTTGCTCATGTGACATCTGATGTGAGTCAGGCAGTCTTCCCTCATCTGATAGCTACAGCATCTAGATCACGTAGCCTCAACAGTTACAACAGAAAAGAAGGGAGAGATGGAGGATGAAGAGCAGCTCTTAACTGCCCCCTCCTGGAAGCGATGCCCCAATCCCTTCACTCATAGTCCACTGGCCAGAACTGTTCCAAGGGCCCAAGCCAGACTCCAAGAAAGGATGGGAAATTTGGGGAACACTGTGGTTATTTGGTGGTTAATAACATCTCTGCCATAATTATTAGGAGGGTAGAAATAGATTTGCTCCCTCACCTCATTTCCAAAAAGATTTGGGAACAATGAGACCATATATAGAAGAGATTTCATAAGAATGGTTCCGTGACATTACTTAGCCACACTAATCTTTAGCTTCCTCTTGGGCAAACTGGTGATACTAAGAGTACCTACCTCACAGGGTTGTTTTGAGGTTTGTTGATGAATATGAGAGCACATAAGTCCAGGTGGACCTATTTTGACTCTTCTATAAAAATATTATTTGTGTCAGGAGCTCAGGTCAAATTGACTCTTTGGGTCTATAACATCATTGAACATATTGAATTTAACATATGTAAAACCCTGAATTTTTGTTTGCAGTTCTCCTCTTTTTATGCTTCTGTAGATGGTTTTTTGGACCCACTGTTTTATTTTCAGAGAGCTGTGTCTGCTTGTGACTAGAGCCTAGCACATTACCTGGCCCTGCCATGTCAGTACATGTTTGGTGAATAAACAAGGGAGTAGCATTTAGGTTTGATATGGAGGAATACACAGGCTCCAAATAAGTAAGGAACATGCCAGCTCTGTCTTTGAGACCCCTTCAAAGGATGCTGCATGTTACTTTGGGAATCTGGATCCTTTCATTGTCAAAATGCTTAATATTCTGCTTCTGACTTACAGTGTAATGCTAATCAGAATGCTTCCATTCCTGCCTCTGTTTCTCCATCTGTAAAGTGGGAGACAGTAGAGCACAATTCTTAAGGATAAAGGTTCTGGAGTCAGACTGCTTTGATTCAAATACTGGTTCTAACTTTTACCCGTTATGTATTTGGGGACAATTACCTTATTTCTCTAAAGCCTTTCCCCATCCATGAAAAGGACATGCTAATGGTACCTACCTAATGAGATCATAGTGGGAACTCAAGGAGAAAATCTGTACACAACATTAGCACTGTGTTTGTCTGACATGACTCCAATAATGTTGGGTAATATTATTAAAATGAAAGGTGGGTATTCTATACTATGGAATACTATTCAGCAACCAAAGAGAACTACTGATACAAGCAACAGTAGAAATGAATCTCAAAAAATTATGGTGAGCGAAAGAAGCCAGATGTATTCACTGTATATAATTCTCAGATGCAATTATACATTCTATATAATTCTATTTTTGTGAAACTCTAGAAAAGACTAAACTAATCCACAGAGGGAAAAAAAAACAAATATGTGGTTGCCTGTTGCCCGGGGCCTAATGCGAGAGTCTGTAATGGTTAATTTTATGTTTCAACTTGATTGAATAAGAGATGTCTAGATAGCTGGTAAAATAATCCCTCTGGATATGACTGTGAGGGTGTTTCCAAAAGAGATTAGCATTTGAATTTGTAGACTGAGCACAGAAAATTGCCCTCACTGATGCGGTGGCCTCGTCATCCAATCCACTGAAGGCCCGAACGGCACCAAAAGGCAGAGGAAGGGTAAATTCACTCTGCTCTTGGGCTGGGACATCCATCTCCTCCCATCCTTGGACATCAGTGCTCCTGGTTCTCGAACTTTTAGACTCATATTGGAACACACCCCAGCCACTCCCCAGGTTCTCAGGCCTTTGGACACAGACTGAATTACACCACTGGCTTTCATGGGTCTCCAGCTCGCAGGCAGCAGAATGTGGGAGTTCTTGCCTCCCTAAGTCCGTATCTATATCCTATTCTGTTTGGCTAGAGAACCCTGACTAATACAGGGTCTCACTATAAAAAGGACACAATGGAATTTTAAGGGTGATGGAAAAGTTCTGTACCTTGATTGTGAGAATGGCCACTTGGCTGTATCCATTTGTCAACACTCATGGGCCTGAACAATTAAATTCAATGCTTTAATCACATGTCAGTTATACTACAGTAAAATAGATTTAAAAGTTAACAAAACGTGAGATCCCATTGTGGCTCAGCAGGTTAAGGACCCGACATTGTCTCTGTGAGGATGCGGGTTTGATCCCTGGCCTTGCTCAGTAGGTTAAGGATCCAGCATCACTGTAAACTGCAGTGGCGGTTGCAGATGCAGCTTAGATCCAGTGTTGCTGTGGCTGTGGGGTAGTCCCAGCTGCAGCTCTGATTCGACCCCTCACCCAGGAACCCCCATGTGCCACAGGTGTGGCTGTAAAAAGAAAAAGAAAAAAAAGAAAAAGAAATTAACAAAACAAAAAAGTTAGAACGTTAGACTCTGTGAGTTCTAACTTTGATTCTGGAAGATCCTGCTGGGTATGGCCACCTGCTCTGCCCACCAAATAGGGCTTGCTGACCAGGAGCCCTTATTCTTCAGTCCTCCCACTTGGCCTCTGCCTCATCCTTGCTCACCTTGGTCCCATTCTCTGCCCTCAGTCGAGCCAACTACAGCTCTCTTCTTTGTCAGTAAGTCAAGATAAGGTGAAGGCTGGAGTAGTATAAGGTCCTAGACATGAGTGGGAGCCCCAGTTATTAGCTCATGATGGGATAAAAATATCAGCAGCCCCACCTCCACCCCCTCTGGGCTGGGGGAGCCAGTCACCCCTAGGCCAGTAGGATCTGCTGACCATGATTCAAGAGCCAGTGTGGGAGGCAGCAGGGGAGTCAGCTGACGGTGACGCTTTAGGATCTGGGTTTCTTTTTATGGTTATAAGCAACTGTGTTAGGAAAAACTCAGTCCCTCCCCTTTTAGGTAATTGGAACTCTCAGAGCCACTAAATTCCTAGATTAGATAAAGAGGGAAACTGGAAATGGGACAGAATGATGCTCTAGCCTGTGCCAGGTGATTTATACAAATTCATTTACTTCCCACCCCAATGGGTTTGAACTGCTAATAGTAGTAGTAATGGTGATAATAACAGCTAGCATTAACCGAGAAATTTACTATGGGTGGGCGCTTCTTTAAGTACTTTACATTCTTTACCTCAGCTAACTCTTATGAGAATTCTGTGACATAGATACCATCATTATCCTCATTTTTGCTGATTAGGAAATTAAGGCACAGAGAAGTTAAATAACTTGCCCTAGAAGTAGAGTCTCACAGCTAGAAGTAGCAGAGCTGGGACTAGAATCCAGTGTGACTGATGCCAGAGCCTGCAGAGCTCAGGTGCCCCACGTCCTGCCCCTCACCACACTAGTCAAATGGCCAGAAGCAGGGGAGGACACGCCCAGGGAGAACCCACAGGCAGCAGGAGTATGCCCCTCCACTGCTCTGCCTCCCAAATCTTGCACAGGTGTATCTGATCAGGCGCCCAGGTAGGCACATGAGAAGTAGAGTGAAAAGTACACTGAGGACCATGTCTACCTGGGAGGCAGCTTTGAGCTGGAGGAGTCAAAGTCCAAGTAAAATGTACACAGGTTATTAGGCGGGACTCTTGGATAAGAAGTAACAACAGGGAGTTCCCCTTGTGGCTCAGTGGTTAACAAATCCAACTAGGAACCATGAGGTTACGGGTTTGATCCCTGGCCTCGCTCAGTGGGTTAAGGATCTGGTTGCCGTGAGCTGTGGTGTAGGTCGTAGGCGCAGCTTAGATTCCGCGTTGCCGTGGCTGTGGCATAGGCTGGTGGCTACAGCTCCGATTAGACCCCTAGCCTGGGAACCTCCATATGCCGTGGGTGCGGCCCCAAGGCAAAAAGACAAAAAAAAAAAAAAAAAAAAGTGACAACAACCAATGAAAATTAGCAAGCTTATCAGAGATTTATCCTGAGACAAATGGGGAATGTCGCATGGACTCCAAAAGCAACAATAAATTAGGAATGGTCTAGAACCAGGAAATACTTCAGGACTTCCCCTTCATCACTGGTCTCAGCCTCTGTGCATCTGCTTAATCCCACTCCTTCCCAGAAGATGAGGATCCTCTCCTCAGATCCACACAACAGGAAATATTGCTGTCCTCACAGGGCCAGCCTCACAAACTATCTGTCTGTCTCTCTGCCTGTGAATTTCTTTCTTTTTTCTTCTACCACATCCAAGTGCCCAGGTAGAGACTTGGTTGAGCTTGGTCAGGTGCCTCTCCCTGGTCACATGAGTGAAAGACCAGACACTCTGGTATGTAATGTATGAAATAGTAGCTTCCCATCCTCTTTCCCTACCCATCCCCACCACTGGAGATAAAGGTGGGCAGTTAAGATGATGGAGAGGGGGGAATAAGTGTTCCCATAGACTGAGAACACTTCCCAAGATATATCCTACATATGTCTGTTTACTACATACCGTCACTGGCCTAATCAGGGCTCAGAGATTCTTCAGATTCCTCCCATGTGCAGAGATGCCTCCAAGTTGTTGACACTTAGACATCAGATGAGGGATTGCGTTTGTTCACCTAGCCCAGCCCTCTAAGGCAGCAGATTTGGCCACTGTCTATACACCCAGAGACCATGGCAGCATCAACCCTCCACAGCTTTCATATTTTTCTGGACCTTTTCTCATTCAGATGCCATCTCTTCTAGAGTCTTGGCTTTTTGCTCAGTGCAATCCTGGAAGCTGTCCATTTAGATTAATTGCCAAATTCTTGGTTCCCATGCTGCAAATCTCTGTTCTTTTGATCAGGCTTTGACTAAGCATGGCTCTATAATACTAGAGTCTCCCTCCATGTCCAGAGCATCATCTGGATGGCCGTTACCCACTGTCTGAAAACTCAACCTCTCGCTCTTGTTGGCCAGCAATCTGGCTGGGCTAGTCTGAGAAGCCCATGTCGAAGACCAAGAACATCACATGGGCTTTAGTCACTTGTCCTTGGCCAGACTCTTGGGCTTTGGTTCAGCATTCTCTGAATTTGGATTCTATGCTGAGTCCTATGCCAGACAACGGGATAAAGAGATGAAGAAAATAAGGCTGTTGCCTTTAAGACCACAGATAAGGCCAAGGTGGAGCTCAGGCAGGCTCTGGCCATATTAAATGTTGGGTAGCAAGCAAGAGCCAGCTATAAGGAATGGCTCTCCTGGGCCCAGGCAACCAAAGGAGAACTCACAACAGTGCAGAGAAGTCAGAGATAATTCTGATCCTGGCATAGGAAGCTGGAAGATAAGAAGTCTTTGTTAGTTCCTCCTCCATGGGTACAATGAGGTATTCATGCTACTCCCCTTGGGACTTGGGAGGCATTTTAGGCCCAAGAAAGGTCTGTGCGTCATCATCATTGTGTAATATGGCTGCCCTCGTTCTGTCCCACCCCTCGACATATCCTGGTCAGGCAAGATAAAATTCTGTTGATGCTTTAGCTGCTCTGGCCACCATTAATGATGCTTCCTTCAGTGGCCTTGATTTGGCCTTCCAAGGAGCTAGAAATCTGGGTCTACTTCCATCAATCTCACCCCCTGTTTTTTTGCCACCGTGTAAGGGGATCCACCAGTTCACCAAGTGAACTGGCACAGACTATCAAAAGGCATTGTGATAAGAGGAGAAAGCAGAGCCTCTGGCGTTTAACTGCACTGAGTTTGAATCACCTACTAGCTGTGAAGCCTTGGGCAATTAAACTCTTTGAACCTCAGGAGTTTTTCTGTTTTATTTTTTCCAGTGCATAAACAAAGGCTTATGGAAATACCTTTGTAGAGTTGATATCAGGATTCAATAAAAGAGCTTATGTAAAGCCCCTAGCACTTTGCTTGACACCTGGTAGATAGATGCTCAATAAATATGGTTCCTATCTGTAGGTTCTAAGCAAGTTCAGTGAAGTAAATGGACATGGTCCCCACCTTCAAGAAATTTATGAACTCTATGATAAAGATAGGTGGTTCTTTATTGTAAAGGCGACCATGTGTGTGAAACAGCCCCATCTGTAAATGGAGCAAAAAGCTTTCTGGCTCCATAGCCTATGCTTTTGCCACCTCACTCTGCTGCCTGCACCATCTCACTGACCTAAGTGAGTGTGAGGAGTCATCAGGAATCAGAAGGTGGTGGAAAGAGGGTCGGATTTGGGGTCAAATAGGTTGGAATCTGACTTCATGATGATGGTGACTATGGGTAGATCACTCTGTTTCCTCATTTGCAAAATGACAGCAATAATAACCTCTGCTTCAAGAGTTCTTTATAGATCCCTCTAGATCCATTGGTTCAGCATATGGTCATTGGAATCCTGCAGTGTGCTGCGCATTGTCCTAGGTACTAGGGATGAAGACTTGAGCAAGAGACACTAGCTGGTCTTGGAGTGGTTCCCTCCCTGGCTTACTGTCTAGTGAGAGAATAAGATCACGTACTTAGAATTACTTCCCAAACAGGGATTTGTCATTCATATTAAGCAAGTGAAAGTGCTTAATGCATTACTTAAGTGCTGTTCTACAAGGACGTGATAAAAACAAAGCAACAGGAGTTCCTGTCATGGCTCAGCGGTAACGAATCCGGCTAGTATCCACAAGGACCCGGATTTGATCCCTGGCCTGGCTCAGTGGGTTAAGGATCCAGCGTTGCCGTGAGCTGTGATGTAGGTTGTAGATGAGGCTCGGCTCAGATCCTATATTGCAGTGACTGTGGTGTAGGTCAGCAGCTGCAGTTCCGATTCAACCCCTAGCCTGAGAACTTTCATATGCTGCGGGTTCAGCCCTAATAAGGCAAACAAACAAACAAACAAAAACAGTAATAATAACAATAATAGTTAACATGTGTTAAACATTTTCTCTGTACCAGGTGCTATGTTAAGCTCTTTGCATACTTTTTCTTAGTAATTCTCTGAAAACATTGCAGGTAGGTATCATAAATCATCTCCGTTTTACCCATTTCACACATGAGAAAATTGAAGCCCTGAGAATTTGCTAATTAACAGCCAGTTGAGCAGTGGAGCTGGTTTTCAAACCTAGGCAGTCTGCCTTCAGAGCTGCTAGTCCTAAATACCACACCATATGGCTTCTACTGCCTCTTCCTACTGCCTCTGGTTACTTGTAGCTCAGGAACATATTTAGAAACATCTGAAAGTCCTATCAAGGGCTTTATTGGTTAAGTGTTGGGAATTTAGCCCACGAGCCTCTGTTGTCTAGTCAAGACTGGTCTTGATTCTGCACATACTTTAGACCAAAGACAGATGCTCACTGCGGGCCTGGGGAGCAGAGCACCATGGCATTCATCGGCGAGGCCTCCCAGCCTTGGCAGTTACCTCACCCTTGGCCTTTACATCACTGCTGGCCAGGCCAAAAGCCTGGGTTGTGTCCTGAATCTAAAAGCCTGACCATAGGCTTTTATGAAGCTGTATCTTTCTGAGAACTTCCTGGGTATCACCTCACTTGTCCTCTATTAACTTCTCCCAAAATTGTGGCTGGCAGCCTCATCCCAGATTTATAGATTGTGGAGCTGAAGTTTCCAAAAAGAGGAAGTGAACTTTTCAAGGACACCTGGGACAATTTGGTGCAGAGATGCCTCCAACAGCAGGTGTCCTGAATTCTAGTTACAAGATGTCCTCTGAAGTATTAAAGGCCAGAGACCTTAAGTCACACAGCTAGGGGCTGCAAAAGTCAGAGAGTACGTCTGAGTTCCTGACCCTTCATTTAAGACCTTTCCTTTGCACAGCACTGCATTCATTCTTCCACTGAACGATGTTGATTGATCACCTACTATGTGCCTTGGTAGGCAGTTAAGATACCAAAGTGGATGAGACAGGGGGAGTCCCTGCCATTACAAAGCTCCCAGGTCAGCAGGGAGGACAGCTGGTCAACAAGTCTTTATAACCATGATGAATGTTCTAAGGGGAAAAGCACACAGGATCGGGGACCATGACATACCTTGTCCAGGAGATCAGAAAAGGCCATCTTTGAAAGTAATGTTTATAGTGACATAAGGATGAGGGAGAGTAAAGCGGAGAAAAAGATGCTTCAGGCAGAGGGTGCTACCTGTGCAGCCAGAGAGGGGCTTGTTCAAGCATGAAAGGGAGAGTGAAAAGGAGGGTGGCAAGAGGTGTGGCTGGTGCGTAAGCAAAGGCAAGACGAGGAAGGCTTTGAGGTCTGTATTCATTTTCTGTGCTGTGTAACAAATTACCATGATTTTGTCAGCTTAAGACAACAGCCACTTATTATATCACAGTTTTTGTGGGTCAGGAGGTGCCAAAAACCAAATTTACTAGCAAATCCATCATTCATTGGCGGATACATGCTAACCAGACTCAAGATTATTTTATAAAAATGAAGTGAGAACTAAAATTAATTAACACTTAGACCAGAACACTCTTGAAGACATTGTAAGATCATCTTCTCCCATAAAAACACATAGGAAATCAAACTGAGATCAGAATGTGCAACTATTAACGCATCACAAGAAAGTAAGCTGAAATGAGAAAATCGTGGACTCTGCATGTCCAGCCAGTTCTCTCCCTGAAAGCAGAAACACATGGCAAGCACGGCATACTCACATGGCTGTTTAGCAGTTCTCTTACAAGTGTTAGAGGGAAGGAAATCCATCAAACCAAGTGTTTAACTATAGGACCAGACCAAGACATCTTAATGCAGCCACCTTGCACTAGGTTCACGTGCGTAATTGGGATGGAAAAGAGTTGACATAGGCACTCAGGAAATGGTAGCCACTATTACAATGACTTCTTTGTTTCAGACAATGTCACTTTTTAAGGGCACTAGACTAGGTAACTTCCAAGTTCTCTTATGGTACCAATGAACTGTGATTCCAAGGGCAACTATTGCTTATCCTGGAGTGTAGTCTGCCCACATGAACAACCTAAGCCTTTCCCATCAGCAGCAGCAGCAGCAGCATCATTAGTAGCAGTATTACAAAAAGCAGTCGTTATCTATGGGCTGCTGCCTACATTTAGGACATGCTATTAAGCGCTACTGACATTAACTCATTCAATCCTCACAACAACCCTTTTGGATAGTTGTTCTCATTCCCAACTTGCAGATGAATAAAGGAGAAACTAAGGCTCATAAAAGTAGTGCAACTTGCCCAAGGTCACTCACCAGGTGAATGGGAGAGAAGCGATTCCAATTACATTCAGCACAACACTCTGGCCCTCTGCAGCACAGATAGAAGGGATCATGCTTTGCATACCTGCTGAGCAAGTGCATGCTATAAATTCAGCCCTTTCTCTCCCACTCAAGAGAGTAGATTGGATTGTGAGTCAGTGAGAATGATGTCATTATAGGGGTAACCTTGAACCCACTTTAATTTATTGAAAGAGGAAGTGTTTGTACACTAATTTTTGTTCTTACTAATTGAGTGGCTGCTGGCTTAAAAGTTTCCAAACATGGTAAGTAGGACCACCATCCCCATCAGTGCAATCCCCTACTATTGTGGAGAGTCCCACAAAGGTGCCTCACATCTGCCCATAGGACAGCTAGCAACTGTAATCATATGTGGGTATCAGTCACTGTTTCCACTTCCACTGTCACTGTCTTTCACTTGTTTGTGTCCATCATCCACATGGCTACCTGGCGTCAATGTCCCACAAAATTGGGGCCATGTGTTTGTACCCAGGTCCTGAAGTAGAACATTCCTTCATTCCTTCATTCGACTAATATTTATTGATGATCTACTTTGTACCAGCCACTGTTCTCATGCCTGGGCAGAGAATAGTGAACAACACTGATAGGTCTTTGCTCTTATAGCTGATATTCTGGTGGGATGTGAAGAATAGACAATTAACCACAGGCATCTGGATAAATAAACAAGAAAATTTCAGATAGAGATTAAAAATATAAGGAAAAGTAAGACTGCCTGCCTGGTTGAAGAAGCACTAGATAGGATGGTACAGTAGACGCTATTAGTACCCTACCTCACGTCTCCTTGGCCCACCCTTGAGTTCATAGTACCTGCAATGATCAGTTCCTGGGCACATAGACAACATCTCACCACCTTTCCCCTTTCCTTCTGAAGGCTTTCTCTAGTGCCACAAGCATATGCTCTGGCCACACTCAGAGACTGACCATCCCTAGGGCAACCTTCCACCAAGGAGGGCAAGGGCCAGTGGATAAAATACTCCGTCTTCTCCATCTCTGTGGGGCAGTTCTGAGACACGTTCTACTTGATACCTCAGAGGTCCCCAGCAGGACTGAGTGTGTCCTGTGTGTGAAACCAACTCAGTAATATACCCTGTTAACACACCCATCTCTCTTAACACTTTCCTGACTCTCACTTGTGCTTCCTAGGATCACCTTGCAAATAAGCCACCTACACCAAGTATCTTTCAGTGCCTGGTTGGAGAGAATCCAAACTGAGATACACAGTTAAGGATGACCTTGCTGAGAAAGTGATGCTTGAACTAAGACCTAAATTATGTGAAGCAAGTGAGATGCAAAGGTCTGGAGGGGAGGATTTCCAGGTAAAGGGAGGAGCTGGATCCAAAGCCCTCAAGCATGAAAGAGCTGTCTGGCTCAGAGAACAGAGATGAAGTTAGAGATGAACTGAGAGATGAAGTTGGAGAGCGGGGCAAAGGCAGGGCAGGAGAGGGAGCTTGGATTTCATTCCAAGTTTAATGGAAGCATTGGAGGGTGCTAAACAGGGGAGGGACCTCAATTGACTTATATTGTTAGAAGACTCCTCTGAGTGCTTTGCTAAACAGAGGCTGTAGATGTTAAGAGTGGAAGACGAGGAATCACTTAAGACACTGGTCCTACTGTGACCTGAGTCTCAAAGTTGCCCTTAAACAGTTCAGTCAAGTTTTGCCTCTAATACCCCCTCTCCTTTGAGATTCTAATCCAGACAGAGACCAGACAAGCCCAGGTACCATAACCATGTCTTCTCTCTAGCACCCTCCACCCTATAAAATATAAGTTCCGATATATAGAAACACAGAGTGATGCAGGTGTAGATGTTGGAGGAGGGAAATGCGATCTGTATCAACAACAGTCAAACCACAGTGCCATTCGTATTTTCAACCTGGGCGTCTCTAAGTCCTATGTCACGCACTGCTTTCAACCTGCCCATATGTGGCCACTGACAGCAAAGGCCACATCTCCTGGGCACGACATTTCATGGGCACAACTCTCTAAGGTCAACGTGGATACAGAATCCAGAACCCCTCTGAGTACCCCTAGAAGAATCCACACTGAGTTAAATGTGGGAAATCTAGATTTTATTTTAGATTTCATATTTTCACCAAGATTCTGTCTTAAGATAAGAGTGTGGTAAAAAGGAGGCTAGTGCCAGATGAAGCAAGATTTTTATTTTCATGTTTGGGAGCACTTGTTCCTGTTTGGAGTTGTACTAAAAATAATGACCTGGCTGTTCCTATTGTGGCTCAGTAGTAACAAACCCGACCAGTATAATGAAGATGTTGGTTTGATGCCTGGCCTCGCTCAATGGGTTAAAGGATCTGGCATTACCGTGAGCTGTGGTGTAGGTTGCAGACGGCTCGGATCCACCGTTGTTTGGTGTTGGCTGGCAGCTGCAGTTCCGATTTGACTCTTAGCCTGGGAACTTCCCTTATGCAGGAAGTGTGGCCCTAAAAAGCAAAATAATAATAATAATAAGACCCAAACTACCCATAACCAAGAACAGGACTGAGGTGGCCACAGTCAGATTAAAGTAGAGTCAGGCCAAATATTGACTACCTGTATCAGTTCCCATGGCTGAGGTAACAAATGTAACCACATACTTAGTGGCTTAACACAGTTTAAGCCATTCTTGCAGTTTTAGAGTTAATTAGTCTCAAAGGGGTCTGCAGGGTAGATCCTTCTGAAGGCTCCAGAGGAGAATCTCTCCTTATCCTTTCCATCTTCTAAAGGCCACCTGCATTCCTTGACTTCTAGTTACTTCAGCTCCTGCTTCCATCATCACATCTCCCTCTGTGACTGAATCCCTGTTACGAGGACACTTATAACACTGGGCCAACCCACATAATCCAAGATACTTTCCCCACCTCAAGGTCTTACTTAATCGCATCTGCAGAATCCTTGCTGGCATGTAAGAATGTAGGGATTAGGATGTGTACGTTATTGGAGGGAGCCGTTGTTCTGTCTACCACACTAAGTAAGTGGGTTTTCAGGCATAGAGACTGGAAGCTAAATTGCATGTTGAGCTTTATAAGAAATAGTTAGAATCTCTTTCAGGGCCTCAAACAGCGTCCCAGCACTAGCCAGACAGTCCTGGTGGGGATGGCCCTGTGCAGTGAGTCCCTGCTGCTAAGAAGCCAAGGCACTTTCTATTGGCATCAGTTCTCAAAAGCAACCAAAAAATCTGATGCATTGGAAGGAACCCCTGGGACCTGGGTTCTAATCTCCACATGTAATATAAGTGCTTGACAAATGTTTGGACCCACCCAGTCCTCTCAGTGTTTGTCTCCTCACCAGGGTCAGGTCCTTCACCCGGTTTAGGGCAACCTTGCTTCCCACTGTCATAGCATTTTTAGCAACATATCAAATTTCACTTTTGTCTCTCCCACTTGCCTGAGCTCGTTTGGGGCATAGTGACCAGAACTTACTGGGTATTTAACACATTAAAAAATAAAAACGTTATTGAGGTGTTACTATTCATAAAGCATCATACTAGGAGCTTCACATGGCTTATCACTTTGAATCCTTAGGATTCACTTTGAGTCCTATTAGGTAAGTATTCTTAGCATCTCCCATTTTATTTAAAAAAAAAAAAAAAAGACACTGAGGCACATAGAGGTAAAGTAACTTGCCTAAGATCACCCAGCTAGGAAAAGGCAGAGACTGGGTTGAACTCTGGTCTTCTGACCCAGAGTTTACGCTCTGTAACAGCTTCTAGCCTGGAAGGGGTGAGTGAGTATTATTAAAGAGCGTTGGCTTAGGGTCCTAGAAAATATAGGTTTTTTCCTTGCTTCATCACCCCTTGCTGGGTAACTTAGGAACCTTGCATCCCCTCTCTGGGCTTCTGTTTCAACAGATCACAACACAAGGGGCTCGCACAGAAAAGAGCATGTTTGCTCTGACCCTAGCCATCTGTGTTTCTAGCACTGGTAGCCTGTCTGGCCACCTCACCTTGCTTTGACCTGAAGATATAACACTCACGAGACATGGCATTTGCTTTCACATGGCCATGGACAGTCAGCAGCACCAGAGCCAGGTTCCCAAGACCCCGTCACGTGGCACGACCAACAGCTCCCTGATCCCCGGGGGCCTCCGGCAGGAATACAGGCAGCAGCCGGCAGCCGCAAGCATGTGCTGTTTCTGTGGTTTCTACTTAGAACAGTTTCCTATTTCAACCTGCCAGTTCCTTAAAAGCTGAGGTTGAGGTTTTGCCGAATGACTCCGCTCTATTTTCATAAAGGGGTGGAGGGGCTCCTCCTGGGAGCCAAGCCCAGAGCAGAAATTCCACATGAATTAAGGGTATAGAGAGCTTGGAAGTCTGTCTCCTGGAGAAATAATAATCTGGCTCTTGGTGACTTTCAGAGAGTAGGTTTTCTCCACCAGCTAGCTTTATGGGCCCAGCTTGCCTAGGAGGCTGCCTCACTTCCCTTCTCTGGCCTCGGTTTCCCCAGCTGTTACGTGAGGGTGTTGGGTCCTCCCTCTAGGTCTCCGAATGAGACTGCTCAGTGTATATTAAGACAATTTCAACAGTAGTAGCTAACACACTATAGCACTTTCTGTGCTGTTCTGAGCACTTTATATTGATTCTCTTAACACTGGAAATATCCCCATGTTATAGATGGGAAACAGAAGTGAGAGTGACTCATTTGCTTTTCCCATGGTCACATGACCCATAAGTGGCCAAGTCAAGTCATAAGTGGCCTCAGCAGTTTGGTTCCAGAACCCACCCTGTTAGCTCTCTCAAAATACTAAGTCTTCCTTGGGGGAAGAACAGCTTAGTATTGAGCAGAGTGCTGTCAAACTTGTCTCAGAGAACCCAGGTTTGAGTCCTGGCCCCATCATCCTGGTGACTTTGGGATGTCACTAACTAAATTCCTTGGAGCCTCGGTTTTCTTATCTATAAAATGGGGCTATTGGACCCAAACTGCTAATCTCTCAGTGCCTGTGGGGAATTTGAAATGATGACTATTCATGAAGAAGCTCAGAAGCAAAATTAACAGTCTCCTAATAGAGGCTATTATTATTATTATTATTATTATTATTATTATCATTATCATCATCCCCACTGAAGTCTGACCTCCATACTCTCTACTCATCTCCGCCTCCACTCCCACCATCACTGAGGTCTGCTATCACAAGGCCTAGTTGGAATCCTACTGTCTCAGAGCCTTCTCCCTGGCCTGGAGTGGGGAGGAGGGCAGTGCCTTCTTGGCACTCTTGAGTTGGAGCAGATGGCCCTGGGAGGGCTGGGTGCCCCCCCACCCCGAGTTTGTGTGCAGGCATCTACACATGGGCACCTAAATGGCCAGCCTTGGTCACTGCCACCAAACAGAGTTCGTGATTTCCCTCTTGAAACCTCCTCCTCCCAGGCTTCCCCATTTCAGTAAGTGCCCCAAGCTTCTACTTAGGTTGCTCAGGCTAAAACCTACCATGCCTCATTTTTCTTCACAGCCCAGATCCAGTCCATGAGTGTATTGTGTTGACTCACTGACCTCACTGACTCTACTCCCCAAATGTTCCCTGATTCTGCCCTCTTCTGTCCACCTTGCTACCACCACCATGGTTCAGTGGGAGGTGGGAGGAACCACTGTCTTGTACTTAGTCTACCCCCGTAGCTTCCACCCAGCTTCCCTTAAGTCTGTTCTTTTTTTTTCTTTCTTTCTTTTAGGGCTGCACTTGCGGCATATGAAAGCTCCCAGGCTAGGGGTCAAATCGGAGCTGTAGCCACCAGCCGACACCACAGCTCACAGCAACACTGGATCCTTAACCCACTGAGCAAGGCCAGGGATTGAACGTGCATCCTCATGGATCCTAGGCAGGTTCTTTAACCACTGAGCCTCGAAGGGACATCCCCCCACCACCCCCACCACCCCCCTGTAAGCCTATTCTTGACATAGTGAGAGGAGTCCTTTTGAGAACACAAAATAGTTTGTGTCAGCCCCCTACTTAGAACCCCCCCCATGGCTTCCATGTGGACAAAGATTAAATTCACAGGATAGCTAGGCCATTTGGGAAGTACTTAACCATCTGGCCACGATCCGTGCCAGTGTACCCCTTCTTGCTCTTTTGCTCCTGCCACACTGGCCTTCTCTCTGCTGCAGACAAGTCTACCTCATTCTCACCTCAGGACCTTTGCACTAGCAGTCCCCTTGGCTCTAATGCTCTATCTTTACGTGTTCCTGTGCATGACCCTTTGTCATCACTCAGGTTTAGTTCTGATATTACAGTCTCAGAGAGACTTCCCCAACCACCTTGTTTAAATATATTCACTGCTCCCCAACCACTCCTCTTAAAGAGATACCTCTGTTGGGTTTGTTAGAGCGTTAACCATCATCTGACATTGTTTTATTTGTTTACTTGTTTACCATCTGCCTCCATTGCTAGAACAATCGTGAAGGCTGAGATATTTGCATATTTTGGCAGCTCTATCTACAGTATACCACCAGTGGGAATGGGAACGGAGATGTGGCACATGAAAAGCACTCAATAAATATTTGTCAAACGAATCCAGGAACTTGCTGTGTGACCTGGAGCAAGTTAACTCTCTCACTTTAGTTTCCCCCTCAGTTAAATGAAGAAGGAAAAATGCTGCGGGGCTCTCCTTGTTCTGACTCTGGACTCACAAGTTCTTATTGGGATGGCTGGCTGGCTGGATGGATGGATGGATGGACAGGCAGATGGACGATCGGACGGACAGATAGATGGAAAAACAGATGGACAGACAGATGAATGATTTCTGGAGGTTTCATTGAAGCCATCCAGGATAAAGTGAAGAAGATGAGGATGGAGAAAGAGGGCAGATAACTCCAATGGGAGTTTTCTGCTCCCACCCCAATTGAGAGATGAGTATGACTCCCTCCTTCGTCTCCTGCTTACCACACAGCCCACCTTTCCTCACAGTTGCACCAGGGAGATGGCGGCAGCAGCCTCTTGCCAAGAGCTCTGCCCAGGAGATAAAAGGAACCAAAGGAATGTGCTGGCAAGGCTGGCATCCCTGTCCTCTCAGGGGTGTAAACGGCTTTCCTGCTCCCACAGGTTCAAAGAGCACTTCATTTCACAGAAAAAGTACAGCTAATAAGAAACAGATTCTTTGGCTCCGGCCACAGCTCTGAGAGTCCAGGAGGCAAAGGAAAGCCCCCCAAAACCAGGATGTGACCATCCGCACTGCAGGGCCTTCTCGCCTCCACCTCTCTGAAGCCACAGAGCTGTCTCAACAGCAGAGAAGAGGGGTTGCTGAGAGGTGGGGGTGGGCGCAAAGCAGAGTTCACATAAGTGATTGAGAAGAGCCTTAGGGAGGGTGACTTCTGAGCTGTGGTCCTTCTAATCACTCAGGCTGAGTCTTTTCTTTTTAGGCCTGGAAGCTAAGTTAGGCAACACCTAATTATAAGAACAATAACTTCCTTGTTTTGGGAGTTGCAGAGTACCAGCTCTAGGGTGGCACAGTGGGAAGGCTGTTGGTTTTGAGGCCACAAGACCCGGTTTGTGGTCTCTAGGCCTCAGTCTTCTCAGCTGTCCAGTGAGCACACTGGTGGTGATCACTGAGAATTCCCATGTTGCTGTCCATCATGCAATAAAACAAACACCATGTTGAGGCCCAGAGGACTTGGGTTCTAGCCTTTGTTCTCCTCCATGTACACTGTGGGCAATGCAGGCTGGGGCAATGAGTCTTGGATGACAAAAAAGAAATAACTTCAAATTCTGGCTCTTCTGGAGTTCCCGTCGTGGCGCAGTGGTTAACGAATCTGACTAGGAACCATGAGGTTGCGGGTTCGATCCCTGGCCTTGCTCAGTGGGTTAAGGATCCGGCGTTGCCGTGAGCTGTGGTGTAGGTCGCAGACGCGGCTCGGATCCTGCGTTGCTGTGGCTGCGGTGTAAGCCCGTGGCTACAGCTCCGATTAGACTCCTAGCCTGGAACCTCCACATGCCGCGGGTGCGGCCCTAAAATGACAAAAGGCAAAAAAAAAAAAAA
>PVHT021183646.1:6398031-6444269 GCA_004024745.2 Catagonus wagneri | reverse complement strand
ATCCTCACAAAAAGTACATGGGGCAACGATTGCTGTTTTCCTTAAATAATTGGAACCAGGACTTAAACAGAGAGATAGACTCTAGAAGATGTGCTAAGTCATTCCTCTGTTCTTCAAAGCTTCTCCTTGTGGGCTTCACCCCTCTCCTCTGAGTGCCTGCTCACCTGCTGGAGCCCAGCCTATGGACTCAAACCCTTGAACCCTTCCATGGACTCAAAGTGCCCAACCTGGATGACTAGCTGATCCCCTTTGCCTTGCTTTCTCTCCCTAGTGCTAGAAGAAATATTTCCCTCATTTATCAAACATTTCTTGAACACCTACTGTGTGCTGGGCATTTTGATACAATAGTGAACAAAATAGAAAAAGAAAAATCCCTGTCCCCATGGAGCTTATATTCTGAAGGGGCAGTAGGGGATAAAATAAGCAAATAGACAAGGGAAAATATTAAACATCAAGTCACAGTTTTACTGGGATTAGTCTATCAAGGATTAGTAAGATACTTAAAATACTTTGATTCTTGCAATATTCATTATAATATTTAACAGCAGCTATGTAGTTGGCATTATGCTAGGAACTGAGATTAAAATGATGAATAATACATATGCCTTGCCTTTGGTGAAGTCCTATTCTAGAAAGAGAAATAGACATATTAAATGATTTTAACATATGGTTCTAAGAACTGTTTTGGAGAAATTTCCCCCGGTACCTCAAAAAGGAGATGAGGGAAGAGTTGGAAGAAGCCTAGAGAAGGCTTCATATAGGAGGCAACATCTGAGCTTGCACCAACATAAATGTAGAGAAAGATTTCCTGGAAATAATAGGTAAAAATATGCCCAGCCTGTTTGGAAACACAGATTACACATTCCTATGTAAGTGAAGAACAAAGTGAATGTAAGAGAGAGATGAGACTGGAGACTAACTATCGTTGTAACTCTGGGTCCTATGAAGTAAGTGATGAAGATTGATAGAGATTTCTATGTAAGGGCATGCCCCAACCACACATGTATTTTACTTACGCATCTTCTTCTTCATTAATTCTTTCTTCAGCTGTATCTAAACTATGTTAGACCTATATTTGGGGTGCTTAAAATGAGAATTTCATCTTGTAGTTCTGGAATTTCCAGTTGATTTTTTTGTCAGTTTCACTTCTCTATAAAAATTTTCCGTCTTTTCCTCTACCCTTTCTTTCTATCTTTATTCCTTCCTTTCTTTCTTTCTTTCTTGCTTGCTTGCTTTTGCCATACCTGTGGCACACAAAAGTTTCTGGACCAGGAATTGAACTAGCACCACAGCAGTGACCCAAACCACAGCAGTGACAACACAAGATCCTTAACCACTAGGCCACCAAGGAACTCCTCTTCTATTTTCTTGAACATAGTAAGTATTTTCACAGTCCATGGTTGATGACACCACCACATGTTTCACCTGTGAATCTGTTTATATTGTCTGCCTTTTCTTTTGTTTTTTCAGTCCTTTGGTCTTGTCTCCCAGCATGCTTAACCTGGGTCAGCTGTGCACCAGTGGCCATCTCTTGTTCAAAGAATAGCCTAGAATTTTTTTCCTTGGCAGAGCATTGATGGCAGGACAATATTCCCCCAAAGGGCATGTGAGGCATAGCAGACACCATCTGGAGAATCTCTGGAGAGATTCTGATGGTGAGGGCAGGATGGCAAGGAGGATTTCAGAAAGGAGATGTGGAAGAATGTGGGTGACAGGGGTGTGACTCTCAGCCTGGGCCCCTTCTGTAGTAACTGCCTCCTAGCCAGACTGGGAGCAGTACGGCATCAATCACTTTCCACTCCGCCCTGCTCCAGATGGGAAAGACATCCTGGCTGTGTAAACTAACCTTATGAGTCTAATTCCAAGAAGGCCAAGGAATTTGACAGGAAACAACACAAGCTAGTCGCCTTAGATCTTTGTCTGGGCTTGACGTGATTGGGTCTGAAATAGCTACAGAGAACCTCATTATTAAACGTTTTAAACCCACAAAAATACACACACTTTTGCATGCACAAACAGGAAGGTTTAAGACAAGGCCACCAAAAGGGTAAGGCCATACAGGCCCCCACACAGGAACTGAAACCAGAGCTTCGATTTCAATTCAGATCCCTGGTTCTGGAGGGTGTTTGACAGGCCTTGTCACTCATATTCTAAAAATCCGTCTCCACAGCCAAGAATCCTTCCTAGCTGTCCCCACTCTCCATCTTGACTGTTCTTGTCTGTTTGAGGAGGCTCAGAGGTGGCTGTTTTCAAATGCAGAGAGAGCCTTCTCTGCCAAGACCTTGTCTTGCCAATCGCTTCCTTGGTCTCAGCCCTCAGCTTGCCCGAGTCTGACATCACTCTTCCCCCCATTGACACCTCCAGAATAAAGAGCCGCCACAGAGACTATGACTGCCAGACCTGGTCACGCTCTGTCTAGGGTGTTTCTAGCCAACAGCTTTCAGAGCGGGGGAATCCTGTACAGCCGTTCATACAGCCCTTGCTGCTCAGGGTGGCCTAGAGACCCCAGATATCCTCTGCTGGGGGTATGATTATCTGGTTTGGGAGGGATGGATGATGTGAGGTCCTGGTCCCCCAAAGGCCAAGGAGTCCCAGCCCTTGTGTACCTAGGAGCTTCAAGGATCCTCCCAAGGGGTCTTTCCCCTTGCTGAGTCTGGAATGAGTCCAGCTTTGGCCCTGAGGTAGACAGCAGGTATCTAATCATGGGCTCAAGGATCTGATCTGGCTGAGTTCACATGCTGTTGCTGCTGCTCTTAGCTCTGTGTCCTCGGGCAAATTGCTTAACCTCCATTCTTCATCTCTTCTTTCATCATGTAAAGTGGAGACAGTTACATCCTAGGCTTATGTCAGGATTAAATGAATTGATACATATAAGTTTCTTAGAACAGTCGTAGGATCTGAGGAGTGGTCAGTGAGTAATAGCAGGAGAGACAAATGGGAAGTTAGTAGTTAATGAATACGGAGCTTCACTTTAGGGAGATAAAAAACTCTGAAGATAGATGAGGGTGATGTTTACACAACTTAATGTCACTGAACTGTACACTTCAATCTTATTATATGTTACCATACCTTTTTTTTTTTTAAAAAAGTGACAGCTGTTATTCTTACCTCATGGGGTCACCTTCAGCTGCTCATGGAGCTTTAGGGCAACTTGGACACCTGGAAGGAGGAAAGGCCTTTTGATCCAGTATGGAGTTTAGGTTCCACACTGGGCTTTCCAGCACCTTCTCCCACTGAAGATAATTAAACTCTTAAGTCCTGCATGACTTCTGCCAAGGAACCTGGTTACCTGGGGAGTTCTCTGAATGACAGAGACAGACACGCAAACATATCAAAGAAAGAGACACACAGAAACATGCCCTAGGAGGCAGGCAGGAAAGGTCAGTGAAGGATCATCTAGGAGAGAACCTTGGTCTCCAGAGATGAGACCTTGAGTAAAACAGGATGGAGTGGGGGAGGAGTGGCCAACCATGTTCTCATTATATGGTCCAGATCTTGGCTCAGAGGAGATACAGGCTGCACCCCTCTTGCAGCCTGTATCTCCTCTGATCCTCTCCAAAACCTCACATGCTTTCAGGCTTGGCTGACAGCCACCTCCTGCAGAGGGCTCCCCATGCAAATCCAGCCCTCACCAGGCTCTGCACTGAGCATCACAGTCTCAGAGTATTACTTCGTTCTAGCTCAGCTGTTACTCACCAATCCCATTGTGTGTGTCAGTGTATCTCCTCCTTAAAGATGGGAGCTCTGGCTTTTCTTCTCTGCACTCCTCACCTCACACACTGCCCCTAATTTTACAGTCCACACTTCTCCTTTCTTAAATGATGGCATGTTGCTGAATTTTTAGGGAAAAAGTGTATGAGTTCTTTCCCATAAGTCGTTCCTAAAGTATGCTTTCAAGAATACCAGTTCCATAGAATATCAAGAGGTATTATGAGAAAAGAGGGTTCCATAATCTAATATATTTGAGAAGCACTGAGCTAAGTAAAAATAAACAGATTTATTTATTGCAGGACACATCAGAGACTAGGATGTGGTTACAATTACTTTAGCAATGGGCTGAGGCCAGTTCAAGAGAGCTAGTTCTGTACATCTCTTCCCAATTCGCATTCATTCCTGCAACGCTGGTAACTTGAAATTGGCCATAGTGGGAGTATTTACACCACAGAAATCAGCAAACACTACAAATGTGACTTTTTTTTCTTTTTGCAAAGAGCTGGTTTATTTGTGCATACTGAGTATCACTTCAAGACGAGACTATAGCATTCAGGCTTTCGTAATGCATTTGACCATAACATTCCTTTCTCATCTTGTGGGAAGTGTTTTGAAGGAAGTTGTACTCCACAGAACATCCTCTGGGAAGAGTTGCCCTATGCAAAGATACTTTAACTAAATGCCGAGGGGGAAGAGTGAGAGGAACTTAGATTAACTGAGCATCTGCTATGTGCCTGGCAAGATGTTGGCTCTTTGTGTACGTTATTTAATTTAATTTTCACAATGACACTGGAAAGAGATGCAAATAGTACCACATTTTACAAATGAAAGATCAAAGAATTTTCGCAGCTTCACATGAGTAGTCAGGTCATGAGCTGTCTTTAGAATCTGGCCATTTACAGTTGACAGAGATACTTCTAGAAAAAAAACAGAACAGTTACTAAAAATTTCTTAAAAAGTAGAAAAGTTTCTAAAAATCCTATCTTGTCTTCTTCCTATTTATCATCTTCCATGGGTAGAATATCCCAGATTTCAGCATCTCCTGGGCACTTTTTAAAAAGCGCTGGTGCCTGAGCTTCCCCCTCTCCCCAGGGCATTTCTAATCCGCATCCAGGACTGAGAACCACTGAAAATGATAAAGACATTGCCAGACCAGACAAACTAACTCTCATCTTATAGATGGGGAAACTGAGGCCCACACAGGGAAAATGGCCTGTCCAGAGTCACACACAAGGTCAGTTGCAGAACATTAAACTAGAGCTTGGGCCTCTTGGCCCTTGGGTGATTTGCTTTCCTTGTAGCCTAAAAGGTCCTCAGAATTCACTCCCTGAAATACCTTATTTTAGCTGAAAAGCAAACTCACTTTGGATAAGGAAGGGTTAGATACTTTTCCACCAAGCTAATGGTATCAGCTCAGGGCATTCAGGAAAGCATGCTCTTCCATGCAAGGAGGCCACTCTGGAGGTGCAAACAGAATCAGGCCATGCGGTCTCTACAAGCACCTGTGCTCATCTTAGAGGAAACCTCCTTCCATTATCAAATGACTAGGTTACCAAGCAGACCACCGAAGGGTTTTGTCCAGCAGCATTTTACTTTCTGTGGTATGGTTTCCCTTGACTCTGAAGCATATTTTAGTTGCTTCCTGTTCACTGAGACACGCTGTCAAGTCTGAATGGAGGCAACCCACCTGGGCAAGAAGGGTCAAATGTTTCAAACAGAGGACCTGGGTGATCCCTCCAAATAAGATGGAGCCCACTGAAGGCATGAAAAGCAAAACAAGGCCCTGAAAGTGCCCCCTGCAGAACATGGAAACTGGGAGCAGACTTTTTAAAAAATTTTAGGTAAAACTTAAAGTTCACAAAACATTTTCTGTAAACCGTGCAGTGTTTAATCTTGAGCTAATAACTTTCCAATTGGTACTTTTGAAGAGAATTTGAGAGTAGAAATTATCTGGTAACTGACTGATTAAATTTGGTGTACAGAATTATTGCCCATAAATCAGTTAAATGTTGGGGATGGTCTATTACAGTGGTCAGCTTTAACTTTAAAATAGTTCATTCAACCATTTATTCACCCATTCAATAATTTATGGAGCATCTGTTCTAGTTTGGGGGATACAGTGATAGACAAAAAGATGGTCTCTAAACTCATGAAGCTTAAAACTCATAGGGAGGGGGAGGGGATACTCACATAATACAAAAGCAGATGAACAAATGAATAAGAAAATAAAGTAGTGGACACATGCTACGAAGGAAGTGAGCAAGTGGAAGTGACAGAGGCAAAGCCTGGGGACAGGGGTGGTACTTTGATGTGAAGGTCACAGAAATCTTCTCTGGCTGCAGATAAAACAAAAGAAAGAACATTCCAAACAGAAGACAGTGTATATTAATTAAGACCTAGTAGCAGGACAGAGCTTGACTTAAAGAACTCAAGGGCCATCAGTGGGGCTGAAGCAGAGTGATAAAGGGGCAAAGAGAAGGAGATGGCATTGAGTGGATCGGCAAAGGTCAGGCCCTGAAGTTTTTTTTATTCCAAGTGCAATAAAAAGCCAGTGGAGGTTGTCAAGATGACAAACACACCAGATGTCCTGGAAAATACATCTGGACCCCAAATCACATGTCTTGTAAGCTAGGAAGCTCATCAGCTATCCCTCTCTGGCTGGCCATTATTAGGAGGCCGATGCACTTTTGCTGCAATAAATTTTCTTCCTCTGTCCATTAGTCAACTCAGTACATCAGTACCTTCTTACAGGCAAGGCATTTTATTCCTAGACTCTGGGCATAGTGAGCAAAACATACCAGACAAGTCCCAAGGAGCTTACGTCTAGTGGGAGGGACAAACAATAAAGTTGGTCCTATAATATGAAATTGTGGTAAGTTCTATACAGGAGATAAAACAGTTATGAAGAGTGCATAGGGATATGGACAGAGGAGGAAGCCACATCAAGTGAGATAGTCAGGGTAGGCTTCTCTGAGGAGCTACTTGAGCTGAAGCCTGTATCAAAAAAAAGCCTCGGGTCGTGGGAGAGCTAGAGAGTACTCCTGACCAAAGAAAGAGCAAGTGCAAAGGCAGCCTTGGTCCTTTCTGTTCAGCTGCAGAGATGGGTTTAATATGGATGAAGTTAGCAGACGGGGGTTACAAAGACAGAAGGACATGAAGTGGGCAGGAGCCCACATGACCACGGTGAGTTTACCAGGCCAGAGTCAATGCTGGAAAGAGGAGACAGGCTGCCACACTGAAGAGGAGGCATCATTTACCACAGCAGAGGATCCAGCAGGTCTTGTCCTGTACATCACTCTTCATCTGCCCCTGCCCATCGACTAAATCCTGGAAGCATGAATTTTCAAAAAGATGTTCAAATTTATTCAAGATATGCAGGTTTTAACAAAATTACATGAGAAGTCCATTGTGGCCATTCAAATGAATTGTCAAAGAGGAAAATTATGTGTAATAACCAGAAGTACTGAAAAGGCCTCTCAGATTACAAGGAACTGAGATTCATTCAAATGATAGCAAGTTAATGAGAGGGAGGGGGCATAAGCAATTATTTTGAGGACACTTGCACAATAACCCAGAGAAGAACAAGAAAGCCCTTGGGAAGTGCAGGAATGTTAAAGAATCTTGCTTCTCTGTTAACACAGTTATTCTACTCCTCTCTCCATCTCTTAAAACTAGCTCCTCTTTATTACTCCTAAGTTTTTTTTCCCATATACTTTTGCTGGTGCTTTGCTAACTGACCCCATTTGTCCACTCTTTAGCTATTGAACTTTAGACCTATTTCCCATTGCTCACAGATAAATTCTTTCTGTGTTCCCAGAGTAAACTCCCAAAAGAAGAAGTCTAGTTGGTTCAGACCATTTCTTTGTGCTGTATGGTTAAGCCCAGGTGATACTTGGCCCAGGTAATCACTCCTGGGCCAATCAGCTGTAGCAGAACAAAGCACTGGCGCATGTGCGGTTCTGATAAAAATCCTGGGTGCACAATCATCACGGGTTGTGTAAGGTGACCTACTCATCCCATGTGCCTGGGATTTTCCAGATTTTAAAACTGAAAGTCATGTCCCTGGACCCTCCTCAGTTCTGGACAAACTGGGACAGTTAGTCACGGTATGATGGTGGGTGGGACAGTTCCCTATGGAGTTTTGCAAGGACAGATTAGCGAGCTGGACACCTTTGGCATCTCAGTGGTAGCCAGGAGGTGGGGAAAGTCAGTGTTTTTATCCACTGATGGTGGGAGTGAAAATAATTATGACCATTCTGGGGGAGGAGAGATCTGTAAATATATATGAAAAGTAAAAAAATTTGTTTATTCTTTTCTTTTTTTTGTATTTTTAGGCCACACCCACAGCACATGGACGTTCCCAGGTTAGGAGTCGAAATGGAGCTGCATCTGCCAGCCTACACCACAGCCACAGCAACTTGAGATCCGAGCCACACCTGTGACCTACACCACAGCTCATGGCAATGCTAGATCCTTAACCCACTGAGCAGGGCCAGGGATCGAACCTGCGTCCTCATGGATATTAGTTGTGTTTGTTACCACTGAGCCACAACAGGAACTCCAAAATATGTGTGTTCTTTGACTTAGAAGCACTTGAATAATTAACCCAAAATAATCAACCCAGGGTGTAAGGATCCATGTGCAAAGCCATTCATTCATCAACAGATACATGGATAAAGATATTATGGTATGTACATCCAATGGAGTGTCATTCAGCTTTAAAGAAAAGAAGTAAGATCTGCCGTTCACAACAATATGGATGAACCTGGAGATCATTATGCTAAGTGAATTAAACCAGGCACAGACAAATACAAAAAAAAAAAAAAAGCCATTCGTTGAAGCATTATTTGTAAAAGTGAAGTAATGGAAGTAACCTAAATAACTACCAGTAGAGAATTAGTGAGATAAACCAGAATGTATCCAGTGAGTACTTTGCAACCATTAAAAATAACAATGTAGCTTTCTACATATTGATGTGGAACTTTGCTGTGACATATTCTTAACAAGAAAAGGAAGTAATTAAGTATTTATTATTACAGAAATAATCACATTTATGTAAAATGGAATGCATCAGAAAAGGTTGTGGAGGAGTTCTCTGGTGGTCATTGGTTAAAGATCTGTAGTTGTCACTGCTGTGGCTCAAGTCACTGTTAATGGCACATGTTTGATCCCTAACTTGGACACTTCCACAGGCTGTGGGAATGGCCAAAAAAAAAAGTTGTGGAAATACCCCAGGGTGAGATTAGAGATGACATTTATCTTTAAACTATTTTGATTTTTCTGAATGTTTTGCAATACATAATTATTCTTGCTGTATTTGGATTTTTTCCCATTTTTTAGATATTAAAAAAAATCCTGGTCCAAGAAAGTCGATGAAATAGTGTTTTCATTTAAAAGATGTTTTTATTTTCCAATTTTGTTCTAGTCCATTAATTTTAGAACACATAGGGGTTTGATTCAGGTTCCAACTGATCCACTCGGGTTTGGTTTTGTTTAAAAACAAAAACAATGTTGACTCCATCTGAATTGCATTTATAGAACATTAATATTGGGGTTTGGTTTAGGATTCAGCCAGTTAAGTGGTTGGTTCCTATTCTTGGTTCATGGTTTGATGCAGTTCAAGTCCTTCCTCAGAATTCCCACAATAACCCTGAATAATTGGATGAAGGCAGAGGGGTTTAGAGCCTGAATTATCCAGAAAATTGCTATGTCTCTCAGGCTGGAAGGACCTGCAAGTGCCCATTTCCCCAGGGCACAGAGCAAAGCCACAAATGGGACATTTCCAGAAGGCCTATTGACCCTAACCATAGTGTGGCCAGAGTCGCACTGCCCTGGGACCTTGGCGTCACTGCAGCTCTTAACCTCTGCTTGCTCTGAGACAGGAGCCAGCCCCACCGGCCAGCAGGCCTTAGGGGCTTCCCTTTTCCAGTCCAGGCCTGTGCATGGTCACCCAAAGCAGCTGCGCAACCCTTGGTAGAATTCCTACAGTGTGATGTAATCATTCAGGCAAAGCTGCCAGGCCAGAAAGTAGCTTGTTTAAGGATGCTCTGAGTGGCAATAGGAGCTGATCATGAACAAAATGTGCATCTTGCTCCTTTTCAACTTTTTTTAAACGTGTGCCCCCTGGCTGTGTAGAGGACTTGGTACCCTTTCTTAGAAGTAAATGTAAAGATGAGAGGGAGGCAAACATGATGAAGGTCAGTTCCTGCCTCAGACAAGCTGCTTCTGTGAAGTGAGTTAGGACAGTACATGCACCCCAACCACCAGACATGGTCCCTGAAGAGCTCTGGAGGACCCTATTCCCTGATGCTTTTCTAGAAACCATGTAACCCTCAGCTGGGATGGTTTTAGAGCTATGTTCTGGAACCACCCAGTGGGTAACCTTGGGAAAAGGTCTTCAACTACACCTCCGTTTTATTTGTGAATAAGAAGATAAAGCCTGACATTGTTTATGACCCTCGTTCATCAACATTTCTAAACAATTTCAGTGCTGAATACCCTTTATCATTGATGTTGACCCCTCCTGCCACCCCTGACCTGGACACCATTGCCTGCCACTGACTGCACACTTACCAAAGATAGGTTTTGATCTTGTATCACATGATGTTATGTGATGATAACCTACAGTTTGATGCTCGGCACACAGACAAGAAACACTGTGGTTTCTTATCTGTGGGTAGAGTACTGGCAATTTACAGAATGTTTCCATAGGCCTGTTCCCTCCTAATTCCCATACTGGCCCTATAAAATAGATAAAATTTTGTCCATTTCATAGATGATGAGACAGAGGCTTGGGCAAGTAAAGTTCCCAGGGGCATTTATGAAAATTAGTGCCTCCATCCCCTTCCCCGTTAGCCCAGGGCTTAAAGCATTGTCTCCAGAGATTATCAAAAGGGAGAAAACAAACCAAACTGTTAGTGCTTATTGCTAGAGAGAGGAGACAGACGAAACACTTCTATTTCATACCAGGCACTCCCACATCTTATCTTACTTGGGCCTCCTAGAAGCCTCTAGAGGCAGGAACAATCCCCAGTTCACGGGAGAAGACACCAAGTATCAGGAAGATAAAGTTTACTTATCTAGAGGCACACAGACCTTTAAAAGGCAGAGCCTAAAGGTGAAGCACTGATCAGTTTGAGACTAATGCCCCTCACCTCCCTTTTGTCACAGTGGCCCTGAGCCCAGGGAAGGCTTGACAGCAGTGCTGACTGGGAAGGGGGTAAAGATTCTGAGCTTCTGAGCAAGGGGGTGTTTGGGAAAAGGAATGCTGGGTCCCATGCTTCTCAGAACCACTAGTGGTTCCAAGTTGAGGTCTAGGGGTGAAAGAGATGACTCAAGTGTTCTCCATATGGCTGGGGTTTTTCCTGACTTACACTAACCCAAGTCCTTGATCAGTTGTGTGGCAAGTGCCCACAATTTGCTCCTATGGGAGGCGAAGGAACATGTCCTCATCCGCTCATGGTTTCTAAGCTTGCATCATTGGAGAGAGTCTGGGACTGGGAATCTTCATTCATTCATTACCCATCATGAGTTTTTGTCAATATGGTTATTTTTATTATTATAGTAATATATGTTCATGTTAAAAATTCAAAAGTCGCTGAAAGGAGTACAGAAAAAAAATCAAGTCACAGAAAGATCACCTTAAAGAGGGATAACATTCAGATATGGATAGGATGACATGGGAGGCAGCAGGAGGAAGATGGTCTCTTGGAAAAGTGAGGCAGGGAGGCCAGGAGTGTCCAACCCTCCAGGGAATGATAAGGTGAAGGGCCATTAGAGTTGAAGGGAGTGATTTTGGAGCAGAGAGATGAGGAATCAGGTCTGGGACAAGTTGCAGGGCTTTCCTGGAAAAAGGGCAAGAGCAGACAGCAGGGTGCAGATGAGACTGGCTGGTCAGAGGCCAAAGGGAGCCTCAGAACTAAAGGCTCTAAGTTAATGAGGTGAACATCAGTTTTCTGCAAATGAATTCCTTCTCTGATTCGTTCCTCAGATCCTCTGTCTGCCCTTCAGTCGCCCCCTGTCTTCCCCTTAGCCTTTCTTTTCTGCCCATTGGTGTCCCCTTTCTGCCTCTTTAACATTTCCTTTCATTAAGTTCTGCTGGGAATGAATTATCTCAGCTTTTGTTGATGTGTACAAGTCAGTTTTGCCTTAATTTTATAAAGATTTTTTAGGGGGTACAGAATCCTACTTTGACCATTTTCTGTTTCAGCACTTTAAATACATTATTCCATTTTCTTCTGGCCTGTGTAGTTTCTATAGAGAAGTCTGCTGTCATTCTTGTCTTTGTTCCTCTGTACTTAAGGTGTCTTTTCTCTCTGGCTGCATTTTTTTTTAATTTTTAAATTTTTATTTTTTATCAAAATATAGTTGATTTATAATGTGTTAGTTTCTGGTGTACAGCAAAGTGATACTTTTTCATATTATTTTCCATTATGGTTTATTATAGTTCCCTGTGCTATACAGTAAGACCTTATTGTTTATTTTATATACATATCTCCTAACTCCAAATTCCTAATACATCCCTCCCCTCTCTTCCCCTTTGGTACCTACCCACAAGTTTGTTTTCTATGTCTGTGAGTCTATTTCTGTTTTCAAATAAGTTGTACAAATAAATTCACTTGTATCATATTTTAGATTTCTCATATAAGATATATTTGTCTTTCTCTTTCTGACTTACTTCGTTTAGTATGATAATCTTTATATCCACCCATGTTGCTGCAAATGGCATTATTTTATTCTTCTTATGGCTGTGTAATATTCTGCGTGTGTGTGTGTGTGTGTGTGTGTGTGTGTGTGTGTTGTATATCACATCTTCTTTATCCATCTATTGATCTGGCTGCTTTTAAAATACACTTTTTCACTGGTTTTCTGAAATTTGATTAGAAGTTCCCTGGTATGATTTTCTTTGTAGGGTTTTTTTTTTTTTTCTATTTAAAGTTCCTTGAGCATCTTGGGTTTAAATTTTCCTTCAAATTTGAAAAATATTGTGTACTAATTTTCAAAACTTTTTCTGTACTCATTTCTTCTTCTGAGACATATGGTAGATTGCATGATATTTTCCCATGGCTCACTGAGTTGCTCTTTTCTTTTTCTCTCTATGCTTTATATTGGGTAGATTCCATATACCCAATAATGTTAGATTCCTTTATACCCAAAGGTAGAACATCTTCAGGTTCACTGATCTTTTCTTCTACAGTTATAATCTGTTGTTAATCCCACGTAATTTATTTTTTAATCTCATATATTGTATTTTTCATCTCTAGAAGTTCATTTTTATACACCTTCCTTTTATTTCTTCATCACATTTATATTTTTCTTTATGTCTTTGAACGTATATGTAAGACATAATAGCTTTTTATTAATTCTCATCTATTAATTCAACCATCTCTATCATTTCTAGACCTAATTTTATTAACTGGTTTTTCTCCTGGTTATGGGTCATATTCTCCTGCTTCTTTTCATGTTTGGTAATTTTTTATTAGATGCTAAATATTGCGAATTTTATGTTGTTGGATGCTGGATTTTATTGTATGTATTTCAAGAGCATTAGATTGTGTGCTGTTGAGAAATTAAGTAACTTTGGGTAGTTTTAGGGAGTTTCTTTTAAGCTTTGTTATAACATAGCCAGATCAGCCTTTATTTTAGAACTAATTTAACTTTATTATTAAGATGTGACCCTTGCCTTGGAAATACAGAGTTTCTTTTCTCTGGCTATGGGGAACATAAGCTATTTCTATCTCCGTGTGGGCCTGGAAATTATTTGGCCTACTGATTTCCAGTGTTTTTCTCCCCAGGGTCTGAGAGTTTCCTCTCATGTATGCTCAGATTCATATACAGTCAAAGACTCAAAGGGACCCCCTGAAGATTTGGGACAGTGTCTCTCTCCCTCCTTCCATCTCCTTCTCCTCTCTGAACTGCCCTGCTTTTCAGTGCTCTGTGCACACATCCTAGCTGCCTCAACATCCCCTAATTTCATGCTCTGTCTTGTTAACCTGGTGAGCCTGTCAGGTTCTGTTTCATTTTCCCTTCCCCATACTGCAGCCTGGAAACTGTCTACTGGAAGTAATCTGGGCAATCTTGGGCTCACCTTGTTTGCTTCATTTCTTTCAAGGATCCTGGTTCTGTGCTGTATGTTGTCCAATAACTGAAAACCATTGTTATATATGTTTTGCCCAGTTTTGTACTTGTTTTTTGATAGGGCAGTTGCCATAACAGTTTAATCATTCATGGGTGGAATTAGAAGTTTCCATTGAGACTTTTTAAGCAGAAATGTGACCTAATCAAATGTATGATTGAAAAAAAAAAAATCTTGCTTCCCTGTGAAGAATGGATTAGAAGCAAGAGTGGATTCTTGATGGCCAGTTCTAAGTATGTTGAGACAAGAGATTATGTTTACTTACCTTCAGGGAAGCAACAGTTAAGATGAGACAAATTGAAGCATATTTAAAATGTTTGAATTTACAGACCTCAGTGATTGATTACATGTGAGAGACTGATGAAGGAGAAGTAGTTATCAAGGATGACTCCTGGAGTTCCCGTCATGGCTCAATGGTTAACGAATCCGACTAGGAACTGTGAGATTGTGGGCTCAATCCCTAGCCTTGCTCAGTGGGTTAATGATCCGGTGTTGCTGTGAGCTGTGGTGTAGGTTGCAGGCACTGCTCAGATCTGGTGTTACTGTGGCTCTGGCATAGGCCAGCGGCTACAGCTGTAATTAGACCTCTAGCCTGGGAACCTCCATATGCTGTGAGTGCAGCCCTAGAAAAGGCAAAAAGACAAAAAAAGAAGGGATGACTCCCATTTCTTGAATGAGCAAATGAGTAAATTATAATGTTGTTTACTCTAACAGAACAATATAAATTTGAAGTGAAAGACCATGAGTTCTGTTTGGAGAAGTTATGTTGCCTGTGAGATAGTCAAGTAGGAGTGCTATGTAGGATTCTCGTCTAGAACTCAGAAGAGAGAGCTAGGCTGGAGCTGCTTAATATTATATAGTATCTAAAGCTACAGGTAATAGATGAGATGTTTTTCACTTACTGCCTGCAGTCATTAGCCATATGAGTGTTTGTCTAATCCTCTTAAATTGTGAAGCTTAGAGGACAAGCATGGTTGTTTTCCTGTTTGTATTCCCCCAAGTGCCTGGCACATTGATGGTACATGTTTGGTGCTTAGTGAGTGTTTGTCAGGTTCTTGACCCACTGAGCCACAACGGGAACTCCTTACTGACTGTTTGTGAAAGGAACGGTGACTACTGGGGGCTCCTTTCATGCTTCTGAGCTTCCCATTGCCTCCTAATTGTCTAAAATGTCGCCTTAAGATTCATTGTTCTTGTTTATTTTTTCTGGTTGCAGGCAGACTTTTCAAATTAGCTTGTTAGTCACAAGTAGAGGGTCATGACTCTTGTTCACAAAAGCATTTGTGTCATGTCAACCTGGGTCTCATGTTCTACCCTGGAGCTGGAGTTGGGATCAGCTAAGCGGGAGGCCTCATCCCTCCCAGGGCATCTGCTGTCAAAGCTTGGACTGCTTGAGGGAAATATGCAGGGTCTCCAAGGGACATTTAAGCCTTGGAATTTAGTGGCCTTATATGAAATTTCAGGCAGAAAATTTTAATTATCAAAAAGAGTCTTATTCTAAGGATTAGAGGACCTGAGTTCTGGGCCTGAGATTCACTACAGTATGTTTAGAAAATAACTTCCCATCTGTGGTCTCCAGTTTCTCCATCTAAAACTGAAATTGGGTTAGCTGACCTGTGAGTGACCTCCTATTTCTAACATTCCAAAGAATTCTATATGCTGGGCAGTATGACTCATGGGCCCTGCCTCAAGGTGCTTAAAACCCCAGAATTAAAGTGGAGAGTGTACTGGCCTTCTGATATCCCACTAAGATATTCTATTTCTTATAAATGTGCTTATATAGAAATCTGAAGAGTTTGTAGATTAAAAGCAAAGATCCCACCCTGGACTTTACAACTGAAACAACTCTTAGAAACTTAGTACTTTCTCCTGAAATGAATCTTATATATATTTTGAGTCTTTCCTCATCTTTTGAGATGAGGAAATAGTCTCAAAAGTGTATGTGACTTGTCCAAAATGACACAGTGAGTCCATGGTTGAACCCAACCCCAACTTCCCCCCAACACACCACCCTAAATCCCACAAAGCTATTTCTCCACCGCCCTCTCCCCTTTGGCACTACTTCCTGTCTCTGCAAGCTCTGCTGTCTCCACAGTGGAACATTCCTGTACAGAGGGGATTAAAAGAGCAGGGGTGGAATGCTAAATCTCCCTGCCCATTGGCAATAGCCTCTCTCCTGAACTGAGCCCAGCAGGCCTTGGATCAGGGGAAGCCGGCAGCTCTGAGTTGTCAGAACCAACTTCAATCCACACGCCATGGGCTATTCACACATACACTGTTTTATGTCAGGTAAAATCCCCAAAGCAAGTGCTCTAAGGTGTGTGCACTGCTGAGTTTGGGTATTGTACTGGAGCCTTTCTGGGCCAACTCTGTCAATGTGCCCTCCAAGCTTAGTAGAGCCATTGGAGTCCCTGGGCCAAGCTTTGAGTGAAGCCAGGCTAAGTTTCAGAGTGTCCATCACCAGGGCTCAATGTCTGGTTCAGTGGAGAAAGTTAGAGGTCCAGCTGCTTGCCTCCAGTCAACCTTTTATTAGGTTTCTGACCTTGGACCTAGATGACCTATTGGAGCCCCCTGACCTTGTGTGGATAAAATGGAGACAATATGACCTCTCTGTCATGTAGCAGATTATCCACTTTCTCCCATTTTCTGCTCTGGATATTTGCAGAAGTCTGATGCCCCATATCTTCATTATATATGCAGAGGATAAATAATACTCTCTAGTTGGCTCTCAGTCACCCCATAAAGAGTGGTATTAAGGGTATGGATACTCTAAAATTCTTCCAACAGCAATGAGTATTTCCAAACCCATTTACTAACTGCTTAAAATGATCTGGAAAATTTGCTCAGTGCTAAGGATAACAGAATTAATAATGTGTGATCATTGCTCTTAAGGGATTTCTAATGATGAAGAGAAACAAACAAGGATTATTTTTATTTATAAACTATTGGCTTCTAAGTAGAGTAGGTCCCACAAATAGGACTTTGCTGAGTTCTTGAGTCTGGACTATCTGGGACAAGGCTGATTTGCTCTATGGAAGAAAGAGTGAGAGAAATTAGGGAAGGGAATAAAAAGATGGGGAGCAGAGTAGATATGTGCTGGCAAAATAGTGTCTTGTGTGAGGTAAAAGAGAAGCCCTAGTTAGTGTTTTAGCCAAAGAAACAGAGGAGAAGATCATGTTAAGTGGAATTTTATGAAGTTTCATGATGTCAAACTCCCTTCTAGACATCCCCTAGAGTCTTCAGTAAAAATCTTCCATGTCAGTTTTTTTTTTTTTCCTGAGTAATATAAGAGGTGCAGAGTCTTATGTCCTGGAGAGCTTGAGGCTGTATCCATTGCCACAGTAATGGTGTGTAACAAACAACCCCCAAACTTCAATTTACAATAGTAATTATTTATTATTTATGATGAAGTCATCTTGGATTCATTAAGAGGATCTTCTGAACTTGACTAGTCTTGCTCACATGTCTAGGGTCAGTTAGGTGTAGGCCGATTTATGATAGCCTTGACTGAGTGACTAGGGCATCTTGGCTCTGCTCCACGTGTTTCTCTTGCTCCAACAAGCTATCTCAGGCATGTTCTTATGTTGATGGCAGAGTTACAGGAGCACTAGTACAAGTGCTTTTTCAAGTCTATATTTGCTTCAACTCTTTTAACCTCCCATTGGCCAGATGAAGTCCGATGAGATGACCAAACTCATAATCAAGAAGTAGAAAACATATTTATTTGCCTGTTAATAGACAGTGATTGACAGCATTCCAAGTGGTGGCTGGCCTTTCAGCTTGAAGATTACTTGGAGCAGAGTCCGCAACTGACCCTCCATGAACGTGTAGCATGAGCAAGAAATAAGCCTTCTCTGTTTTAAGATATGAGATTTGGGGGGTTGTTACTTCAGTAAACCTAGCAAATCTAGCCTATCACTACTGATATGACCATCTTATGTTGATTGCTTATAACATGCCAGGAACTGTGTTAAGAACTTTATGTATATTTGCTATTTATTCATTCAACAAATATTGAATGTCTTTTTCATGTCTAAGATTGAGCTCAAGTCATCCTCATGACAACTCAGTCAACATTATATCAGTGTTACAGGTGAAGAAGAAACTGAAGCTCAAATGGCTTTAATAATTTGCCCAAAGTCATATAGACAGTAAATGGCAGAGCAGGAGCTAAACACAAGTCTGTTGAGTTCCAGTGATCAAGCTCTTAGCTACTCTATTCTACTATTTTTCTATTGATGCCCCTTCATGGGGACTGTCACAGGAAAAATAACTTGCCATTGGAAGTGGATTTAAATATATTGGAGTACTTAGCTAAGGGCATTTAAAGTAGGAAAGAGTCTTCTCCTTGGTCAGGCTCCCTCACACATATTTGATGCACACCCTAGTCCCACTTAATGCCTATGACTTTTAACACCACCTGGCATCCCCACCAGTGAGTTCTGTTTCCCCAGAGATTTTATTTTCCCAGTGATAAATCTTACAGCCAAGCTACAAGGAGACATGTCGTTAAATGTTGGCTTGGCAGCAAGAAGCCTGCTGAGCCATGGGTCAGGCTCTAACCAAATATCATCCAGGGGAAGGATGAACCAAATATCATCCAGTGCAGAGAGACAGGAGACTCAAGCCTTAAACCAAACCACTATGGGAAGGAGAAGAGAGAATGGAGCAGGCCTGACAACCCTTCTCCTTACCCTTCCCCTAAAGAGAGAGGATAGAGAAGACAGAAAGATTAAGTTGAGAGTGAGGAAGGTGGGAATAGCAGTTTTTCATCTGCTCAGGATAAGAGTTCACTCATCCTTTCATCCAAGAAGCATTTATTGAGCATTTACTCTGTGTCAGCCATCGTGCTGGGGACTGGAAAATACCAAACAGTCATGGCTCCCATTTAGAGGGGATCACAGATTGGTAGGAGAGACAGACTTGTAAACAAGTTACAAGATGTTTACTGTACCTACTGAAAACAACACAAAGAATAAAAATAATAAAGAAAATTCCATCTTCAGTAAAACTAGGAAATCACTGTGGGGCTGAGATGGTTAACTCCTTGCCAGAGTTCATTCCTGTCTTTCTATAGTAGAAAAGAGTGGGTAGGGAACAGCTTCCCAGGCAGGGACCACATTTCCCAGCCTCCCCATTGCATTTTATTGAGCTATGTGATTAGTTCTCATTGCTGGAATGTGAACAGAAGTGATCTGGGCCACTTCTGGCCCAAGGTGGTTAAGAGATGGGTGGTACCTTTCTCCTCCTCCTCTTTTTTCTTCTTCTCCTTCTTTCTCTCTCTCTTGTAGTACAAGAGCCTTTAAGACCCCACAAATTAGAAAGAGCCCGGCCTCTGAATCACCATGTGCCTGCTACCCACTGACCAGAAACATCTACATTAAACTCATGCAAGTGAAAAATGAACTTACATCATGCTAAATCATTGAAAATCGGAGGTGAAGTTGTTTGTTGTGGCGCTAATATTACTCTAAATAAAACAGGCTAAAACCTGTATCTGTCACAGCTTGAATTTCATCAAAGGAAGACAAAAGGAGTCATATGATTTGCCAGATTTCCTTGAAAGTATGAAAAAAAAAAGAAAGAAAGTATGAAATAGGATCCCTAAAGGATGGATAAATGATCACTTGCTGGAGAGTGAAGGAGCAGAGGTCTGGGTGGGCCATGGAAGAGTGAGGTTCTTTGTAGTGACTCAGTGCCACGGGGTGAAAGAGCAAGGGAGACAGAGCTGAAGGAGATACCATGTAGGTAGCTAACATTATTTTTTCAACCCTGACTCCCACTCCCATTCCTTAAATGTCTTAGAGGTAAGGTAGAAGAGAGAGGGAAGCAACAATCAGACTTGCAGCTAGTCACCAGAAAAGTTACGCATTGATGTTAAGTGGCTAATCAGAGGGCCCTTGAGCTATGGGTCTTCCTTGTGACCCACACTGACTTTATCCCTGGGGAGATACTTGCAAACCCAGAAAGATCATATTTGGTAACAGATTCTAAAAGAATCTGAAAGACTCAAGGGGAATCTGCTGGCAGCCCCAGCTCACTACCTCATCTCACCCCATTACATCCGTGAGAAAATAACAGACATTATTTGGAGTAAAACATTTCCAAAGTAAAACTACAAATAAGCAGACAAGACCTAACATGGAGTAATGAAAACTGAAAACAAAAATAAAACTCTCATAGAGGGGAAAAGTTAACATCAGCAAGATGTGGAATTTATTCAGTTGAAAGCAGAGCCAATTATACAGAGAATAGAGATTTTTTTGAAATGAAAGAGAAAATAATGAAGACAATAAAATAAGATGGAAGGCAATACTTAGGAAATACAAGGGTATTCAGATATGCATACTGAGCATCCCTAAAGGAAACCGAACAGTGGAACACAAATATATTCAAAGATATTACAGAAGAAAACTTTCTGAACTAAAAAAAGTCTGAAACAACAGAATTTTTTTTAAATAGCCTCAATATATCATGGGATTTTGATGGAATGTTCAGATGGTAAAATAAAAAAAGTGTTCTAAAGAAAAAGATCAGGACGACCTGAGACTTTATCCTTTAATGCCAAAAGACATGGTGGCAATAGATACAAAATTCTGTAAGTAATGAGCGTGTTTCTCAAATTAGATAGTGGATCTGGTTGTCTTTCATGAATAAAAGCAGAAAAACTTTCACCAATGCACAGATCCAGAGAAAACAGCACACAGCTCACATAAGTTCATGGTGGGGTAAGAGGAATAGGAGACTTGATAATGAAATCTAGTCCCCTAAAGAGATAGCAAAATTACCAATTTAGGAATGGAAAAGCTATGAAATGCCTGCATTGGTGATGAACATTATATATTTAAATGTAGAACTAAAGGTAAGCAGCTGTGAGGGTTTTGGTAACAGAACAAAATGTAAATGTTCTAAACTACAGCTGCCTTATAAAAAGAAATCACTTAACCAACAACAATGGCAGAGGAAGGGATGTGGGGTGACAGATACATACTTTGATTTTTACATCCTACATTGTAGAGAATTCTTGAATTAGATATAAAATAAAATTCATAAATCAAGAAACAGATATTTAAATATACTGTTTAAAGTTATAAGAGTGACCACTTCAAGGCCTAAAAACAGACTATAAACCTTCTGAACCATTAGAAGGTGTGGGGGCGGGAAGATAAACCTCATAAATAAAGTGGGAGAGCAAGAAAAAGGGCAGGGGAGGAATTGGGAGAATAAGGGAGGAAAGAAGGAAAGAAGGGAACCATGTAGGACAATACAGAAAACAAAGTAACATTTAATTGTTTTTTTTTTCTTTTTTGGCCACCCTGTGGCTTATGGAGTTCCCAGGCCAAGTATCAGATCCAAGCCGCAGTCATGCCCTAAGCTGCAGCTACCACAACACCAGATCCTTAGCCCACTGTGCCGGGCCAGGGATTGAACCTGTATCCCAGAACTCCCAAGATGCCACTGAGCTCATTGCACCACAGTGGGAACTCCAAACATTTTATTTTTTTAATAAAATAAAATGACAGATTTTAGGCCAAACGTATTGTTAGAGTATTAATAGAAACAGAATGTGCTTTTCTACAAAAAGTGAAAACGTCGAACAAGTAAAAAATGCCAATTGCAGAACAGTAAGTTTATATTTTGGGTCAAACAACTAACTAGACATACACACATCCTCATATATGCTTACTTATATGTAGAATTTCTGGAATCCCTCCAAAGAAATTGCTAATAATGATTAGCTTGGGGGGTGGAGCTAGAAGGACTGGAGGGGAAGAGGGATTTTATTCTTCACTTTGTACAGAATACACATGTTACATCTGTATTTTAAAATCGAACTTAAATATCAAGGAAGTATAATACGATATGAAAAATGCCATAGTGGCAGAATGTACAAAGGGCTTTGGGAGGTGGCAGGAGGGAAGAGCTAATTACGCCTTAGGGAGTTAGAAAAGGCTTCAGAAGGTAGATGACATGTGAACTGGGCCATAATGAATGACTGTCATTTTTCGAGGTACAGATCAAGCAGACCAGGCAGAGGCAACAGAGGCAGAAAAGTACACATATTTTTCACAAATGATGAATGTTCCTAGGGCGATGGGACCATGGCGGCTTGTGGCTGGAAGCTTGGGTTCGCTCCCCCCTAGGACTGAATACAGGCTAATTGACAAGTCGTGCAGAAGTCTGAAAAGAAGGCAACAGAAAGAAAAGGACATTTCCAGGGGGAAGATGAAGGCTGGCCCTCCTCTGAGCCCCAGCCAAGAGGGAAGACAGGAAGAGGTGGATTCTCAGGGCCTCTTGTGCTCCCACTCAATTCAGCTGTTTCCCGGCCCCTACAGCCATCTGGCTCCCACACCCCACCCCCTCACCCTCAGGAGAAGGCAGGGGCTGCTGGCAGCAGTTTCTGAATGGAAGGACCTACCAGCTTGTGTGTTTGGCGGAGACTCTTTTGGTTGCATGTCTGTTTCATTCTTTTCTCTCTCTGCAGACCAGCTTTTCTTTATTTTTATTTATTTAATTGCTTTTCTGTTTGCAAATATAGACTAGAATGGCAAAAAAATAACCACTGGCAGCTCTAGGGTAACATCACATCCCTGCTGCAAGGCTACCAATCATCCCACTAGTTTGCTGTTTTTGTTCCAAATTCCCAAAAGAGACCATCTGATTGGCCAGCATGAGTCAAGGGTCCAGTCTGGTCCAACTGGCTCTCATCAAGGGCCTGAAGTCCAGGGGAATTGATATAGGGCCCCAGGAGGCCTATTTATGCATGTAGGTGAGGGGCAGTTTTTGGAAAATGTGGTGAGGGCCTAAGGATGTCTTCTAGAGTCTGTCCCCACTGGTGGGCATCATAACAAATGGCTGTGTCCCTTCTATGTGTCCTTCTCCCTCTGACCCAGGACCAACTTGTACTGAGCACCCCTTTTCCTCTCTCAGACCTGAGCCTGGCTCACAGCATTCTGGGGGCAGCTTCAGTCAAGGGTTCTCCCCCATAATTACCTTCCTCCCTCTTCACCCTCAGGTCTCAAGTGCTCTTGCAAAGTCTTCCTATCTTTGTCTCCACCATCACTGGTTTCACTGAGATGTCAGTGTAGATAGAGAAATGCCCACCCTTTCCCAGAATGCAAAAATCTATTTTTCTGTTAAGTATGACCTTTCCTAATCCTTGTCAGACACATGAGCACCTGGCTTCTTTTTAAACCATCCCAGAAGAGACTACAAGCACCTGTGGCCAGTCATTCCTGGATTCACACCAAAAGGGAAGATCTTCCACATAAACCAGTATCTCAAGAGGGTCACTATCTGCCTCCAGCTCAGCTTTGTGGGTGGCATCCTCCTGTGATAAGCACAGCAGTCCTGGCAAGAGCTTTCTTCTTGACTTTGAATCAGGCCATGCTGATATTTCATAGGGTACAGAGTATAGCTGAGGGGGCAGTCCCCTGCTCCAGCAAGGTCCTACTGATTAGTCTCTGTGAGGCTGCAGGAGAGGGAGAAGAAGTTCTGTAAGGAAAACAAGAAGCCAGTGGCCACAGAGGAGAAATGAAGCTTTGAGGAGGGGCATATTCTACCAAGGCATTACCCCCAAGCTCCCTCTGTATCACCATTTTGGCTTCCCCTGCATCCTGAGTCCACATCCTCCACATCCTCCCCATCCTAGGAGGCTCAAATTCAATGCCAGCTCCTATTTCCTGCTAGTCCAGCCTCTATCTCTGGAGTATTGTACCTGCAGGCCTCTTGCTCCTCCTTGGGAAGAACAGGTACATGTACTTCCATCCCATCTGGGCAGAGGACACAAAGACAGAGTGGCCTCTGCTCTGAAACCAGAACTCTGTCTCCCCTTCATTGATTCTTTAACTTCTCACTCCCTGCCTTCCTAGAAGTACCTAATCTGCCTTCTGTCTGCTAGAGCTCTCACCAGGGATGCAGGGCAGGTGAACCACCCCCTAACCAGCACCCCCCAGTCTCCTGCTGGACATGCTGGGGACAATGCAAAAAGTAAATTAAGGACATTGGGAGTTGAATGGGGGTTCACGAGTGCAAGAAAATGAGTGACACTGTTGCTCTGTGTGAGCGGCCCAAATCCAGATAAGGTTATAACAGCTATCTTGGGTCCATCGGAGCCTCAGAAATCCAGGAATGCCAAAGCAATGAGAAGAAGGTCGAGGAAGAGGCTGGCCCAGACAGTCTAGCTCTCTCATTGACCGGCTTCATGACCTTGAGCAAGTGACATTCTCTGAGCTTTAGTTTTTTCATCTATAAAAAAGGGCTTAGAACAGTTGGTACTCAATACAAGGTAGCTGCGGTAATTCTTGTTATTTCACAGAGCAAGTAAGTATAAATCCCACATCGTGTTTGTGCAAGGGGGTGTCCCAGGACAAACTCAGAACCAGGTGACCTCCTCCGGACCCCACCCTTTGGGGTTAGAGTCGATCTCAGAGGATCCGATCTAATGAATGGCTTCCTGTATATTAGCCGTGGTCCTCATGATGGTCTGTGAAATGGGAATCACCGTTCCTGTTTTACAGACACAGCAAATGAGATCCCAAGTAGTTCGGTCACCCAGTCACCCAACTCTTATGTGGTGGAGCGGGGATTTGAACCAGGTCTGTCAGGCTCTAAGGCCCAAGGCTGTTCGCTTTCTACCAGCACTGACACTCATACTAACACCCAACAAGGCTGCTTCGGCCATTTCCCTAGATGGGACTTTTTAGCTGCCAGTCTTAGCAGAGACTCTCCCTTCCCTAAGCCATCTCTGTGATCTCCTATTCCTGTCCCCTCAACTACCCCTGGCCCTACCGAAAGCTAAAGGAGGAAGGAAAAGAATTTCCTTCACACTCATTATTTGCCAGGTATTTATACCACTAACCCTAAAAGATATGTTATTGTTACCATTTTACAGTTAAGGAAATTGAGGCTTGGGGGCTTAGGTCAGTGGCCCAGGGCCCCAGAACTAACACGTGGAAAAGCAAGAATTCAAAGCTGGCTTTGCTCATTCCCAGGCCATTGTCCAAGGCTGCCTCTCATGGGACATCAGTGCAGGTATTTTACCTGCCAAGGGCCACCTCAAGACAGCCCCAGAACTGAAAATAGCCAGGCACTGGAGGCAAAGGGACACTTTCATCCAGTGAGCAAATTTGGAAAGAAATGTGGCTAGACAGCCCCCAGGTGGGGTATTTGGGAGGAATGGGAGCAATGGAGGGTGGGACTTTGCCTGAGGGCCAGGTATAAAAAGTCTTTCTAAAAAACTGGGTACAGAGACTTGGAGATAAAACTTGGGCTACCATCCAAGCCTCGGGATTTAGGAGTTGTTTTCCAAATTCCTATCAGAAATCCCATAATTAAAAAGGACTGAAAGCAGTTCATTATGTCCCAAGCAGCAGACAGCAGGGATAAAGAGTTTTCAGGCTGCCCAACGCCAGCTAACAAAGGGAAAAATATTTCTCTTTCCCCAGATTCTAACCAAGTAGCATTCCCCTGAGCAAGAGACTTCCTACCACTGAAAAATATATATGTATGCCAGTTCTGAATCAGGAAATAACGGAAGTCAAATATCCACCCAGCCATCAGAGCCAGAAGCCTGGGACAGGACCCCAGGCTAAGGACTCAGGGATGGGGTATATTTTCTCATGTGCCACAGACCTGTGGAGTCACTTACTATCCGCATTAACCCTCAGTTTCCTCGTCTATAAAATGGCCAGCAAGGAAGTGGTGTTGAGGCCTTTACTGGATGTTCTGATAGAGGTATACGAGTAAAAGTAAGCTTTTACTAAGCATCAGTCTAATATTTATGGAGCGTTGTAATACACACTCTGAAGGTCACTGGGAACATAAAGAGTTGAACAAGACGGACACAGTGTTTATTCTAGAAGTGTCCTGAAGTCTCATGGAGACAGTAGATAGAAAATAAAAGCAGTTTGTTATTGGACTGTGATTGTGCCAGGTGCTATGAAGGTGAATCACAGGATGACCTGACCTGAGAAGGATTCCTCAAGAAGGTGACATTTGGGCTGTGATGATAAGAATAAAAATCATGGAGCTCCTCTCATGGCTCAGCGGTAATGAATCCAACTAGGGACCATGAGGTTGCAGGTTCGATCCCCGGCCTCACTCAGTGGGTTAAGGATCTGGCATTGCTGTGAGCTGTGGTGTAGGTCACAAATGTGGCTCAGATCTGATGTTGCTATGGATGTGGTGTAGACTGGCAGCTGTAGCTCCAACTGGACCCCTAGCCTGGGAACCTCCATATGCCTCATGCGCTGCCCTAAAAAGCAAAAAAAGAAAAAAAAGAAGAAGCATAAAAATCACAACAGCTAACACTTGTATAGCACTTAGGATGAACCAACACTGTCATGAAAACTCAAAAATTAGTTGGAATTAACACCAAAGAAAGACATGGTGAGAGAATTCTACACAAGTTGAATGGCATGGACAAAGTCCTTTAGAGGAGAGGAAAATGACAGGATGGAGGAGATAAAAGGCTAATGTGGGGGGGTGGTAGAGGTTCAAAATGAGGTCAGAAAGGCAGGTGGAGTCATGCAGGGTCATATACATTTTGGAAACAAGGCAATGTTTTAAGCAGAGGAGTGATGAGATCAGAGAGTAGTGAGGAAGCTATTGCAGCAGGACTTAGGTGATAACAATGGAAAGTGAGAGAAACAGGATGGATGCAAGATATATTTAGGAAGTAGACTATAATGGGCCTTCATGCAAAATTGGTGCCAAGGGTAACACCCCCTTCTGCCTGAACACCTGAAGGGATGTTGGCGCCAGTTGCCTGACACAGGGGAAGCTGGAGGAGGGCAGCGTGAGTGAGGAAAAGCCCAGTTCAGCAGTGGCATGACAGAAAACAGTTCTGGTTTGAGAGTCAGGATCCCTTTGCTCTAGTTCTGGCCCTACTGCTATTTAGTTGCAAGACCCAGGATGAGTCATTTCACTACATCAAAGGCAAATGTAGCAATTAGACTGGATTACCTGCAACTGCCCTTCTAGCTCTAACCTCACATGGTTCTAGAGGAGGCATTTCAAAACAGGTGACTTGGCAGCTGGATTCAGGACACATGACTGTTCTATTTGACCCATACAGAGTTTAATCATTGGTGATTTCCCACCACAATTCATATTTCTAGCTTTTCTTGAAAAAAAAAAAAAAGAGAGATCCACAACACCGACTCTTAAAACACATCCCCAAGTGGCAAAGATTAGCGGGAGTTGAGCAGCGGCTGTTGTTTTGAAGAGCTCTGCCCCCCACCCCGTTGCCTACAGTCTCCTCCGACACAGGTGCATGTCCTGCTCAGCCCTGTTCAGGGGATCGCCCTTTTGCTAGGTCATGATGAGAGAACAGATCAAGTCATCGGCTATCTCTCCAGCTTATCCAACACAAATTAAATAACCAGTATTCATCCACTAGATTATTTGTTCTGATTAAAAAAGAAACAATTTTTCAAACAAAAGAGAAAAATCAAACAAACAAAATGTAAGCCTCTTGTGACTCCACTACTCGGAAAAAAACCACCATTAAATTTGGGTGTGCTTCCTACTATGCTTGTTTTATGAAATTGGGATCATTCCATATAGAATATTTCTTTATGATGCTATTTTTCACTCTGTCATAACAGGACCATTTTTCCATAGTATTAAAGGTTCTTTGAAAACAAGATGGTGAATGTATAATATGATGGATAATTTAGGTTATTATTTCACCATCATTTCTTAGCTTGGTAGATTTATCTCAACTCTGATATTTTTAAAGACAACTTCTTCGAAGGGTCAAAGGAAGTCATGTACAGTAATTCCCTGTTATCCTTTGGGGATGTGTTCCAAGGCCCCTAGTAGATGCCTGAAACTGCAGATAGTACCCAACCATATATATACTATGTTTTTTCCTATACATACATGCCTAGAGTAAAGTTTAATTTTTAAAGTAGGCACAGTGAGAGATTAACAACAATAACCAATAATAACATAATAGAACAATTATAACAATATACTGTAATAAAAGTTGTATCAATGTGGTCTCTCCTTCAAAATATCTTATTATAAAAATTGAATGCCTTTTCCATCTTAACTAAGCACTTGTCACACACTGTGGCTGTAACTTTTGTGGTTACCAAACTAGCATGAATTTGGTTTCCTCCTTCACAATTTTATAAATAGATTCTTTCTTACTGTGGATCATAGAAAGCTCAGCATACAATTTTTTTTCTTATTAAGTCAAGAACTTTCACCTTTTCACTCAGAGGAAATACTTTATGCTTCTCTTGGGCATTTTCGAGTTGCCAGCATCACTACCCTTGTATCTGGGGTCTATTATTAAATAAAATAAGGGTAACTTAAACATAAGCAATGAGAACCCGTGGATAAGAGGGGACTGCTGTATTTTTAATGCTTTAAAATTGTTGTCAAGTTGCCCTCCAGAAATTTTGTCCAATTTTTATCATCCTTCATCTATCACATTTTCCTAATAATGGATGTTATCAGTTTTAGAAGCAGTGCCTCAAGAAGCTTGCCATGTGGGAAACAGGAGGCACATGAGAAATCTGCTGTCAATAGAAACCATGCCTTATTGAACAGGGATTGGCAAATTTCTTCTGGGAAGAGCCAGATAGAATAGGAAAATGCCCTGGATAATGTTAGTTTTCTGCTTTTGAGCCATATAGTCTCCGTAGCAACTACTCAGCTCTGCAGTCCTGAGAAATCAGCTGTGGACAATATATAAACAAAGGGGTTTTCCTGTGAAACCGTATTTACAGAAACAGGCAGTGGGATGGAGTTAGCCCTTAGGCCATGGTCTGCCCATCCCTGCTTTATCTCATTCCATCCTCCTTATCATCTTCAGAAGTAGGTAGGGCAGGAATGAGTGTGCCTTTTACACAGAGAAATTGAAGCTCTGAGAAACCAAGTAATTCGTTCATGGCCAAGTAGCTAGTAATTAGAAAATCTGGAAATCTGAACCCAGATTTTCTGACTTGTAATTTAGAGCTTTCTCTATTGAATAGTAAAGCCTTTTTTATGAGTGCATATCAATGTGAGTTAAGTAAATAACCATAAATGCAAAAAAAAATCAAGGGCATTAGTCTTAATGGTGATATTTGACGATAATATGGTTGCTGTTTCTGAAAAGAACTTGATGATGTTGAAAGACAGCTGAATGAATAAACTCTTTCTATTTAAAATAACAGAAGCAGTTAAAAGCAAAAGGAAATTCATCAGGTCCTGTATTTTAGAGACCCAGGGGTAATGACTTCAGGCACAGCTGGATCCAGGACCTAAAATTATATCATTAGGGTGCTGTCCTTCTCTCCTCTCTCTTCTCTGCTTGACCTTGCATCAGTCTTTATGTCCAGACAGGAAGGCCTCTGCCAAGTCTAATTGTATTCAAAAGAAAAGAAGAATCATTCCCTTGACACCATATTTCAAAGTTTCACGGCAGGACTCTGATTGTACCTTCATGGGTCATGTGCCCACCATTGGATCAATCCTTGTGCCCAGAGACATGTAGCACTCTGACCACTGTCATCAGGGAATCTACTATCATGTTCAATGCTGCATTAGGATTACATGGGATGAGGGAGGGGTTGTTCCCTTTAGGAATGAATAATAGCTACCAAAAGACACTAATGTAAGAAAATAACAATTTTAAGAAGTCTACATCCACCTGTCCAGTTAAAGCGCATCTGTTCAAAGAGCCTAAGTATTTCCCTAGTCTGAAATCCTATCTCATCTTGCTCATGTACTTCTAGCCATAAGAAAAAGTGAAGAGTATTATTCGAGGTTTAATTGTTCCTTCCCAAAAAGATATATTGAGGTTTTTAACTCCTAGTACTTCAGACTGTGAACCTATTTAGGAATAATGTTGTTGCAGATTAATTACTTAAGTTAGGATGAGGTCCTACTGGAGCAGGGTGGACCCCTCATCCAGTGTAACGGGTATTGTTATAAGAAGATAGCCATGTGGAAACAGAGACCTAGGAAGATTGCCTGATGACCAAGGCAGAGATTGAGTGATACAGCTGCAAGCCAAGGAACACCTAAGATTGCTGGCAAACCACCAGAAGCTAGGAATAGGCAAAGAAGGATTCCCCTCCAGGTTTCAGAGCAACTGTGACCCTGACAACCTTTGATTTCAGAATTCTACCCTTCAGGACTATGAGAAAATACATTTCTACTCTTTTCAGTCACCTGATATGTCATAGTGGCCCAAGGAAATCAGTATAGGCATTCTAGGCAGAAGAACTGGTGTAAGTAAGGGCTAAGGGGATAAAAAGAATGGCCATGGGAGCCTCAAAAGGAGGGCCTGATCACCTACCCCAGAAAGTGCATGGCAGTGAAGATGGTACACAAACAGCATCTACTACACTTGCTTCTCCCCGACAGAGGCAGAGCAGGACCACAGTATTGATGTGGCCATGAATTACTCCACTGGCAGGACCAAGACAAGTTCACTTTTCATCACCACTTGCTATGAGTCACCATTCTGGGATTTTATTGGCTCAGCTTCTTGCTCTCCTGCAATTCCCTCACACATGCACTTGTTGGCTCTTGAATGGATGACCTGCCAGTCTTCAGAGGCTCCATATCCAGAATTTCTCACTCTCAACATCATTGATATTTGGAGCTGGACGATTCTTTTTCTTTCAGGGGGCTGTCTTATGCATCGTAGGATGTTTAGCAGCATCCTTGGGTTTTATTAACTAGATGCCAATAGCACTCTTTTCCAAAGCTGTGACAAACAAAAGTGTCTCCAGACATTAACAGATATCCCCTGGGGTATAAATCACCCCTAGTTGAGAACCACTGCTATCCACCATCTCAACCCATTGCCTCCATGATCTCATCTCCTATACCCTCTCAGCCCTCACTCCACCAAGTTACAGTAGCCTTTTGGCCATTCCTTAACCTTGCTAGTGAGCTCCCACCTCAGAGCTTTTCCATCACCTCTCTGCTTGGTATCCTTTATCCCTAGGCTGAGTTCCCCCAGACTCTTTCCCCAATGCTACGTGACTCTCTTACCTCTTTCAGCTCTTTGCTCTAATGTCCCTGTCCAAATGTGGCTCTCAACAACTGTATTTGAAACTGCATTTACTGCCCACGACTCTCTATCTCCCTCACCCTGCTGTTTTTTTCCATACCACTTGTTACTTTCTAGTACTTACAGCTTTTTAAATTCTTTTTGTCATTTTTGTACATCTCCCTCTACTATAATATAACCTCCATGAAGACAGGAGCTTTGTTTGCTATACTCACCAATGTATCTAGTCTTCGGAGGAAAGACCCTAATACAGACATTTTCAAGGGCTTGACTCCGCCAATGAAAATGACAACTCCCTGGCTTCAGGTGCCTAGTACAATCATGTATTCTTAAGAGAATGTGTAACAGACAACCTCATCAAGGCACTTCCCAAGGGCATATTTACTGAATATGTCCCAAGGGGACATGGAACAGTTCCTGGCACATAGGAGGAGGTCTTTGATGAATATTTCTTGAATACAGTGATGTGCTACTGAGAATGGTGGATTGAGTCAGCAGCTATGACAGTTTTAATACAGTGGAGAAAGCGCAGTCTCTCCAGATAGGCAGAGCTGAATTCCAGTCGCCCTGGTCTCATGTTGCTGGGTATCTGTGGTCCTCTGCCCCTCTAAGTCTTGGTTTTCTAAGATGGTAAATGGGATAGTATGTATGTCCATGGTTGTTGAGAAGATTAGAGGTTGTGTAGGTAAAATCATTTCGGGTACATCCGGGCACATAGCAGATGTTCTGTAAATGCTAAGGTTATTATGACAAAAGTGATAGGTGAAACATGGAGAGGATTATACTGCTCTGAGCCCTAAAGTATTAGTAGAATTTGACAAGTGAAGATGTGTGGAGAAGAGAATAAACCACATTTGACTACATTCACAACTCTCTTCTGGAAATGGGAGATGTAACTTCACCCAACCTACATTTCTAGAACTGGAATATTTGATATAAATAATAGCCTAGACATATGAAAAGAACCTTAAAAGAGAGGAAAAAATGTTTCGTGATTCTTTGATTCTTTTTTATCACTATTATTTTTGAAATATAATTGATTGACAATGTTGTGTCAGTTTCAGGTGTACAGCAAAGTGAATCAGTTATACATATATCCACTCTTTTTAAGATTCTTTTCCCATATAGTTTATTACACAGTGTTGAGTAGATTTCCCTGTGCTATGCAGTAGGTCCTTGTTGATTATTTATTTTATATATAGTAGTATATGTTAATCTCAAACTCCTGATTTATCCCTCCCTGCCATGACCTTTATCCTTTGGTAATCATAAGTTTCTTTTTGAAGTCTGTGAGTCTGTTTCTGTTTTGTAAAATGAGTTCATTTGTATCACCTTTTTAGATTCCACATGTAAGTGACATCACATGATATTTGTCTTTGGCTGACTTACTTCACTTGGTATGCTAATCTCTAGGTCCATCCATGTTGCTGCAGATGGCATCATTTCATTCTTTTTTATGCCTGAGTAATATTTGATTGTATATATGTACCATCGATGGACATTTAGATTGCTTCCATGTCTTGGCTATTGTAAATGGCACTGCAATGAATGCTGAAGTGCATGTATCTTTTCAAAGTATGGTTCTCTCCAGACATATGCCCAGGAATAAGATTTCCAGATCATATGATTGTTCTCTTTTTAGTTTTTTTAAAGAAACTCCATACTATTCTCCATAGTGGTGGCACCAATTTATGTTCCACCAACAATGTAGGATGGTTTCCTTGTCTCCACACCGATTCTTTGATTTTTAACGTTAGTGCTAATCTCGAAATATGCCATAAGCATAGGAGAGGAGATAATGAATGGAGTTGGACTTGTAGCTTGGCCATTGAAGTTTATGACTCTGAACAGACTGTAAAATCTGAACCCAAGAGCATGAAACTGATCTGGTAAGTTGTGTTGAGAGGATTGCCTTCTGGAACAGGAAGTCAACCTAGACTGATGAAGGCTTTGTTAGGCAAAGCAGGTAAACCAGTTGGTCAGTTTGTGCAAGCAATGGTATGAGAATGCCACCAGCCAGATTCCATCCCATTCAACAAGGTACATTGAAGTGTGACATGCTGAGCTAGGTGCTGACGGATTCAGAGACAAGCAGATCATGACCTCTGTCTCCAAGGAGTTTAAAGTCAGGCAGAGGGCACAAACAAAGAAGCAACAAATTCTACTGTCATGTAAAATTAAACAATTATAAGAATTCAGGCAGGGGCAAGTGGTCAGAAGGGAGTAAATCATTTAGCCATAAAGAATTAAAGAAAAATGCACAGAGAAGGTTGCTTTTGAGCCACAGGAAGTCAAGAAAAATACATGAGGACTTGACTAAAATGAGAGATTTGTCCAAGGAATGACAGGGAACTGTAGTTTAGAAGTAAGTAATCCGAACACCTCCTTGGGGCAAGAAGGACCCTTCACACACAGGATCAAAGATCATGTATTCATTCATTCATTCAATTACAAAATATTTTCTGAACCCTAAATATTTATTGAACACTGAACTATTATGTGTAGCTATTAAGGTGCTGGAGATACTATGATAAGCAAGACAGACTAGGCCCCTACCCTCATGGAGCTTATATTCTAGTGAGGAAAACAGAAAAGGAAAATATGGACAAATAAACAAGATAATTTTGGAGGGCAGTAAGCACCAAGAACACCACGGCAAAGGCTTAGTTCCCCTTCCAGGCTCACCAAGTAAGTCGCATGCTCCACCTCAGTAGGACAGAGAGTAAGGAGTATGAAAAGGGGCTCGGGATATTCTGGAAACTTTTCTCCTCATAGCAACAGAAGAATAAAAAAGAAATAGTATAGGTCCTCCTCCCAAAAGATTTGGTGGGATCCCGTAGGCAGAGGGCTCAGAATCACATCTAGAGAAGGCAGCATTAAGATTTCAGCTAAAGAACGGGAAGTCAGCAAAGAAGAGAGGCCTGCAAGTGAGAAGCAGGAGAGTGTCCTGTCACACAAGTCGGGAGTAAAGAGCATTTTTGTGAAGGAAGGCACAGCCCTGAGTCACTTTTGAGGGAAGCAGTAAGAAGAAGAACGAGAAGGTCTCTTGATGACATTGACAACCCCAGCAGGAGTATTTTCAGTGGATGTGGGGGAGGAAAGAGCATTGGAGCTCATGCTCTTGTCAGGGCTGATTGTTAAAGGTTCTGGCCTGGGTGTGACTAGACTGTGATGTGGGGTATGACACCCCACACTTTAAGAGTTGGAAATAGATAAGAAAGATCTAGAGAGAGGAAGGGACTCTAAGAGCCCCCAGTGAGGCTTGACTGGGCCTGGGCCACAGTCTGGGCTCTCCAAGCATTTCTCCTCCTTCACTCCCTGTCTCCCATTCCAGATCCAAATTCACTTCCAGCATCGTCTATGTGATTGTGACCATTGCAACACCATATTCCTTTTGGAACCCAGGCTTGAGTCTTCCCAGCTCAGGCCTGTGCCAGGAGATGCCTATCCAATTGCCACATCAAACCCTCACACAAACCACACCCACTTTTTGACTCCTGGGAACTTCCTGCTTCCCTCCAAGGGCTCATCTCCCTTTTGGCACTCGAGCAGAACTGAGCTCTTGGTAGCTCTCCAAACAGTGGTTTGTATCTCCTTGACTTTGACCAAGCCATGTCTTTCACAAGCAGTCCCTTTCTCTGAGTTCACATCACCATGTATGGATGTATGTGTGTACATAATACTCACAGGCAAAACACTTTTCTGCAACTTGCTTTTCACTCAAAGCTTACATCATTTTGATATGACTCTAATACTTTCCTTTTAATCATTTCAAGATCTTCCTTGGTGTGGATGGACCACAGTTACTTCAGCCATTCTCCTACCATTGAGCCCCCAAGTCTTCTGTGAACAATCATGCAGGAAGCATCCTAGAACGAAGTTTTATATACCCATGCATATTCCTACTCATTGTTTAAAAGTCAGTTCAGGAATCTCCGTTTCTGAAAAAAGTATCCCTGATGACCCAGAAAGAGTGAGTCCCTCCCCATGTCCCCTAGTCCTGTGTGCTTGCATCTCTGCTATAGCATTTTCAGGGGTGTACTGAAATTCCCAGTAAATGTCTGTCAGACATTAAGCTCCTTGAGGGCTGGAACCATGCTGTTCACCTCTGAATCCCCTGAGTCTAGCCTAAAATCTTCCACAAGATATGAGTCCAAAAGATATTTGTTTAATTGAATTGCAGAGACTTTAGGTTTTGAAACCAAGTCTAGAGTTCAAATCATTGAGGTTCTGTCTTTTACTGTGCCACTTAGCCTCTGAGCTTAGTTTTCTCATCTGTGTAAAGGGGGAAGAAAATTCCCAACTGTGTGAGTGGTTGGAAGAATGGAATGAGATCATGTGGCACTAAGCCTGGCACGAGAGTGATGTTCAAGGATGAACACTATCGTGATTGGCATGTGTTTGAAGAACAGGCTAGACCGAGACTTTAGGTTGGCACCGGGCCCCTTCCATGCACCTCCGGGTTTTGCAGATAGGGAAACTCCCTGGAACCAGCAGGCATTTCCCTGACAAATGCCCAGATAAATCTTGCCAGTGCCAAACTGTCTGGGACATAGTGCCTTTACCCAGCTCCTTCTAAATATCCAAGCCCTTCCCAAGTGGAGATGACTGGCTTCCATCCTCTGAGACATACCTTGATGGGCAAGCCTTGTGAACATCACCCAAAACCTTTCTAAGCCAATACACTGTGCTATGAATGTGAAAGACTTGATGGAGGGCATTCAATATTGTTTTTGATATGGGTGTAACTGGGGTAGTGGTTGAGGAGGGTCCTCAGGGGAGATCTTGGGCTGCTAAGTATGGATCCTAGTGAGATTTTCTTTTCTTTTTCTTTTTCTTTTTTTTTTTTTTTTTGCCTTTTTACTCCACCATCCCTTCCTCAGAGTCAATTCTAGGAGCTTAAAGAGTGTCCTGGACCAATGAATGAGGGTTGATGACACAACAGCAATCTGAATAAGAGTTGAACAATGTCTTGGAGACAAATACTAGTTCTTGCTAGACAAGCCACCTGTGGTCCTCATGGAACAGCAACACCTAAGCACTGATTCAGCTTCTAGCCACTGATGGAGCTCCCAAGGCAGAGGTGGCAACCTGGCTCCCTCACTTGGTCCCTGTCTCTGATCTTGCCTCCCCCTCACCACTAGCTTAGGGAGATTTTCATCAAGTCTGCAGTGAGAATAAACAGAATACAAGCAAGCGAGTCTGTTAGCCTTCACTTAGCTGAGCTGACTTTTAGGTTAACACTCATAAATGTGGTGCCTTTGATTTCGGGTTCCATAGTAACCTCCTTTCCCCAAAGCAGTGACTCATCTCTGTAAGGCTGCCCTTGGTGCAAGAGAAAAAAATATAGTGTTCTGGGGCTGGGGTAGGGGCACAGAGCTGCACTAAGCACACCGTTCATAGCATCTTCAGTGGCAACCCAGCACACCAGACACTAGCCATCTCCTGGCCCCAAAATCACCCCAGCCTAAACTGTCATATCTGAGGCAGCTGGACAATAGCCAGTGATATTTTCCCAGTGATCCCTGCAGGGAACATCATGGGAACTTGCTCCTGGCTCTGCCCAGCAGAGCCTTGAGTCGGGGGCAGTTTTGAAAGAAGACCCTGGAGGAGATAGTGTTTTGTTAGATGCTGTGTCAGGTCTGGAAACTATATGACAGGCCAGAGGGTGGATGACAAAGAAACAAACCAACAAGACAATGTTTCCATCTGAGTGCCCAGCCAGATTAGTGCCAGAAGAGTTCTCTAGTCCTTTTAGACTCTGACAAACCCAGAGGTCTCCTGGGACATCACAGAATTTTCTCTCTGCCCATAATCTCTGTTGTAACCATATTTTTGTTCTTTATCTAAGATAAGATCCTGGTCGAGGGGGGAGGTGGCCTTAGAGTCAAAGAGACCTGTGTTCACATACCCCATCAGGTCACAGTGACAATTAAATGAGATAATGTATATAAAGCACCTATGAGTTTGGTCCTGGTGGACATTAAGTTCTCAAACTCATCATGATGATGCTGGTGATGACAATGAAACAATTGTTATGCAGTTATCACCATGTGTGTATTTGCTTGTATCTTATCTAGGTGTGTACTTCATATACTCACATGTGCCTGCGTACACCATCATCCATCTTCTCCCCATCCCAGTCATTTCCACCAGCCCCATAACTCTATAAAAGGGAATGATGAAACCAGAGATAGTCTGTGACATCACAAAGGGGTCCACTCATCCCATCCCACTGACTGGAGTAGCAAATCCCATGATTCTGTGTCTGAAGCCTTCATCATTTTTCCACTCAACAAATTTTTTGGTGAGTCTCCTTTGTGCCAGGCATTATTTTAGCAACTGGGGTACAATAGAAAATAACACAAAAAGTCTCTACCCTCATAACATGAACATTCTATCAGGAAAGACAGACAACCAATATGCAAGCCATTTCAAGTCTTTCTGTCAGAGCTGCTCTCTTTTTTCCAGTCCACATTAGTGATTTCTACCAATCTGTCTTCCTTCTCACTTATTTGTTCTTCTGCTTCATAGGTTCTGCTATCGATTCCTTCTATTGTATTTTTCATTTCAGTTATTCTGTTGTTCGTCTCTGTCTGTTTGTTCTTTAACCTTATATTTCTTTGTTAAACATTGTTTATAATTTTTATCTTTGCCTACAGTTTTGGTTTTTTTTTCCCAAGATCTTAGATCATCCTTACTTTCATTACTCTAAAATCTTTTTCATGTAGGTTGCTCATCTCCATTTCATTTAGTTGTGCTTCAGGGGCTGTATCTTGTTCCTTTGTCTGCAGCGTGTGTTTCTCTGCCATTTCATTTTGTCTAGCTTTCTGTGTTCATGGTCCTTTCTGCAGGCTGGAGGTGTGGTAGTCTCTCTTGCTTCTGCTATCTGCCCTCATCTCGTTGTGCCTTCCTCTTTGTCTTTGGGTGTTGGATATATTTTTTAGTAGCTTCCAATCTATTTTGTTGATGGTTGTTCAACACTTAGTTGTGATTTTGGTGTTCTCATGAGAGGTGAGCTCAAGTCCTTCTACTCCCCCATCTTGTCTCCAGGACTCTCCTCAGGGCTACTCTCTTTATTGGAACATCACTTTCCCTGTCCTCCCAACCCTGACCCCAACTCCAGAATGTTCCTCAGGGACAGATGAGCTGCAGAATTGGGTTCACTGGCGTTCTAAGAGTTCTCAGCTTGGAAAACCTCGATCTCCGCTAAGCTAGAAACCTGGCATCACCTTTGACTCTCCCTTCTCCCTCTTCTTTGCCCTCCACATCCAGCCCAACCTCATCTGGGTCCATCTCCTGCTGCCACTGCCCAAGCTCCTCGGTCTCAGCAGTGGCCTTCCAGCCTTTAGTCTTAGCCCCAGTGAATCCAGTGTCCAAAGGGGAGCCAGAGAAAGCCTTCCAAAACTCAGTTTCAACCACACTACTCTTGAGCTCAGCATTCACCGGGGGCCCTTTGTACCCTCAGCACTGTCCTGCATGGTGAGGCCCAGCCCTCACTTCTCTGGCATCATCTCATCTCTCCTCAGCCTACATGTAGTATAATCTTCAGCCATATTGAATTCCAGTAGCTCACGACCTTTCTCTCACCTCTAGGCCTTTATGTGTGCAGTTGCTTCTGTCTAGAACACCTCACACGTATACACCCTTTTTAATCCCCACACATCGCTCAGCTTGAACATAGCTTCCCCCAGGAAGCCTCCCTAACTCTGCAGGTCCTAACGAGGTCCCCTGTTGGGCACCCAGCACTCCTCTGGTCATGGCACTGGGTCCTATTCACCTGCTGGCTCATCTGCCTTTCCTAATACATGGAGAGCTCTTTGAGGGCAGGGGAAATCTCATGTGTATTATGCCTGGAACATGGAAAACAGACTTGGTCATTTCATCTATGTGAAGCCAGTGCTTTTCATCAAGGCCCACAGTGGTGAGGGTCCTTTAGGCCATGTTGGTGGGCAAGTTTTCACTCTGCTGTTATGTCCCTTTCAAGGGGAGGGGACAATTTTGGAGGAGAAACCACCTGGCTTCTCCTTCTCCATTTCCCACACAGCATCCTCTATATAGCCATCTCCTCTCTTCTCTCTCCCCTACCAACTATCCACTGAGGACCCCATTTTCCAAAGCGTGACACCCTACCCTGCCTTTGTCAAAGAACATCCCACCTAACCTCAATCCCAAGAAATTTCATTTATTTTGCTAAACCCACTCTGTAAACAAAAACTGAGGGATTTGTTTTTGTTTTACATTATCCACAATGGGGCCTAGATCAGACTCCTAAGGGAGTCTGTTTTATTTGCACACCATTTGGGGCCCTTGAAAGTGGGTTGGGCCCCAGCTTAGCCAAGTGCAAGCCCTGATAAAACAGCCACTTTTTTCAGCCCACATCCGTATTAGTGGCCAACTCATCTTTGGCCTGATGGGTGGGGACAGTCTCCACAAAGCTCTCTTTCTCTGGCCATCTCTACACTATATAGAATTCACAGGGAGGGGCCTAAGTCTGACTCCTTGCCCAAGGCTGAAGGGTTCCCCAGGCCCCACCCAGTTTCTCAATGTGAGAACCACCCAACTGGCCGCCTCCCCGGTTCTCAGCGTGCAGAAAGAAAGGGCTGTTGAGAGTAGCTTCGAGTTCCCACAAGGAAGGTGCCAACTCCAGGCAGCATAGCTTTGTGCTTGGGAGGATCTGTCTTCTCCCCAGGCAGAGGGGAATCTGTCCTGTGGAGTGGTCAGAGGGAGCAGCAAAGCGTGGCAGGACTGTCCCTACTCCAAGTAACAGACAAACTGGAGACACACATCTGCCCTCAGGGAGAAGACTCCCAACTGAAAACTTAACCCAGGAAACAGCTGTTCCCAACCTTCTCCAAGATAATCAAAATTTCTCTCAGCTCTGCACATCAGTTTCTCCACTTTAGTAACTGTTAGTTCATAAAATAGCCCTAAACTAAAATATACCATACATCTTGGTTTTGTTGCTTATCTATGTGTATGTAAAGATAGGTATATATGCCCACATATGGGGAATATGTTGCGTATAAATAGGGCTTGTATACATCTTTTTTTTATAAGTATATCTCCTCAGGGGGCTACAGATTGTACTTTGTCTTCTACCACTAGCAAAAGGACAAATCCTACCACTGGCTAGGCAGATGGGTGAGTAAAAGCAAAGAAGAGTAGAAATTCCTAGACATTTGTTTGGACCTTCATAATTATACCTTTCTCTGTATCAACTGCTGTGATTTAGGATCTATTGTGTGTGGGGGGTGGCGGTGTGTGGCTGTGTCACTGTATGTATGGGTGTTACTGTGTGTGTTTTTGTAGTCAATGGAAAGAAGATTGAGTAGGGGTGCCCAGCACCCTAACCAATACCCCAAAAACTAAAAAACTTATGTAAAGTAAAAAAAAAAAAAGAATCCTTTGAAAACAACTAAGCAAATTCAAGCTAATTTAACCTCATCACTTTATAGTCTTGGAAACTGTGGGTCGCTGGAGAAGGAGACGTGCCAAATAGCTTTATGTTCCAGAGCTAGAAACCAGGTCCCCTGACTTCACCCTGTCCACCACACTTTCCATTAGAATTGTTCTTGCTGTTCTTGAACATCTGCAGCGGTCACCTAGCGGTATGTTGTCCAACCTCACCTTTTTAGAAAGTGTGCCTACCCCCTCATTCCCTCCTACTCCCTGCTCCTTACACTTATCTCATTACCCCAAACATTTATCTCCTCATTCACTAGGAAAGTAACACATACTCACTGTATAAAATACAGTCTCCCGTTGTATGAAATCCACACACACACATTCTGCAGGAGTAATTCTCTTGCACAGCATGCTTCCTGGCAATGAATGACTGGTCTCCAGAGAGAGCATTTGAACCAAGATGGGCCACTCAGAGATCTTCCCTGAGATTGTCGACAACAGAATGGAGAAAGGGAGTCAACCCTTTCCAATGGCTAAAGCTGTTAAGGTGGGAAACTTTCCTCGTGTTAGATATCGGCAGCAACAAAAAAAATGTGAAATACAGAGAGATAGAGTTAAGAGACATAGAGTGTCCCCATTTTCCAGCTTTTCTGGAGCCTAGCTTCATCTCTGGACGTTCAGCAGCTTGAATGTTTAACTTCCACTTGAATTTTATACACTCGCTTTTATACTTAAATTAATTGATTAAAGTGGAGTCTCATCCCCCCAGTAACCCAAAGCCAAAGAACAAGAGTGTAACCACATCCCCTCAACTTTTTCGGCATTTACTTCCCAAATCTCTATTCTCCTTTTTATTAAATAAGTTTAGTATAAAAACCGGTATACATGAAGGAGGTATATTTAGTTCTAACTTCTAGATTAAGAACTAGAGAACTTAGAATCATATAAGTTACAGTCAAAGGTGGAAAGAAACTGTAATGATGGTTTATTTCTACCTTTGTTTTATATCAGAGACTCAAAATAATATATCTTAAGTATCATGGAAGTTTAATTTTCTTGTACATTGAGGCCCAAGAAGGCAGTTCAGGATTAGTTCACGATTAGTGTGATGATGCTGCTTCATGAAGATCCCAAGGACTCCAGCCATGTCTAGTTTATTGCTTTCTCTGTTTCCTTCCCTGTAAAATGTAGGTATTGATATACACTATATACCTACCTCATGGCCCAAGGTGGCTACTTCAGTCCCTGCCATCACTTCTGCATTTCAGCCGCTAGGAATGAGGAAAGAATGAAGAAGAGTGGTAAAAGAAATGTGCCAGCTCCCCCTTAAAGAAGTTTCTCAGAAGCTGTCATATGACACTTCCACTTAAATCTCACTTGTCAGAACATAGCCCTATCACCACATCTAACTTGAATGGAGCCTGAGAAATATAGCCTGGGCAACTGTATGTACAACTACAAAATAGTAGTCCTTTAACCACTGAAGAAGAGGGGAATGGATATGAGAAAACAATGTGCCTGCCATTATTATCATTCTTACTTTCAACAGCTCTGGCATCTTTCTAATGGTTACTTCAACTATTGCAGATGGAAAGAGTGGTTCTCTCATGGCCCATTCTCCTTTTCCCACCATCTTCTTTGTACACACGTTATATTTATGACCCCAAACTGATGGTTTGCAGCGCAGAGAGAGTAGAATGAAATTCAGAGGTTGGTGCCAAATGGATCTGTTAGAGAATTCTGGAACAGAACTGTGATTCAGTTTGTGTGTTCCCCAAAGATTTTTGGCCCTAACCTTAGCCAGCCTACCGGCTCATAAGGGATGACAAGCTAGAAAGTATGAATGACTCAGTTCTTACATGTACTACTCCCACCTCCATTTTATTACAGAAATATCTTGTGGTGGGACCTCCATAAGGGCAAGTCTGATGTACTCATCATTAATTTATTTATTTGACACATAGCTTTTAGAGGCAGAGTAATGTTTAAAAAGACTAGCCCTAGATTCTAAGAACCTCAATGCAAATTCTAGGCCTTCGGGTCTGGGGAAATCACTCACCTGTCTATGACTTTGTTTCCTTATTTGCAAAATATAGATTTGCCTACCTGTCTCTTTGGATTATTGAAAGATTACATCAGGCAATCCAGGTCAGATATATAACAGTAAGAGCTCAATAAATGCTAAGTATTTTTATTTAAGGCCTGTTATGTTCTAAGAATGTAGGAAGTACAAGGATGAGTCTTTGCAATTATGTGGTATCTAGAAATATAGGACCCCATAGCTGGGACCCACTGTAGATCCAATGGGAGTGATCATTAGGAGCATCTGAACTCTGAGACCTTTCATGGAGCAGACAGCAAGACCCAGAGGGCAGAGGGCCATGGGAAGTGAAAACCCATGCTTCCTCTTCCTCTTCCCTGCCCTCCTCCTCACAGAGACCCACCCACCTAAAGCATTTTGTGTACTGTGCCTTATGTCTGGGTGGTCCCAAATCCATGCTCTCTCTCGGTCAGTGCCTTTAAATCAGTTATTGCCTCCTTAAAACTGGCAGCTTACAAAAACAAAACAATATACACAGAAATGGAAGGAAGAAGGGAGTAAGGAAAGGAAGGAGAGAAGGAGAAGAGAAAACAGCAATTGTCACTTTTGTTGAACGAATAACAACTTAACTTCCACAGTCTTTTTTTATTGAGGTATAGTTGATTTACAATATTATATTATTTTCGGGTGTGCAATGTAGTGGTGATTCAAAATTTTTATAGATTATACTCCATTTATAGTTATTATAAAATATTTTCTATATTCCCTGTGCTGTACAGTATATACTTGTAGCTTATTTATTATATACGTAGTAGCTTGTCATCCCCTCCATAGTCTCTTTCAAACACGTCTAAACAATTGTTTACTTTAAAAAATTCCTCAGAAAACTAAATATAGAACTACCATATAATCCAGGAATCCCACTCCTGGGCATATATCCAGAAAAAACTATAGTTCAAAAAGGTACACCCCTATGTTCATTGCAGCACTATTCACAATAGCCAAGACATAGAAGCAGTGTGAATGTCCATTGACAGAAGCATGGATTAAGAAGACGTGGTACAGATATGGAGTTCCCGTCATGGCTCAGTGGTTAACGAATCCGACTAAGAACGATGAGGTTGCGGATTCGATCCCTGGCCTTGCTCAGTGGGTTAAGGATCTGGTATTGCCGTGAGCTGTGGTGTAGGTTGCAGACACGGCTCGGATCCCGCGTTGCTGTGGCTGTGGCGAAGGCCAGCAGCTACAGCTCCTGTTAGGCCCCTAACCTGGGAACCTCCATATGCCACGGGTGCGGCCCTAGATGACAAAAAAAAAAAAATGCCACTTTCGGCAACGTGGATGCAACTAAAGATTCTCGTACTAAGTGAAGTCAGTCAGAAAGAGAAAAATAAATACCATATGATGTCACTTATATGTGATATCTAAAATATGGAACAAATGGATTTCCTATTGTGGTTCAGCAGTAATGAACCTGACTAGTATCCATGAGGACACAGGTTTGATCCCTGGCCCCACTCAGTGGGTTAAGGATCCGGCATTGCCTTGAGCTGTAGTGTAGGTTGCAGATGGTGCTCGGATCCTGTATTGCTTTGGCTGTGGTATAGGCTGGCAGCTGCAGCTCCAATTTGACCCCTGGCCTGAGAACCTCCATATGCTGTGGGTATGGCCCTAAAAAGCAAATAATAATAATAATAATAATAGTAATAGTAATAATAATAATAATAAATACAATATGGTAAAATGAACCTATCTACAAAACAGAAACAGACTCACAGACATAGAGACAGGCTTGTGGTTGCCAAGGGGGAAGGAGGCAAGGGAGTGGGATGGACAGGGAGTTTGGGGTTAGTAGATGCAAACTGTTCCACTTAGAATGGATAAGCAGTGAGGTCCTCCTGTACAGAACAGGAAACTCAATGCAATCTCTTGGGCTAGAACATGATGGAAGATAGTATGAGAAAAAGAATGTGTATATATATATATATATATATATATATACAGCTGGGTCACTCTGCTCAACAGTAGAAATTGACACAATACTGTAAATCAACTATACTTTTAAAAAAGATAACACAAGGATCTTGATGTATACTTTACATTTCTACAACTATGTGGTGATATTTTTCAAACATTTATCTTATCACTCATTATAAAAGTAATACATACTCATATAAAATCCAGACACTAAAATGAGCATAACATAAAAAGCAAGTGGCATGTGTGTATACCCATTCGCATCTCCATGAGCAGTCACAGAAAGAGTCTTCCCTGTCTTGTATTTGCTTAGTTTTCTGGTAAAGTGAAGGTCAGTCAAGGTCATGGAAGGTGGGGTTCAGGGAAGTCTTCCAAGGAAATTACTGTTAAACTAGACCTTGAGGTATAGCATAATTTTCAACCCAGAGTAGCAGGCAAAGGACATGCCAGGTAGAGGCTGGAATGTGAAGTCAAAGGGACTCCTGGGGCATGGCTGAACAGGGAAGGTGGTTTGGCAAATTGTGGGCCATAAGAAGGTCTAGGCCCCTAACCTCAGCATGGCAAGTTCAGACACTTAAAATGCACAAAAACAGACAAGCAAGCAATTACATTCTATTAGGGGAAAATAGACAATCAAAAGAATGTAAAATCAACTATATGGCATGTTCTATGATAGTAAGTGTTATAAGGAATAAAAATCAGAGAAAGGGGACAGAGAATGTGCATGGGAAAGGAGCAGGTGGAAGTTTTCAATAAGGTGATCATGTGACATTTCATAACGGCCTGTAGGGAGGGAACCTTGTAGGTTTCTGTGGAAAGAACATCCCAGGCCCTCAGGTGGAAGGGAGAGTGTCTGGGTAGCTGGAGGAAAAGCATGGAGGCCATGTAGCTGGAGTAGAGCAAGCAAGGGGTGCAAGTGGGAGCTGAGGTCCAAGAGGTAAAGCTCTGTGGTCCTCATAAGGCTTGGGCTGTTTTTCAGAGGAAGATGAGATATGATTGAGCAGAGGGTTGACACAGTCTGACTTATGGTTTGAGATCACTCTGGCTCAAAGAGAGATATGGGCCAAAGTGCAGAGACCAGTTTAGAGGTTATGAGATTGATCCAGGTGACTGTTGACAGTGACCTGGGCCAAGGCAGGGCATTGATGGTGGTGGGAAATGGTCTGATTCTGAATATATTTTGAAGACAGAACCTTTATGATTTGCCTGTAGATTGGTGTGAAAGGAAGAATCAGGGCAATTCTAAGGTTTTAACCTGAGAAACTCGGGGGACTGAGCTGTCACTAAGCAAGGCAGGGAGCAGTTTGGGGTTGGGAGGATATTCAAGGGCTCAGATATGGATATTAAACATGTGATTCCTATCAGACATCAGAGTGGAGATGTCGAGTAGGCAGTTGGATATGTTAGAAAGAATTCAGGGAGAGGTCCGGCTAGAAATATAAATAGGTGAGTCATCAGCATGTAGATGGTTGTAAGAGTCATTAGACTAGATGAGATCACCACAGGAATGAGCATGAAAAAAAAGAGAAAAAGTCAAAGAACTGGCCCCTGGAGCCCTTCAATGTTACAAAGTCAGGAAGGTGGGGAGGAACCTGCAATGGAAACAAAGGGTGGTGGAACATAGGAAACCAAGAGAAGCAGGTGTTTGAAAGAAGAATGAGAGATTAAACACAGCTGCCAAGTCAAGAAAGAGGAGGACTGAAATGCTGACTACTTGATTTCCCCCTGAATACAATGAATTACTTTTAATCAAGTGCTGGTCATGCCTCCCTGGCCTTGGGTGAAAACCATCTCACTTTGCATGTTATTCTCCAGGTCCTGCTTGGATGGTTTAACTTGTAAAGGAGTAGCTTTTTCCAAGTCCTAAAGTGGGATTCTTTTTTGTTTTTTTTGTCTTTTTGCCTTTATGTAGAGCCGCACCCGTGGCATATGGAGGTTCCCAG